>VXBC01003681.1:328826-363813 GCA_013399945.1 Ploceus nigricollis | reverse complement strand
TGCAGATGAGGCAATGATGGTTCTGTAACAGGCCAACCCACAGAGCATGCAAGTCTTGCAAGACCCTATAGAAAATTAGTGCAATAAATGGCAGGGAATTGCATTCATCTGTGTGGGAAAAGAAAACACCACACTGTTTCTGAGAATGCCTCTGGCAGTATCTTTTCCAGAGGCAGCAGTTAATGGGCTCACCACTGGGCAGTCTGGGACAGGTGGTATCTATCAGGTAGTAGGAAGGTTCCACCTTGAAATGAGGCACAAACAAGGGCATGTTCTTCCATCAGAAAAGAATTATTAAGAAGTGTTTCGGTAAGACACCTGTTTCCTGTGAGCCTTGTCCACAGGGACTGTAATAAGTGCCTTTGGAACACTACTCTTCAGTTTTAGGAAGCTTGTTTTTAAACACTGATACCATCAGCTCTGCTTTGAAATTGGCTAAAATGGCCAAAAATTAAATTCTTTTTGGGATGTTACATAGCAACAGGTTATATCATTGATCACTGAATACTTTCTGGGGCAGAAAGCATGACAACCTAAAAAATACATGTTACTGGAAGATACATGGGTGTGCTTCAGTCTGGCAAGAGCATGACACTGATCTCATGTAGACAGCAGTGAAAAGAAATAAACCTTATAAAATGTATCTATTTTAACAAAAAAGGTACTCATGTAGTAACTCTGATTTGGAGGTCTCTATATGCACAGAGATTAATTAATCGCTGTCTGATGACTGCTCTCTGTAGATCATTCCAGCATAGAACAGCAATAAAGCAAAATCTGACAGGGGAAAAAAAGTAAAGGAATGTGAATGGAAAAATCACAAATTTAAAGAAGACATATTGAGGAGAATATCAAAACCAAGAATGAAGATGACTTTGATTTGTTCATTCAAGCAGTGAAGGCAGCAAATAGAAGTTAAAACAAGTAAATGAAAATGAAATGGAGAAAGAGGAAGTGGAGAACATCTGATGGAAAACATAGACGCTGAATTGGGGAAGATTATTTAGAGAAAGTAAAGATGTCAGAGGAAAATCTAAATTTATCAGGGCCAGGCACAATTCAAAGGAGGCATTTAGTTTGCCTTAGGAACAAAATAATGTGTATAGATAAATTGCAACATCATTATGGAGGTGGACAGGGCAAGATTTTAATGACAATGCAGGACAAAACCAGAAAAGTGTTGGCTAAATACTTTTCCAAAACTGGGAGAGGAGGGGAGGCAATGAATTCTGGTATGAAGGAATATTTCATGGATGTTCATGGAAGTAGTTTGTTTCGTACATTAATGTTTTGGGGTCAATAAAGTTTAACAACAATTTGAAATTAAATGTGCCTAATATTTACTGAGAAGATAAGTGCAATGATGTTCATTTTCATCAAGCTGGAGCACTATGGATCTCCCTGGCAATGGGAAGAATGCTATTGTTCACCCAATATCCCAGCAGTATGATGGTGGGTATTCTGGAGACCTACTGCCAATATAGTTTGACATTAGTTTTATATAAATTACTGGATAGATCTCCTCAGTAACCAAGTGTTAAAGGCTAGTTTGATTATATTCTTTTGGTTTTGTAGAGAATAAAACTTATCAAAGTAACTTTCAGAATAATATTGTAGAAATGGGTAACATTGTCAAAATGGATAACAGAATGAATGCATCAAAAAGGAAATTACTCATCCCAGACAGAAGCAAACTTATGAGTTCATGTGGCCCCCTTAAGTGAGCAGATTGGTCTGCATCCTAGGATGGAGATAGTCCCACTTACAAGAGTCTGCAGCAAGAACTTCAAGGAATATATTTCTTTTGGGTTTGGAACTTGGCTGGAGAATGCACTTAAAAGAAGGAATGGTGGGAAGTATTTCAAGTACTGGTAGATCTTTTAATCTGTCTTTGCTTTCTTGAAGGCTCTTTTGTTTACACAGTAAGTCAGCTGACTTAAAAAAATAGATGTCACACAAGCCTGGTGTGATTCCCATTCGGAAAAAAAAACAGGCTGCATTTTGTCTTATGCATGTGATCACTCATTGAAGTTCTAGGAAAAAAATAAGTATTCTTAAAAGCTGAGTGGCTGTTGAATAAATCTGGGCTGTAAGTTAAGGGACTTCCAAAGCCTGACTCTCCAGATAGTTAAGAACCACTACACAAAAGGGGAGCTGGAAGAACTGAATTCCCTGGCTGGTATTTGACAGACATGGTCTGGATTATAAGTGTAGGACTGGGAAGGAACTGGTCCTTTATTTTCCAACTAATTGTTTGCACTTGTTTTATTTTACAGAGAAAAAAAAATGTGGTTGAAAAGAGTAAATATGAATACCTTCCATGTTTAAACTTCTTCACAATAGATACACTTCCAATGTTGTTCTGATTGCAAAAGTCTCCCTATGACTCTCTAGCAAAGAATGAACTAATGGATTAAGACCTGGGTAACAATAGACCTCAAAAATAGTTATCAAAGGAAACAATCATGAAACAGCTGTGTTTTCAGAGGTATTCTACAAGAGGCCTGATGGCATTAGACATTTCCAATAATGATCTAAAAAGCATAAAATCATTGCTGATTTGCAGATGGAGTTTGTCAGTGCTAGGAGGACCAGTACAAATACCAATTAAATCAGAGGAAAAAGTCTAAAGAAGCCAAGAGTGGTTGGAAAGATAAAGAGAAAATAAAAGGCTTTAAGCCAAGCTTGTAAAAGCACAGTTAATGTGACTTTGTGAGGAAAATTGGACATTCAAACACTGAATAGACCAGAAAGATTTCCAGACAATGTTGTTCAGAAAAAAATATGTAGAGGTGTGTGCATGTATGTGTATGTCTATAAATATATATATGTCTGGGACAGCCATAACTCAGAGGTTTTGGGTTCTTCATTACCATGGAGGGAGAAGGTTGTCCTCTAGTCAGCCTTATTGTGACCACTGCAATCTGTTTGCCCCTTGACTTGTAATTACCAGAAACATACAGAATATCCTTGAGGAATTTCTAGAGGAGAAAGAATAAATTTGAGAGGCTGAACACCTGAAAAGCAAAGGGTCACATAAGCTATAATAATTTATAATCTTTTTGGTTTTACCTAAGTTGCAAAATTGGCATAATGTGGTGCAAAAGTATCATGCTTAGTTACATTCCTTCTTTTCCTAAGATATCTTTCCACCTGTGGGTTTGAGAGCAGCCAGGAAATGAAACTTTTGGGTTAATACCCTCTGGGTAGGTATTTTATACCTTCTTACTAGCCCAATGCCCAATAACAGTGTACCACAGAGATGGATGTGGTTGGAAGTGTGTTGAGACAAGAGCTGAGTTCTCAGCTTGGAAATCATCTGTTCAAGGTGGTTAAGATTTGGTTAGAGATGGAAGTGTTTGGGCTGAACTTTGGGATGAAACAGGTGATACTGAAATTACTTTGGAGACCCACCTCATAAGGGATTAGTATTGCTTGAGACTGATCAAATTTAAATTGTAAAATTTTAGATCATGTTCACAAGAGAAGCACCCCAGTTGGTTTTCTGAAAGCTGAATTAGATGGGGACTACTTATGAAACTCTATTATTATTTTATCATCTAGGTGTGAGAACTGGTTTTAAGTTTCAACTCATTGGAAAGCTCCCTTTCCTGAGCAGAGCTGAAGGTTTATAGCAGGCATTCCCATCAGAGTCTCTTAGTCACAGAGCTGTTACCAGAATGCTCACACAGAGAGCAGCAGAGCCTAAGGGTGCACTTCCACTTTATATCATTTCATATAAGTCTTGCTGCTGAAAGGGAAAAGGCACCTGTCCTTGTTTCTAATCTTGTTCTTTTTATTCTGTGATAACATTCAGCTTGTCTAACTTGAAAGGCAACACTGGCCCAACTAAGAGAACAGAAGGAGGGTAAGGGTAAAAGTCACTTTCATGAAAGTTGTTGGGAGGTGCAGGACGAAAATCTTCACCACAACACAAGGAGAGACACAAAACAAGCCCTGTACTCTGAAACACTGCATTAGCAGTACAAATTAAGAAATGAGTTAAGGGGAAAAGTGTGAGAGACCAGATGGAAGAGAAGAGAGTCGGCTAAGTGCACACTGAACAAATTCATCTGCTCACATCATCTCATGCATTCACTGCCCCCATATGTGGAAAATGCTGCAAAGAACTGTTTCCCAGCCTGCTCTTTGGGCTCCTTGTCCCTCTGTCCCTAGTGCTGCACTGGCTGTTCACACTCAAGGGTGATGCAGGCAGTGTAATGGTCAGTGCTGTCACTGTCCTGTTGGTGCTTAGCCACCACTAGCAATGCCACAACTCTGCCTGTTGTGGCTCTTGTCTGAAACCTTTGGGGCCCGTTTTTGTCCATTCCAGCTTGGGAAGAGCTTTCAGTGAGGATCTGCAGAGCCACTTCACTATCTTCCTTCACATTGCCTTTCAAATTCCCTTTGTGCTGTCAACACAGGGATTAAGTTTCTAGTATGAGGAGACATGCATCCATCAGTCTGACCTGTGCTGTTCTATGCTCCCTTGTGACCTTCACCCAGCTGAATACTACATCTCTTCTGAATAAAAAGTAACCCTTACAGGGTAACTGACTGATTTACAGGCTGGCTCTTGCACCTTTAAGCAAACGTTTTTATGTTGCTTAAGAAGAAGTTTAAGGCTCTTAGTTTGATTTGTATTTTCTCCTTTGTTTCTGATCCTCCTAAGAATCTTGGCCCTGATCACAAATCATGGTGAATGCCGGAGCTTTCTTGATGGAGAGGATGCAAAGAAAATGGACCCATTTTTACAAAGGAATGAGATTCAGTTTGTTTTTTTATTAACTGCCTGCAACCTCTCAGCCAAAGCTCAAACCATCCCTGGCCTTTGAGCTCTGTGTGCTGACTGGAAAAGGTGAGTCAGCAGCTCAGGACTCAGAAACCACTTCAACCTCTCAGCTGGTTCACAGCACTGTCACAATCTGCTCGTAGGGCTCCTGAGACAGAGGAGAGATGGGAGAGGCTGGTTCAGCTGCTGTGGTTTCTAACATTCACCACAAGTCCCACTGCAGCTGGGGGCAGGGGAGACAGCAGCATCTCCACCTTCCTCCCTGGGCTTAGCAAGAAGGGGTAGACTCCTCCAAAAGTGAGGGATGGAGGGAATTTGGAGTCCCTTCAGTACAGCTAATGGATGGAAACATCCAGAGTGCATGGCAGAGCCCAGGGAGCAGGCATGCAGTGGGAGGAAAGGTGGAGCTGCTTGTGGAGGGTGTGTTTGGTGGTGGGGACAGGTAATGGAATGGGATTTGTTCCACTGCTGAAAACTGTCCCTCCCTGCTCTTTGCCAAAATGGGAGTGGGCAGCTCCTGCCAGGGAGAACATCTGCTCTTGGCCACAATCAGCCCCTGGCTGCTGGCTCCAGATTCTTTTGGGAAATGCACTGGAAATCTGCAATTTTGTCTTGAATTGAATACACCAAATAAGTTGATCTAAAGCTTCTATATATTTAGTCTCACTTCACTGAAATAATATAGGAAGCTTACTGTTTGTCAGCTTTGTTTGCAGTAAACATGAACACAGTGGAAGCCAAAAAGAACTTTATTCTGGTAAATCTAGTGGTCAGGCTCTTGTTTACAATACTTAGAAACACTGCTGTGACTAAAAGCATGAAAGCCATACAGAAAAGAAGAAAATAATGCTCCAGCACAGTTCTTTAGAATTTATTCTGTCATTAACTAAAGAGAATTAGGACCGTATTTGAAAGGTGGAACTATGGCATAAGACAGAGGTAGGATAATCCCTTTTTGTGGCAGAGCAAACAGAGCAGTTAAGCAAACTGTGAAACTAAACCCCTGCACTTCATCTTAAAAATAGTGGTTTACAATAGAACCTGGCCCCATGCTGTGAACTCCTTGTTAAAGACAGTAATTTCACAGTTGCTTTTTAGGTTACAAAGCTTGTCTCAGCTACAGAGACTAGTAATTTCTCTACCAGTTTAAGAATCTTCAGTCCTGTGGCCACTTGGCATCTAAGAATGTTAACTGGATCCCATAGGCCTTGCTGGGAATAGATGTCCTTCTGTAAATAGGGATTTGGAGGACTTCTTTTGCCTCTCTGTTTCTCAGGAGACTGTAAAAATAAATTTACAGATCTCAGGAATTTTTGGTGTGGTGTAGCAGTTAGTCTTTAGTTTATTGGCATCTTTATAACGTAGTAATGAATTCTTTTAACTCTGCTGGTTTCTCCTTCCTTCATCCCTGAAGTCTGCAGGAAGGAGACACAGGGAATGCCTTCATTCCTCCATGAGACTCTGATGCCTTTGTTTCTCTTTTCCAGCCTGTTTCTTCTAACCTAAATGACATTTTCAATTTTTGTTCCCTGTTTTTAAAGTTGTAGCAGAACTGCATAGAAATTGTAGCATGAGTCATGTGTGTATTTTACTGGACCATTAATCTCCAAATTGTTGTCAGTCTGGCAGAACATCAGAGGATATATCAAAATGATGGAAGATGAATTTAAGAGTAGCTGTAACCAAAGTGTGCTGCTCTTTCCCTGGACCTTGGGAATTCTGGCTGTCTGCAGGAGAGAGTGTGCTGCAACCCCTGGTCCATGAGAGCTACCCAGACAAGTGGATGAGGTGGTCCAAGGGCAGAGCATTGGGATGTCTGCTGCTCTCTTATGCTTTTTCATCAACCAGGGGAATAAGGTTAATAGTGCTGACCTCTGTAAACTCCTTGGCAATGTATGGGTGAAAAGCACTGTGTCAAATTTAAGTGTTATGAGTTGTTATTAGGGAACAGCTGAAAAAACTGTGATGGGGCCTCCAGCATTACCTGTTTAGTATTAGCTTCCCATATGATGTGGGCAGACAGCATTGTGAAAGCCACAGAGCCAAGGGGAGCCTGGCAATATTGGGAAAGTAGTGAGAGAGTCCTGGCCTTGCTTGGTGTCTATGTGCTGGGAGAAGGCTGTACTCACAAGAATGTGACATGAGAAAATGTGAGTGCAAAAGGCCTCCTTGTGGGTGCTGTGGTTCTGCTCTGGGATAACTGCAGCTGTCCTGTCTCACAGGAGCTTTATGGGAGAAGCTGAGGGTAATGCCAGCCTTGCCCTGCAAGCCTGGATGTAGGAACAGTACCAGGGCTCAGTGACAATGGTCTCACCCTGTACTGTCACAGGCAGCTGCTTGGCAGGTGTCAGGCTGAAAACAGCTCCAGTTCTAACATTGTAGGTGAGATCTTGGTTGAAACCTGTTTTAAATCCTCTGTGGTGAGTCTGGTAGTGACACCCAGGGACAGGCTTCATTGTTGCTCTGCAGGATTTCAGCATCCTCTAACTTCCCAAAGACTGCCACTGCTGCTGTGCTCTTGCTGTGCTACAAGCTCCAAGCAGGAGACCTGGCTGCATCTGAGCAGCAGAACTGCATGTTAACCACAGCAGCCCTAAAACCTACCTCCTTTGCTGCTGTCATAACCTAACCAAACCAAGGAGACCCTTCTTCAGCTGCAATGATGGCCTGTGAAAACACATCATGCATCAGGTAGGCATGCAGCTGGAGATGCAGGAATACTACAGCTGGCCTGGAGGAAATGTGAATGGAAATGTGTGTGTGTGAGAGAGAAGAAGCAACAGATCAAGGAGTAACAGAATGGTCTGTATTGATAACCAAGGACGTAACTGACTGCACTACAACTGGGTAAATGCTGAAAAATGTGTTTGCAACAAGTCTGGCTGCCTGTGCCCTGATAAGACCCACGTGGATGGCTTGTCAGGAAAAGGCCTGGGTGCTGATAAAGTGCAGACAAGTCCTTGGGGAGCAAAACTGCACAAATAGCAGAGGGATCACAGTAAACTCACAGCACATCCTCTGTGCAAGTTGTCCTTCTCCTCTCCCCGCAAGCAGACAGACACTGGGAGCTAAGGTACCCAAAATGAGGGGGGAGAAAAGGCACTGAGCAGCCACCTGTTCTAGATAAAAGGGATTTCCAGGCAAAAGGATCACCCTGTGGTAACCACTAACTCCTGAAGATGGCAAAAGACCTGCTTAAGAATTTGTAGCTTGTCACTGAAGAGGAACCCAAGAGGTGCAGTGCGGATTTGGCACTTGGCACGCTCGGTCTCATCCCACAGAGGATCCTGCTGGAGCACCTCGGGGAGCTCGGTGCCTGTGAGTACGGGGGGAGTGAGAAAGAGTGGGTGAGAAAATGGGACCAAAACCATTTTTCAAAACGAACATTGTCTTCCTGTTTCGTAAGGTCATGCGCTGTTGCTGCATTAATTTGCTGTATCATAGCTACATTAAAAACTTCTCCATTCTTAAACAAAGCTTTCACATCTTTTTTCATTTGTGACTGCTAAGACCATCAGAGTTTAAGAAGCTTTTGTTTTCCTGTGGTCAGTGTAGCAAAAATATAATCAGGCCTAAGTTGAGCTGTAAGAGGCTCTAAGGGCTGAAAAATACTGGATAAAAATATCAGACAAAACAGGAGGGCAAGGAAAGTTCTCAGATGCTTTCAGTGATGGCAAGTGCAAAACTGAAACTACTCCCAAGCACTTTGACTTCACCGTTCCCACCCAAAGTAAGTTGACTTCCCACATGCCTGCGTAAAGGATGAGCAGGTCATGGCCCAGGAAGAGACCTACTGCTGAGAGCCATCTGAGTAAGACTGCTGTGGGAGCCCAGCCAGTTTATAAATGGATTTAAGGCTGGGGTTCCCATATCTTCTCTGAGGAGACAGCCCCAGAGAGTTACGGTACAGCTCCTATTTCTCTTTCAGCTGCTAGCCTTCATTTCCATATTTCACATCTCTTTAAGTGAGCCCCATCTCTTTGGGATCAAATCCTGCTTTCAATTAGTGTTGTTGGCCTTATGAGCATTGAAGTTTGAGTTATTTTTCTCTTGTTTGTCTTCTTCTGAGTTTAATTGTTTCCTGTATAAGATGGTGGTTTCCATAGATACCTTGGACATCATTTATCTCTCCTTCCTGGACATACAGTTCCTCCCAATGAATTGCAGAACAATTTGCCATATCTCCTTGAGGCCTTGGTTTCTTCATCCATATCACTGCTATACTGAGCATTTTAACACTGTTGTTCTAACATGTCATCTTGATAAGCTGCCTTGTTCTCTTTACACAGCTTTCAATCCACATGATGGAACTCTTGTCCAGCCAGTTTTAAATTCAGAAATGGTACATTGCATGTCTGTTTTAGGATTTTGTACTGATAATTGTTGGAAACTTTAGCTCAGCTTTTCTCTGCTATGGGTAACTGTTAAACAGAACAGTGTTTTGTTATTTTTGTTCCCCTCCCCCCTCCCCCTTGAGAAATGTTATCAAAGAACAAAGTCTGGCAAAGTATTCAGGATTGGTATGCTCCTAAATGAGAGCTGAGATAGCAATGATGTTGTTCTCTCAGACAGCTCTAGTGTGAGTTTTCTCCCTTTATCCTGTCTCCACCTTGTCGGGGAGGGGAAAGCATTTGTCCTGGACTGCAGAGGTCGATGCTAATGTGAGTCACTGCTTGGTATTTAGTGGTGAGAAATTAGAGCACTATCAGTCTCCCCAAATCCTAACAGAAACAAAGAAAAATCTGGACATGGTGTAAGTTAGTGCTTACTTGGGTGTATTTTGCTCTTATCAGGCTATTCAATGCACAAGTGGGGCTGTTCTGCTGATTCAGCATCACAAGAAATGATGCCAGGGCAGCTCCAGGCCACACTTAAGGAATTACAAAGGAGACCATTAGAGTCACAAGTTTTCTCTTTAGCTGATTTATAAATGGATTTGTTTTCTTTCTTGCTCATTTGTCCCAGAGCTGTTAATAAATAACCTTTTCAATGTCCCTGCTCCTGCAGGAGATGTGAGGAAAATGTGTGCTCATGTGAACTTGCTGCAAGCTCTGCAGCTGGGCTGGAGATCCTGTGGCTGGAAGGTTGGCTCTGGCTTAAGCTTGGTACCTCCCACCCCAATCCAGAGGGAGAATGGTGCTGAAAGAGGCTGGGAAACACAGTGGCTGCAGGGAAGCAGCAGTCCTGTAGCTCCTTTTCTCATGGGCCCAGGGTGTCTGGACAGAAGGGTGAGCTGCTGTGACTGTCCCCCTGTACCCATGCTGCCTTATCCAAAATATTTCATGTTTGCATTTTGAAATATTTGAGGCAAGAATAGTGGGGAGAGAGAAGATTAATGGAGACACACAAACTGAAGGCCAAACTATGGCTTGATTATAAATGGGTTTCTTTCCCTGAGCCTAATTCTTCTTTCAGGAATCACTGCACATCCCAGTAACAAGTAATCTGAACTTTAGAGATTAATAGCATTCTGTGCCAGCCCATTCATCCAGCAAAACTCCTTTGCTGTTTTGTTACATGTCAGTATGAGGCTCCAGCCTTTTCAAAGTGCTCCTCTGACCATGAAAATTTAGATTAATATTTACCTTATTACCTTTGTAACTTCCAAGAAGTATTTCTTCTCTTATGCTCAGGAACTTTGTCAAGGCCTGTGCCCCGCAATAGCCTTTGATCCCATGTTCCTTACCACTGGCTGTCACTAAAAATACCACAGGGTAATTTGTTTCCTGCTATTTGAAATGGAAATTGTAGGAGCATGAGGAACAGAGAATTATATTCATGCCAAATATCATGAGCTGAATTCTCCTCATGGTTTGTGGGAATCCTAGTTATTAAAGCTGACCTCTGAGAAATCAGTATATTTTTCCACAAGTCCTAGACAGTGGATGTGCTCCTCAGCAAGAAAAAGAAACTATTCCAGCTGTTTCTTGTCCTGTTCTGCAATGAGGAATGGGGATTGCAGTGCTCACAGCCGAAGGTAAAGGGGTGAGTTGGGAAGTGTTTAAGCAGAGTCCTGTCTTTTTTTATGCATGCAGCCCTAACCCTGGCCTGCTGAAAGGAGGCAGCAGGGCTGCTGCCCTGCCTGAGTAGCAAAGGGGTCTTTGCTTCATCTGCTGGGATCAGTTGCAAAGGGAAGGTGCCTACAGCGATCTCTGCTGCAAATGATGCTATGAATGTTAAGGGAGGAAAAACTCACTGGGTACTTTATAGGACTGAGAAATGCTTTTTTAAGACAGCAAACAGATGTGCTGGAAATCACAATACTAAAGGGTGGCACAGCCTGGGTATAGGCAAAATCCCAGGCACAGTTAGGCACTGCAGCTTATGCACTCGCGTGTGGAACTGCTGTGGAATGGGCATCACCCCCAGGGGCCTTGCCAGTGGCTCTGCTGATGCTGCACCAGCTTGGAACAATGTTTGTGTGTGTATGAGCAGTCTCCAATGGTTTCTGGTCCTGAATGGGAAGTGAAACTTCAGGAGAAATGCTGGTTGCTTTTCTGTGCAGAAATCGTCGGGCGGCACAGGCAGCGGCTCCACTGGCTGACATGTGGCACTTTGGGCAGCTGTGCTGTTTGTTTTGGAAAGCAGGGAAGTGAGCCCCTGAAGGCAGTAATGTTATTCAACACACAAGGTGATCCCAGGAGTCTACAGTTCAGAGAAAAACATCCTTGAGCCTCAGCCCCTTCAGGGCAGGGAAGGTTGTCAGTGGAGAGGGCATACAGGAAAACTGGGGACTGCTGGGGTTCTGGTTTGCCACCACTGGGAGTCAAAGCGTGCTGGGTGCAGAGCAAGCTGTGGGTGACAGGGTGTTTGGATCCCTTTCCTCTGCAGTATTCCCTATCAGAACCTCCTGTGGGGCGTTGCAGCATTTACAAAGCTCAGGACTTTTTGTTCTCCAGGAAGTTTCTGAACTTGCTGGCCCAACGTGGGTGTTGAAGGGGGGAGTGGTTGTTCTGGAGGCTGTTTCCTCTCTTTTTTTCATAATAACTTGTACATCCCCCTCATGTGTGAGTGGTTGATGGGACACAGGAAAGGGTGGGCCATACTGGCTTGGTGATGTGACTCACACATCACCCATCTTCCAGTGTAAGCAGTGGTCCTGCTGTCTTCAGCAGCAACCATAATTAAATAGTTGTACACAATAGCTGCCCAGGGCTGAACTGGGAGCAAGAGACCAAAGCAAGTGAAGATCAGTGCCTGTCACCAACCAGGATGCTGGGGACAGAGACAGGTATGGCCTTCTATATAGGGACAAGAAAAGCTGATATGATGGTGGATTTTAGTGAAAGACAAGGCAATTTCTCAGAACTGAGGGTGACCATCTCACAATTTGCAATGCATTACTTCTAGCTCAAGAGAAATGTATGTTAACCCCAGTCATGAGAGAAAATGAGGAATTTCTGTGAGAGTTTCAAATTATTATAAATGTAATGCACACTTATTCTGTGTCAACAATGCCTAGTAGCTCTTAAAAGAAGTAACATCACAAAATAAAAAATACTTGAGCTGAATCAGCAGAGTATTTAAAATGTGAAAATAGGAATGCTAATAAGAAGCAACCCATTCTCTTTTTATTTCATTCTACAAAAGCCATAATCCAACTGTTGAAAGTTATGTTAATTTGAAAATAATAAAATCTCTTAAAGATGCATCTTCAGAGGCAAAAAAGGAAGATAAAACTAGTGCAAATTTTAAGTTGGAAAGTGAAAAAGAAGGTCAAAAGAAGCATAAGGAAAACATCATGGCCAGGGAGTTAAGAAAAGAAAGAAGAATGTAAGGGTCTTGAGCACAAGTGGAAGCCTGGCAGCACCGTTGGGCCATTGCAAGTCTGTGTATTCAAACTATCAATAATGACAAAGCTGAAAGGTGTCAGTGCTTGATGCATCTTTTTTTCTTCCCCCAAAAAGACAAACAAATGCCTTCACATCATGTGATAGTTAAGCATATTCAAGCAATAATTTAGCTGGTAAGCCAGGGAGGAGGGGAACCCCCTTGAGCTCATTGGATATTTTCTGATGAAACTTCAAGCTTTGTGGATAATGGCAATAAATCTTCTCCAGTTAAAATATAGCTTTGATGGCTAGTAATACTCTGGAAATTAATACCAGAGGTTTCCTGACAGGAAACTGATGTAACTGCTAACAGTTTTCTCTTCTGATTTGAAAAACCTCTTTGATGTGAGAATCATAAAGAAATGAGTACAAGGAAGATACGGGCTTAGAAGTCCAGTAACCATCATATAAATGTGAAAAAAACTATCTAAAGGTCATTGTGTCAGCAGCATCCTGACACTTGCTGATTATGTTTAAGAATATTGAGTATCTGGGTCTGACTGCTGTGATGCAAGCCAGAAAAATATCTTTGTGCAGAGAGACTATTTAATGAGCAGGCATTGGGAAGACTTGGTAAAGGCAGTGTATAACAGCAGGGAGATGGGCTGTGAGGCCAAGGTGGGAGGGGGTGTGAGTGCCTTGCAGAGAGCTGGGGAGGCTGAGCACCATCCCCAGCCCTGCGCCGTGGGAAGGTCTCTGACTGGGGAACCTGCTTTGTGCACGGTGAATGAGGCACTTGTTGGTGTGGCAGTCTGGGCCACTGGGGCTCGTGGCCAGAACCCCCAGACATCACCTCTCCAGCAGTAACTGCACTGCAGGGCTGCGGGGCTGGCTGGGCACAAAGCCCCTCTGTGCTGCAGGCAGCTGTGGAGGGGAGAGCAATGTGTGCTGCCTGCTCCTTTGTATCCATCTCTTGCTGCTATCGCTCAGCTTTTGCTGCCTCCAGCACCCAGCAGCTCTCCAGGACTTCCACGTGCTTTTCTTTTTTCCAGGAAAAGAGGGCTCATTCAATGTGTCTTGTGCAATTTCCCAGGGCTGTATCCCAGCCACAGCACTAAAAGCAGCAGAAGGATGAGGAACTCCCACACCAAGCAGTGTTGCACACATGGATAGCACCCAGCAGGGTGGCTGCCGTGGCTGAACTGTGTCTGGAGAAAACCTGGAGCTTTGTTGGGCAAAGGAGGGAGCACCTTTGTACAACTGCATCTGTGTCCCACAGGGAGAGCACATGCACTGCATTGGCTTTGCTGACAGTGTAATTTATGAGTGCATTGTCCCCTTTTTGCTGGCTCCCCTCCTTCTGAACCAAGGAAACGGAACTGGGAGAAAATCCAGGAGCCACCCTCATCCTGAGGCAGGATTGGCTACTCCAGCGCTGGCAGACAGAAATGTCATTTGTCTGAAGACAACTAATGAGCCTTCTTTACTCTTCTTTTTTGCAAACTTGACAATTCGATTCCTTCAATCTTTCCTCATAGGTCAAGCTTTTAGGATTGTGATCTTTCTTGTTGTCTTCTGGGGTTTCTCCAAGTGGTCTACATCTTTCCTGAAAGGCACTGTCCAAAATTGGTCATAGAACCTCACAGGAGGATTTACCAGCTTTAGATGGAGGGAAAAATTACTATAAACTGCTGTAGCTGCAATAATGTTTTCTCTGGAAAAGCTACTTAGCAGATTGCTCACCACACTGTCTTTGGGTGATGGCTCTTACCTAAATGTCATATTTGCTTTTGTCCTTAAGTGAGTTAGATGTTTTCACCAGGTTCTCACCTCTTTGTCAAATTTATTTTCAGTTCCAGCCCTATGTGTCAGTGTGCTTTGCTCCCAGCTTGGTGTTATCTCAGATACAGGCACACTCTTTATCTTCCAGCTCACTGATGCACAGGTATGTGTGCACATGGGACAGTTCAAGCTGCCAAGCTATATAGCGCAAATTCATAGGACTCTGTGGGTTTTGAGACATGTAAGCATTCATGATTTCAGTATCAAATGTCTCTGAGAGACAGCATCCAAAAAACCCATTATATTGTTTGGATTATCAGTTTCACTGACACTTCAATATTTATACTTCAGCACTTACAAGTATTTAATCTGGAAAAATATAACCCAGTAAACATGTATTTATTATTCTACATAGCACTACAAGGAGGGGCAGAGATCACACCAGTATTTAGGCCACAGTCTTTGCCATATGAATAATTAAAATTTGGAGCAGAGTCTCCCACACTGTTCCATGTAACAGTTGTAAAAGGTGATGTAAAATCCTGATCTGGAGCTTGAATTCTAATTTCAGCGTGCTGAGTGTCTTGTCCTGATGCTTTGAAATAAAGCCCCTTAAACCAAAGCCATTGACTTTCTGTATATGTGCTTGTATGTAAATTCTAAGACAAACCTGAGCCTCTTGACAGCCTAAGAAAAGACTTTTCCAATATGCTGGCCTGAAACAGGTGGTTTACATTACTTTGCAGCAAAGTCTTCCTAAGTAACTTGGATACGAGCATGTTTAAATGAAAAAGGCAGATGAAGAATGAGTAAGAAGTCAGTTGGGGACAGGGAAAATTTCATAAAAGGGTTGATAAATGAAACAGTGTGGTTCTTCTGAGTGTTTATGCACTCAGATTTTTGGTTTTGCTGAGTCTGAAGACAGGAGTGCCTTTTGGGTAATGTGCATCAAACCCTGCAAGTTCAGCAACCTCACAGAGTAATCAGTGAGGTAATTTCAGGCAATTCAGCCTGAAAAACTTCATGACTACTGAAATCTCATTTTCACTCACCAGGAGGATGATGTGTGTGCCTCCTCTCCATGTTGAACAGCAGCACTGACTGCTCCCATGCCCTTTCCCTACCATCACTGCCAGCAGAAATCCACAGACACGAACTCCTGCAGTTAGAAAATGTGCACAGACTGCATTGCCAGAGCCCCTCTCTGGCTGGGTGGGTTTGCTGAGTTTGCATGAGAGGTTCTGGGTTGACTTAGCACAGCCTGTGACAGTGGATGACCATGTTTCTGAGGTAGTACAAATCCCACCTCCCTTCATTTAGGCTGGGACTGTATCATCTCCTGTTGAAAGGGTTCACTCCTGTGCAAGGCCAGTCTCCTTGCAGCTCTGGTAAGAATGCCCAAGAAAAATATAAGCAAGTAATTCTACACGTAGAGAAGTGATGCTGGACTCTTCAGATAGACAGAAAAGACAAAAAAAANATTTAAAAAAAAAAAAAAAAAAAAAAAAAAAAGAAAGAGAGAGACAATAAAACAGAAAGACAAAAATATTCAGAAAGGATCATTTCCTACAAATTGACTAAGAGAATAAATTCTCTTAGGACTGGGCATTTCAGAAGTTGTGAGATAGAAGTGGAAGATAGGCAGAGAGAATAGACTGACAATAAATAAATTAAGGCTGAAAATGGGAACGTTTCTGACCACAGAGAGAAGAGCTGAGAGGATAAAGGTGGCGGTGGGAACTGTCTCTGTCAATGTGGCACTTGTGCAGTTGAAGAGGGATGGCCTTGCAGTACAACCCCTTGTGATCCCTTCTGTAACAGACTGAGCATGAACATCCAAATGAAAGATCAAACATCAGCTTTATCTGTTGTGCAAAGTCAGAGCTTACAAAAATATTTGTATTTATTAGAGATGATAGGTCACAATGAGAATGTCTGAACCAAGCATGGCTTTGGTCTATGCACAGCATCTTTTCTGCTTGACATTCCTTAATGTTACTCCTTAAACAAGCCTTAGTCTCTGCTTATTGCATGTCTAAAAGCAGCTGGTTGCCTGATTCCTTTTAACTTTTGTTAGTAAGTCTTGTTTGGTGAGAAGGGAGTTGAGGGTGGGCAGCCTTGGCTGTGAGTGACATCTCCTGGCATGCAGAGGTGCTGTTGATTTAGTGTCGTTTGGCTGGAGGGGACATTTCCTATTTGTCTTGAGCTCTGGAAGACACAAGAGTCAAATCTGCTTCCTTGCCTTCACACAGAGCTGCCTCCCACGCTGGTGTGGTCCTTCCTGGTTATTCACTAAGAGCAGCAGGGTTTCCGCAGCAAAATTGCAGCTACCTGGAGTGACTGACAACATCCTCCCAGTTCTCTGTCTTGGAGACAGAAAGGATGTTAGATCTGTTTATATTTTGGGGCCATCACTGGATGGAACCAGTGGTAGCCCCTACAAAAAAGCAAAGAGACCAAAATTGGAAACAGAGATGCCTGAGCAGCTGGGCTGTGCTCCAGCATCTGGAGAGTGCTCAGTGCCGTGCAGCCGGGCAGGGCTCCAGCATCAAGCAGCTCTGAGAGGAGAAAAGCAGCATCATTTCTATGCCTACTTATGGCCCTACGGGGTGTCTTAGTCACTGCACACAGTGGGCAGTGTGAGAGAAAGAGGAGAGATCTGTCTCTGCTTGGATTCTGACTGGGCACAGGGACAGAAGATCGTGTCTGCTTAATCTTTAGCTGAGGAAAACTGCTAGTGGAAGGCAAACCCTGGGGCCTGGCAATCAGTCAAGTACTGCTCCACTTGGTGGACACTGGGGAGTGTTTGCATGGCATTCAGCAGTGTGAAAGTGAAACTCTAAGGAGCTGGAGGAAGCTGGAATAGCTTAATTCTTTAGCCCCTGCAGAATCTGCAATTACACCTAGAGCTGATGGAGGTAACCAAGTGCACAGAAGACGGAACTTACTGAAATACCTCACCTTTCTGAACAAACAGCAAGTAAATTTTAACTGCATTGAATTCTTTAGATAGATTTGCAGTGTTGGTTTTTGTTTGAATTTTTTAAAATAAGTTTGTCTTTTTTAAACAAGTCTGTCAAGTATTCAAGTCAGTACACTTTGAGTGCTCTTTGGAAGGTTATTACTTTGTTACACTACCTTCTGGATTATGCTTATCACCTTGTGCCTTTTCTTGTATGAAACATTTCAATAAAATGCTTCTTGGTAGCATTAGAGTTCACAGAGATGGATGGTCTGGTATGGGATACAGCAATGAAGTCACCTATCTACAAACCCCAGAGTCCTGAAAAGTGCTCATGATATTGAACTAAAATTCAGGTAAAAGTCATATTCAGGGTTAAGAAAATAACGTGCCTTGGCAAAAAAATTACTAATCTCAGGCTACAGGTGGGATACAGACTATTATCATTATGTCTCTGCCTTCAGACAAGGGATTTCTAGTTCATCATTGGGATGGTCCATTACAGTGAGAACAATGTTCCTGCTTTGCTGCCAATGATGACACTTTCAGAGTGTGGCTGCTGAAAAGATACAGCAGCCTGACAATACCCATCACAACAGGAAATCTGAAAATCTTAGAACTTGTACAAAGTCACATATCCTTCATTTTTATGACTGCAAACACGTAACAAATTCCTTCATGGTTGCCTCTGGGCAAGATCTCAGAGGAAGGGTGGCAATAATTATGTGGATGTGCTGTGCAACTGTCAGCTGCAGCTTCAGATTTCAGGCACGCGAACTTCATATCTATACTGTGCAGCTAATTTTACATTATAGCATCTGCTTTAATTCATTTCTCTAGGGTTAAAATAATTTTGTTCAACAGACATGCTCAGTGCTATCATAACCTGAGCCAGCTACTCTCTCCAATGAGAAGGAAGGTCTCCCAGCTGTCATGCTCTGCTGTTTCTAATCACTTCAAGCCCTGAGTTCTGGGCATTTTTGAATAGAGTTGGATAAAATACATTCTTACTTCCTACTGTCTGGTATGTGCACTAGGCTATTTTTTAAGCTGCATTCTTGGAGATATTGGCAAGCATGCTGACCCTCTAATAGGCACTCACAAAGTGCAGGCCTTACAAGCTTCCAAATTTCACAGTTAACCTCAGCAGATTTACACAGAGAGAACACAGAGCTCCAGGTCAGTGTTACATTCCCAGTGGGCCTGTCTGTGGCATCTTCAAAGCGAGCTCTCCTGGCAGTTTTAGGTTCCATTTTCTCTAAGAAGGTAAGAAGCTGTTATTTGCCTATAGTTAGAGATTTCCAGAGGTGTGTTGCTTCTTTTCACTTGGGCTAGCTTCTGAGAATAACTTGAGGATTTAGGGTCATTTGTAAAGTCAGGTAACACTATATAGTTCTGGAACCTGGGACTGCCTCTCACATAAAACCAGAGCAGTTAGAAGCTGACCCTGTTCAGAACTTTGATGCTTTTCATATTTGCATCCTTGATATGAAGTGCCAGGATGGATTTGGCACATTAATCTGGGTCTGGAGGTCTGGAGACCTCTGGAACACAAGTTCTGGCATACAGGTGCAGAGCAGGTTCTCTCAGAGCATGATAATAGTTGATGTGGTTTCCTGCACCGAGGTATTGCCGTCCTGAATGACTGTAATGTACTTCTAAACATCTCCTGGAGTGTTCATCTAAAAGGAGAAGAGAAGCTATTTCGCATGCGAGTCAGATGATCAGTGCTTTTGAGTGTGGAGCATCACTGTTGGTGGAAATGGATTTAATGTCACAGTGGGAGCACATATGTCCCCTGGAGCTATTTGTTTGTTTTAAGTGTTGACTTTACATCAAAGTTATAAATCTGGAAAATACACTGATACCCCTTCTAGAGCTCCATGTAGTAAGATGGTATTTTATTAAACAGTTGCAAAACTGGCCAAATCTAAGTTGTGAAATGAGGTTTTGACTGTGGGATACATGAAGGATTATCCAAAGCAGAAAAATGTGAAAGACAGCATCATGCTAGCCACTAACAAGTGCAACTATATGTATATTGGTTCTGAAAGCTCAGATGACATATTGGTTGTGGATGATTTTCATCAGCCATAAGTGGCCTTTTTTACAGAATTCTATTGCTAACCATGTATATTAAACCACAAAAATCTTAATTTGTTAGATAGGTTATCGCAAATATGCCTGTAATATTTAAGGAATTAGAGTGGCACAAGTTCTGCAAAGTGTGTGATTTATCATACTGTGCCAATTCTGCAAACACAGGCCATTCATAATCTGGTGGGCAAAGGCAGATATTCATAGGGAAAAAGGACTACAGGAACATGCCAAAAGACATGCCTTTGGGGTGTGAGGAAAGATGGGCTACTGGGATAATAACATCCTTTTTCTGCTCCAGTCACAGGTACCAAACCAAAGATGTCCTCAACAAGAACGATTCTACTCATCCTGGGATTCCTCTCTGCTTTGGCTGTAATTGCTTTAATTGCTGTAGCAGTGACCCAAAACCAGCCACTTCCGAAGAATATTAAGGTATTACAAGCTGGTACCCTTAGAGGAAAACAAGCTGGGGGGTTAGGTGTCCATAGTGCTCACAGACATGTCGCTGCCCTTGCTGGCTCTGGCTAACCTCTTTTCCTGGCTCCATGCACCTCAACATCTTGTTTTACATCTTTGTGGTAACACCAGTTACAGCTTCACAGGGAATTGTCTCTCAAGTAACCAGTCCCAGCTTCGCGGTTTCTCTGCTCCTGTTTCCTTTGCCGGGAGTTTTGCACTGAAGCTCTACTGAGAGGAGCAATGGCACACATTGCACAGCTGCCAGACAGGGGGGCTGTGTGTGTGTGGTCCCCTGTGTGTGGAGGCCAGCACAGAGCATGTCTGGCTGGCACCTCAGGTGTGATATGGGCTCTGCTTTGCCCGCAGTATGGGATCGTGCTGGATGCGGGATCATCCCACACCAACCTCTACGTGTACGAGTGGCCAGCAGAGAAGGAGAACGACACCGGGGTGGTGAAGCAGGTGGAGGTGTGTAAAGTTGAAGGTAAGAGGAGAAAAAAGAGCTGGGCAAGGGGCGTGGGATGAAGAAGAGATAATGGAATAAAAGCATGAGGGAGGAGAAATCTAAAGGAAGAGGCCAAGATTAGAAACAGTGTTACATCTGTGAGATAATGCATCTCACTGGTTCCCAAGGGGAGCTGTATGTGCTTGACCTTCTGGGGAAAAAAATGGATCCACTTCTTCCTTTGTTTTCAGGATGCTTGGAATTAATTGCTTTTGGAAAGAACTATACCAAAGAATGTACTTAAATAAATAAAATGCCTGCATGCACTCTTGCTGAAGTGCTGATGAACGCAATGAGAGGGGAGAGCATGGTTTGCTCTTTTTCAAGGCTTCTGTGCAAGCTATGCACAGGGCTTGTGGCTCAGGGTTGCTCAACTTATGCATGTCATGGTGCTTTTTAAATTCTATTTAATTGCTGTGTAGATACTGTATGGTTTAGGAAGG
Source organism: Ploceus nigricollis (assembly GCA_013399945.1). Taxonomy (NCBI): domain Eukaryota; kingdom Metazoa; phylum Chordata; class Aves; order Passeriformes; family Ploceidae; genus Ploceus; species Ploceus nigricollis. The sequence continues at coordinate 342,998 of VXBC01003681.1, read as the reverse complement.
CAAAAATGAAGCCCAGGGGTGTGCACAAGGAACAGGACAGACCATCATGGATCGCTGCATTCTGAGGTGTTTTCAGACCTGCCTGGGGTCTTTCCAGGCCTCTGCAGTGCAGGAGAGAGCGCTACTGTTATCAAGCTGCTGTGATAGCTGCTCAGTGCTGCAGCATCCCACAAGCAGCACACTGAGCATACAGCAAGCTGGAGCAAATGGGGCTTCACTGCTGCCATGCAGGCACTGGTCCTGGGGCAGTCCAGGGAACAAGGGGACGTATGGCAGAGAGGGACAATGATTTTTTCTTTGGGTTAGCATAAGACATAATAGCTGCAGAACACCCAGTGTTGTAGTGTGAGTAGAAAGTACACAAACAAATGACAGCATCTGCCCCCGGAGGAGCCAGCATGGAAGGGTCAGGGATTTTCAGGCACAGATCCAGGGTACACCCAGGCAGACTCAGAGGAGAGACTGCAGATGTTCAGGGCATGCTAAAGAAATGGCTTGTCTCAGCCCTCATTGCTAGTTCATAGCCTGCTTTGCAGAGAAAAGGTGGCAGATGCTGGGCACTGTGACCACCCACTACGTGCGCTGGGCTAAGCTGGTGCTGTGGGATTTCTAAAGCTCCTCAGAAATGGGATGGTTGAATCCGATTCTGCTGCTTGTGATATGGTTTAACACACCCGCTCATGACAGCATTCTGGGGTTATGTTTGGAGTCTGAGCTATAAAGTGTCTTTACTTCTTGCAGGCCCTGGGATCTCAGGTTACTCCCATGCCACAGAGAAGGCAGGTCCCTCTCTGGCACAGTGCCTACAACAAGCAAAAGAGGCGATTCCCTCAGCACAGCACAAAGAGACACCCGTCTACCTCGGAGCAACTGCTGGCATGCGGCTTCTCAGGTACTGCAGGGCTTGTCCCTTCTCCTGCAGCACTGCACCTGGGATTGCCATGGATGTGCAATGGGGGCCTCTGGGGAACAGTCCTTGGACACACTGCCAGCTCACACTGTGCCCAGATATGCTCCTCTGCCTTTGACCTCTCTGAGCCCCGAGTCCTCTGGACTTTTCCGTTGCTTCCCCCCTCACTGCAACTCTCCATCGTCTCTTGCATCCAATTCCATCTCCTGCATCCACATGCAGCACAGAGACACCAGAGGATCAGCAGTGCCCTGATATCCCTATAATAAAGGGATGCTCAAACATCCCCACAGTTTGGTATTAGGCCCAGATTTTTGAGCCCAAATATGTTGCCCTCCCCACAGAGGGCCATCAGATGCTAAGGTAATTTTATAATCACATCCTCCTTTAATTACAATTTTTGATTTTCATGAGGGTGACCCAGACCTCTCCTGGCTAGGACAGGGAACTGATCTTTGTTACATATTGCCTGGGAAATCTTCCTGGGGATATCTTCTGGATTTCTTCTATAATGGTGACAGCAAAGAGTGAGAGGAGTTTCCACAGTGCAACCAGTTCCTGTCAGAATACATGCTACAGAACAAGAGCTCTGGTCTCTGCTCCAAGTACCTACCACTCCCAGCTGCAGGGTCTGTAAGTGTCAGAGTTGGTGGCAGCTGTGCTGTCAAGGTGTGACAGAGAGGACCATGGCCAGTTAGAGCTGGATGACTCACACTAATGACTGACCTCTGATCATTGACACTTGGTGGGGAGTTGCAGCCTGCCTACTCAGAATAAAGCACATAGTGAGCTGTCAGCCAGAGTTACTCCATCCTTTCTTCTGTTCATCCAGGTTGCAGAATGAAAGTGCAGCTGACAAAGTCTTGTCCTCAGTAGGAAACACACTACGCTCAGCTCCCTTCAACTTCCAGGGTGCCAGAATCATCACTGGTCAGGAAGAAGGAGCCTATGGATGGATCACCATTAACTACCTTCTGGGCAATTTCAAGCAGGTAGTATATCTATAGCAAGACATTTGAATCATTGGCTTTGTAAGTCCTGCCTTGCAAGAAGGTGTCACAGGCACTCTCTTCCCTTGTAAGCCATTTACCAGGGATCAGGAAGCTGCACATCTTGCCTCAGCAGTCGCTGTCAGTACATCCTGATACTTAGTGGTATTGAGATGCACCACTATAATTAGGCTTCAAGCACTGAAATAAAACATCAGCATCTTCAATAATTTTGCTTGGGTACAGCATCCTTCTCACTTCCTGATCTAAAATATGTCTGTTTCTGAAAGGTTTGACTATGGTTCTTTCTTGTTGAGCTTATAAATCTTCTGAGAGCTGAAAGAGTAAGTGGACTGCTTTTTCTCATAACAATAGTATTAGATTTCATGTTCTTTGCCCTCCTGCAAACACTTGGACATGATCCATCTTCTGTATTTACAAGCTTGCATTTTTCTTATGTCTTGTTCCAGCTCTCATCTCATGCCCCCTCCAGGACTTTCCCATGCTTCCTGTGTTCTGTGCTTCTGCTTCTCTCCTCATAGTTCTTTCTCTTTTTTATTTCTCCAAAATAAATCTTCTCCATGCCCAATATATTTGGTTTACTTTGATTTTTTTTTTCCCCAAGTCTGGCTGGAAAAAGCTTCTACACTCCCTGAAATCCTTAAGTGAGACATCAGGAGCACTAGACCTTGGAGGAGCCTCCACACAGATTACCTTTGTATCAAAGGACCTCTCTTCTGAGTCCCCAGAGAACCAGCTCTACTTCCGTCTCTATGGCAAGGATTACCAAGTGTACACGCACAGCTTTCTCTGCTATGGGAAGGACCAGGCTCTGCAGCAGAAACTGGCCAGGGATCTACAGGCAAGTACATCTACACCTGTAATTAAACAATCCTGGACTCTCCCAACTTCGGGATACTGGTGCTGTAAAAGTTGCTGCATCCCAGCTCACCTCTTAGTCTGGATTAGGGAAATGTCATTGTTCTCCATACAGACTGGGCATGAGGTGCCCAAAGAGGTGACATGCCCATGTCAAGGCCCATGCCTTGATTCTTGGGCATGGGATAGCAAGAGAAATGCATTTAACTGAAGTACTCAGGGGAGGTGACATTTTACCATCTCTGAGAAACGCAAATCAACAGCACAGCTTCACAAACTGTGACTTAAAATAATTTGCCCAGGGTCCTGCAGGGAGGCTGTGGCAGTGCCCACATCTTCCTCTGTACAGCCAGTGCCTTAAGCCATCCTTATCCCTTTGACCTGATGTGTGCACCTGGATGTGATGTACAGTGACCAGTGCCACCCTTCCCTGTGGTTCTTTCCCAGGGTGTTATTCTACAGCAAAGTATAACAGCTTGGATTGATTTTTACTTTCAGACCGTGGAGAACAGCAGTCTCCCCGACCCATGCTTTCACAAGGGTTATGAGAGGACTATAAATATTAGTGACTTCTTCAAAAACCCTTGCACATCAGACAAGAAAAAGCAATTACCTTTCAGCCAGCTGTACATAAAGGGAGAGGGAGACTATCAAAAGTGCCGAGAAAACATCCAGAAACTCTTCAACAAAAGCAATTGTCCTTACTCCAGATGCTCCTTCAATGGGATATACCTACCTCCTTTACAAGGGGATTTTGGGGTGAGTCTTCACTCATTCTTCAACTATCTGTGATCCAGAATGTCAGAAGAGCAGAAATTCAGAGTAATGCTAGAGCGCATTCTTCATGACTGAGGCAGGAAATCATTTACAAGATGGCTTTTTGGACATGTAACTACGAAAGTAGTGCTGCATTGTTGTGAGGACAGACATGTTAAGAGCTATCCCAGTAAATACTGGCCTAGTAGTACTGCACTGTTCCCATTCAAACCCAACTCCTTGGGCTGATGTGTTTACTCACTTTTTAGGCTGTCCAGCACCAGAGGCAGGAGAGCCTGCTGCAGGCAGGAACACTGCTCCTGCAGACCTTGTCTCCTGAGGTCAGTGGTGGCACCAGACCTGAAATTCACCCAGCAGTGTCTGAGAGCTACTGAAACCAGTCAGCTCACCTATCTGCTTCCCAGACATGATGAGGAGACAGTGCACACTCTGAACACACATTATGTGTGACACCATGCTGACCATCAGTCCTAGAGCTGCAAGAGCTGCTCAGGGATTGTGAGGCTTTCCAGGGAGCTGTTAATACAATCTTGCCCTGTTCCTAAGCTGCCTCCTACCTATCAGCTACTGGCCATGGTCACAGATGGGGTTTCTGGACCTTGGGTTATATGATGGGGCTCTGTACAATCCTTTCAGACCATCTTATAAATGGTCTTCAGACCACGTCTGCTCTTTGTGGTGATATTGTTTGCACACTCATCTCACTCAGTTGCCAAAATGGGAACATGGTTGTGATGGCAATCAGTGTTCACTGTGTACCACTGGCACACGTAAAGGAGAGAGCTCACAGAAGTTCTTCAGGATATCATAATTCCTACCTCCATCTCTCAGCAGCTCTGAGCCATATGTCTCAAAATGACATCACTCTTGAAAACATTCCTGCTCTTCTGTGTGTTATATCTTGTATTTCTCTTCTTATAGTTCTCTATCTATAAATAAACTCATTTTCTTTTGTGGGATTTGTGGCCTAGTCAGATTAAGAGACTCTTTCTCCTTCAGGCTTTTTCTGCTTTCTATTTTGTGATGAACTTTTTGAACCTGACCAGTGAACCAAACCCCCTTGCCCTGAACAAAGTGACCAGCACCATTGAGAGTTTCTGTGCCCGGCCTTGGCAAGAGGTGAGCCGTGCTTGTTGCAGTAGACTGGGGCTGCTGATACTTTTCTGCGGGATAAATGGCTGGGATTAATTTACAGAGCAAGGTGGGGAAGATCCCCCCAGCACCTGCAGCGGATGCTCAGGCACAAGCTGGAGCAGTGGGAAGGTGTGTTTAACAGCCTGGTGATTGCCTCCTTCCCTAGGTGAAGACAGCATATCACCACATCAAAGAAAAGTACCTGAGTGAATATTGCTTCTCTGGAGCCTACATCCTCTCTCTCCTGGAAAATGGCTATGAGTTCACTGAAAACAACTGGCAAATGATCCACTTCCTTGGAAAGGTGTGTTTCGTGGTGGGGAGGGCTCTACCCCAGCAGTTCTCTGCAGCCTCTGCCACACAGCCTGGCCCTTTATCCCAAGGGGTGCCACTGCTCAGGCAATGCCATAGGCAGCCTTCCAGCATTGATTCTGCTCTTCTGTTTCAGATTGGCAGCAGTGATGCAGGTTGGACCCTGGGCTACATGCTGAACCTGACCAACATGATCCCTGCAGAGGAGCCAGCCGGGCCCCCTCTCTCCCACGGCAGCTACGTGGGGCTGATGGTGCTGTGCTCCCTTGTGCTGGTGTCTGTGCTCCTGTTTGCCTGGCTTCTTTTCCACAAGCCCAAGTGCCTGCAGAAGGGGATTGTTTAGGAAGAACCCGAAGGGGAGAGGAGCCATGTCATCCTGGCTGCTCAGGCTAGGAGACCCCAGCAGAGCAGGCTGTACTGCAGAGTCCCTCTCACTGAAGCTTCTGACTGTACAACAAGGGCATTTATTTCTCCTGAATCACACTTGCACTGACAGATGTTGGGACATCAGGCTCGCCACCTTCTCTGCCAAGGACAGACAAGCTCGTGTCCCCTCCTTGAATGGGTCGTACTTTCATTCAAGGAAACTTTGCTGCTTGTTGGTTTCTGCCTTGTGCACAGCATTATAAAGAGAAAAGTGGCAGCAATCTTTGGGAGCCAGTGCTCCTGCAAGGGTTATCTCAGGGTCACACATCCCACTGAGCTCTTGGGAGCTATCACATACAGGGTGATCCTGCTCCTTCTCCGCTGAAGCTGTTCCCAAGAGCCCTTTCTGCACCAGCACACCTCTGCTCACCTCCCTGCGCCCTGAGCTCTAACAGCCCTACAGCTGGGTACAGCTCTTGACCTGGTTGGCCCCTGAAGGTGGGTCAGGCTCCCAAATGCCACTCTGGGAAAAGAAGGGATGAGGATGAAGAAACTGAGCATGCTCGTGGTCATCAGCCCTTAGCTGGGCTCTGTCGGCTGTCAGCTCCTTTTGCAGATGGCAAATGCCTTTTTCCCACGTCTTCCTGATGTTGTTGCTGGACCAAAGCTGGCTCGCTGTTGCACTGAGCCATTCCCATGTCCCTAAGGTACATCAAGCCACAAGCTCCCAACCAGGCATTTCTGCTTTTTGTAGGAAGAGCTTGTATTGGCCCAGGTTCCTTGGCCAGTAGTGATTGTCTGTGCCTGTAGGGTCTCTGGTGTGATCAGTGTGCCCTCAGGTATAACCCACTAAAGCAATCCAGGGTCACTGTGCTGATAACACAGCAGCCTCCAATCTAGGGAAAGTGTTTATCAGTTAATGTTCCCGTAGGCAGCTGGCAGCAGTTAACCAGCATGAGTATGCACAGATTGAACCACTCTTTCCACCAGCAAAATTAGTGAAGATTTGCCTTTCCTTTCCTCTTAGCACAGGCTTATCCTATGGCCACAACACCCAGGGCTTGTGAGTGCACATACTGCAGCCCACACAACTAGGACAATGCCACTGATTGAGTTTATTAATCACTTTCTTCCATTTTTCCATTTCTTGGTCCAAAAAAAAGAGAGGTAAGTCAGAAATCCACTTTTGTAAAAACACTCAGAAACCACTGGTGCCTGTCTACCTCCCACAAAATCTCAGAAATCTCTTCTCCTAATGACCTATAAATGTGGAGGCAAAAAGAAAGCAGATATTGCAGAGAGGAAGGCATAGCAAAGACACACCTCTTTCCCCAAGCAGAGGTGTAGGCAGTGTGGAGGGGGTCAGGATGTGCAACCCCAACAATGCTTTCTTCTTCAGGCAAGCACAGACACAGAGCTCTCCCAGTCTGTCCCTCTGCATAGACCAGGCAGGAAAATGTCACCCAGTTATTTCTACTTCATGCCTGGAAGTAGAAGCTCTAATATATTGAAGGACCTAAAGGTAAGGGAAAAATCTACCCTGTCCTAAGATCTTTGGGCAGATCATTGTTCTTCCAAAAACCTGTGTCTCATTTTTGCTCTGAATTAGGTGGCTTCAGCTTCTGTTGGATCTTGTTCTGCCCATTTCCAAAAGACTGAGTAACTCTGCTATTAAAATCCCTTTTTCCTCAGTGGTGCTTGCAAGTTGTCATTATATCATATTAAATAGATTGGTTTTCAATCTGTAAAGTGGTCTCTGCAGACCTCACTTGCAGATCTCGACTCCACTTCTTTTAAAAGTTTTACATCTTTCTGAAACTTGGACACCAAAGTTTTCAGCAGGTAGTTGAGTCGCTAATAATGTATATATCTGGGTTTGATCTATGCCTTACGCATTCATATATCTCTGGTCCAGGTCTGTTCACTTAACAGAAAGTTTTTAGGCTTTTGAGTCCAGCTGGACTATTGCAACTTGGTCTTTTTTCCCAGTCATGGCATTTCAGAACAGCCTCTGTCTCATGTCCTACATCACTGTCTCTCAATATGAGCCATTTTTCCTTCTGTGTGGCTCCACTGAAACACATATTATTCAAAGAATATTGCCCCAAGCAGATTATCCAGCTCAATCTGCAAATGACGTTTCACCAGCTGAGAGTCCGCTGACCAGTTTTTGTTTATCTGCAAATACACTGCGATGTCAGAATTCAGCTAGAGATGCAGCCTTCCTTCTGTTGTTTGCAGCAAAGATAGGTAGATGAGAGATGAGCAGCAGGTTTTGGCCATGGCTGGAAGGCATGCAGGAGAAACGTGTGATCAGAGCTGCTTCTGCTGCCCAGACAGCCTCGTCTGCAGCACACCCCATCACATGCCACCTTCCTTGCGTACGGAGCCTTTGTAGCAGAGCAGATGCCCTGGAGAAGCTCCCCAGGTGAGCTGGTGCATCCATCCTTCCCGTCAACAGCATGGCAACCTGCAGAGTGGCAATTCCTCTCCTGAGACCTCCTTGGGGATCTGGCAGCTGCTCAGTTGTGTCCTTGATGAGAACTGGCAGATCCATTAGGACATGTCAGAAATTGTTAAAAATCTTCATGTGGAAGTTGGTCTGGAAAGAAAGCTTGTTCCGGTCTGCTCTTCTTGTCCCTGCTAAGAATTTATGTCAAAGGAAAATGTCAAATATCTGGGAGAAGAGCTTTTACAATGTTTTGTATCTTCATTGCAAGTCCCATAGTATTAATACTGTTAGCTCCTGATTCTGGAGCCAGGTGAGCAGCTGGCATCTTCACTTGCTCCTTCTGTCTTAATTATCTCACTTTTTGGTTTGAGTTTTGGGGTTTTTAAAGCTTTAAATATGACTTTAAAAATATGTTACAGTATTTTTAAACCTCATAACTTGTAGACCCTATTCGTAAATCAATCTCTCCAGGATAAGGACTTCTAAGGTGACAACATGCCAGTTGAACAGCTTGAGGCTCCAGGAATTGATTGACTGAAGGCATCCTGTCAGGGTGAGACTATTGCATGTCACTGCCTGGTAGTGAACATTCACTGAACAGCCTATGTTTTCTCTACATTTCTCCTGTTATTACAGGACTTTATTCATGGAGGCTACTCAAAATCCTTGGTCAAAGAGCTCAAGTTTATGAACATTCACTTCTTTGCTTCTGTGTTGCATCTGATCCAGCTGCATTCAACTCAAATGTGTGTTCCAGAGCCACCCAACATGTACATGAAGACCTTTAATGATAGTGGAGGGAATTTCCAAATATGCCAGTAATAATGTATCATTTCTCTTGTTAATACAGTTGACCTGCCTCAGTGATAATTATCTGTGCCTTATTTCTAATTTGATAGCTTCTGGCTTTAATTTCTAGACACTTGCTGCTTTACCATTTTGCTTTTTCTGGGTAAAGCATCTTTTAACATCACGTGTTCCTGTCTACCATATATTTACTTACTATTCAGCTCTGCTGCACTGCCAAGACTCCAGACCTTGGTCTCTCCTGAAGAGAGAGCTCTCCTGGGCTCCTAGGAAGCTCTGAGATGTGCTGCAGCCAGGTGGGATGAGCACCTCTGGTTTGGGTTCAGATGTTGATTGGTCCATTTTTGGGGAGGTTCCTTGCAGAGGGAGTTGATAGCTTTGCAGGGTGCAAGAGCAGCCTGGTCTCGCTGGGACTGATGACCTCTATGAGCTCTGCCATATTCAGCCGAGTGTCAAGTGTGGGGCAAAGCTATTGGAACTTGTCAGAAGAGAGCTTGGGTACCTGCAGCACCCTCACCTCTTGCAGGAAAACTGTTCCCCATCACAGGCTCTAAGTACCTTTCCCTCTCCTCCCTGCCTCTCCTCTGTGCACAGGCTACAGCAGATTTCTCCAGCCCTATAGCAAAGCACGGTGGGGGCCTCTACTTGGAAGAAAGCTCTCAGAAGTGAGGCCATCACCTCTGCACTGGAAGGCTGATTTGAAGTGTTGGCACTGGCCAGGGCTTTCCAGTTTCTCCCAGAGCAGTTCTGGCCGGATGTGTGCCCCTTCATTCTCCACCCCAATTCTTCCCATGCTCTGTGCCAGGCAGGATGTGCAGGCTCTGCAGGGCTGCCAGCTTTGTCACAGGCTCAACAGCCTGTTCAAGAGGGACTGGGGAGAGCACACTGAGGACAACAGTCCCTGCCACCCAGGCCATGTGTTTTCTTTCCGTGGCCCAATCCTGAAGAAATGGATCTTTGTTTTGATGCACACACCAGCCTCTGTATGCTTATCATAATAAAGACTTCTGAACTGACGCCAGAAAAGTTTTCATGCTGTTTTCCAGAAGATGGGAGTTTGCCAGTAGTGGAATGAAGCTTCTGGCACTAAACATGGAAAAGTCCTGAGATGTGATTTCCTTTCTTGCCAGTTCCTTGATGCTCTCCTAGGTCAGCTCTGAAGTTCCCGGTGGATGGGTAGCATCCCCTCCTGGTAGAGAAATGCACTGTGGTCTTTCCCAGGCTCTGGGCACCTCACACAGGTTGCCTCACTCCTGGGAAGGCTGCTAGTGCCCCAACCACATCTTTCTTTGCCTTAGCTTCATCCTGACCTCCACAAAGCAGTTTGTTCTCCCAAGCTGTGAACTGGACAGAAGCAGTCCTCTGTTCCCATTTTCTCTCTCCCTTCCCCAGGCAGCCCCACTGGAATCATGCTGGCACTGCAGCCCACCTTCCCAGCCCCCAAACAGGTGAAGGACAGTGGGCCTGTGCCCCTTGCTCACAGGGCTGCGTGTCTCCATGTGCAGCCACAGCCATAGCTCTGCCAAGGCAAACAATGCTTGTCACAGTTGTTATTTTTCTTTCAGCATGAACTCCCCACAGTTTGTTCATTCTTATGGCTATTAGCTTGAACTTTCCTCAAATTTTCCAATCTTCCTCTGTTAACAATATGGCCAGAACTAAAATGAACCCATCAGATGCAGTCTTTCCATGGTCAGTTCCAGCAGAATCAGCTCCTTGCTGCCTGTGCCCATCAGCAATGCAACAGTGAGGGGACAGGGCTTGCATTCACATTCCTCTCACTCTCACCACAGTGGCACAGAGCATTCCTTCTCCCCTTCTTTCTCCCACTGCCTCAAGGTCTCTCCATTTTTTAACATCTGGGTGGGGGGTAGGGGAGTGTATGATCCATCCCAGATGTATTAGCCATATTTTCCAAATGAAGTTTTTATTTACTTCCTTCACTGTTTCTAAGTCCTAACATCTTCTATTGTTTGTTTCTGCTTTCATCGGTGTTTCCAAACATGTCCAAATTTATTATTGTCATTTTCCTAGAATGTGTAAAGGCCATGCTAGGTCATATCAAACAGGCAGTGCATTGGCACTCGTCTCCAGCTGTGTGGTGGGTGAGGATTTAGAAGGAAAGTTAGGGAAACAGCATAATCCTTTTCTTCTACCCATCAGGGGCTTAGGAAATTTGTGATCAAATGATTATTTCAAGATCTCATAACTGTGGGTGACCCTGTTCTCTACAAATTCATCTTATCTTCTTTTGCATTCATTTAACTTTCAGCTTTGATGATGTAATTTCATGGTGTCTTTTGTGCAAAACTATTTCCTTTTGTATGCAGCTAACCTGCTGCCTGATAACAGGCTGTATCCATCCCTGTGCTATGGATAACGCTAACTCTCCAGACCTAGTAGTGTGTGAGATATGTTCTCCACCCACATGAGATTTTGCCCATGGCTCCTTTTTAGGCTCTAATGCTCTGGCATTTCTTTTTTTACTGTTGTTTCTCATATCAGTGTTCCTTGCCTCCATAGGAAAGTGAGAGTTTTCCTCATGTGTCCCTTGGCAGCACTGCAGTTCCAACTCTGCCACTACTGTCCCAGGCTACTTGAAAGCCGCCTAGGAAGGGAAAGGGGAGGGTGAAACTGGCCAAACATGGGGCTTGCACTATTTTACTATAGCCCTGCCTAGCACTCTCTGGCTGCCAAGTAACACTGGGTAGTGCTGGAAACCTGCCCACGACTCTTTCACATGGCCTTCATTGCTGAAGCCTGGGGAAAGAGCAGCTCCACAGGAACCCAGCAGCCCTGGGAGCAGGGATGTGAAGGAGGTGAAGGCATTTCCCACTGCTGTTGTGGGCTGCCAGCTTCGCAAAATACCACCAGACACGTCTTGCTGTAGAGACAAGAACTGCCCTACCATACCCGTGCTCTCCATGCCACGGCTTCAGCTACTTTGCCTTGGTTTCTGGCATGTGCTGGGAGAAGCTATCCCCTCTTGTTAGCTAGCTACGGGTGGGTGCAATGCCATTCCTGCTCCTGAACATGTGTTGCTTTCAGACTAGCTGAAAAACAGGGATATGGGGGGATGAGGCTTACCTAGGAGAAGGTATTAATATGGTTACTGCTGTCTCTATGTATGTATAATATTTTTCTTTTTATGTTCATGTCTTCAAAAGGATATTTTCTGGGGTTAAGAGAGAACTGTGTAGGTGGGGCAGAAGACCAAGAAGGCAAAGGGTCAAGGAGAGAAATGGCCACTATGATGGTGCTGGGGCAGAAGACTGTTGGATATGGGAAAGTCTGAGTAAGTCAAGTCATGAGCAGGCAATCCATGTGCCTTGACCACCAGCCTGTACTGTTTGCATCAGAGGCTACCAACAGCAGCTAGAGGCTATAAACAGGGACTCCCTGGTTCTACCCCTGCTCTTCCTGGAAAACTGAGATAGAAAGACAGCAGCCCAAGCAGATGTGGAGAACAGGTAGGAAAGTACAGGGAGAGAATGCTTTGCTGGGTGAAGCTACCCTTGACACAGAAATTAGAGCAATGCAGCACAGATCCACCTCAAGGCTGAAGGGAAAGCAAATGTTTGGCATGGCACTGAGCATCCTGGGCAGCCCATTACTGACGGCCTCAGGAGCTCCTCTCCAGCATGGCCCGGATAGAGCAGAATAGCATGTTCATGTTATCAAAGGGAGCCTTTCTCTTGGCCTGTCCAGCTGTGATGGCAAATTTTTCAGCTGTTTGTGTTCATGCTTGGGTCTCTGTGTCACGGTTGTCCTAGTAAATACCTCTGTCAGAGCCACTAGGCTGCTGGAGTTTTAGCCTCGTGGGGCAAGACTGCAAAGCAAGGCTGCCTCTGGCAGTGGGCAGAGAGCAGGGATCATGAGGTGTCTGCTGCCCACTGGGATAAGCATGGCAGAGGGGTGGAGAGGAACATATATCCAGAAACAGTTTGCAACCCTTTCTTTGCAGGCAGCAGGGCATTTTCATTTGTCTTCGCGCAGTTAAGCAATGTCCTCCTGCCCAGTGCCTGTCAGAACTCTTTCTCATGCCCTCTCCCAGAGCAGGGTGGGGTGATATGATAGCAGACTTTTGGAGCGGAGCTCTCCGTGATGGCTCCTGCTCAGCAGGCAACTCCCGCATCACATCCCACGCTGCTCTGCCCTTGCCCTGCACCATCCCAGCTCGGCAGTTTGGGCAGCCAGCTGTGGCGAGGGCGATGCAGTCCCTGCCTCTGTTTATCCCGGGAGCAATGGGATCGCCGGGTGAGCAGGGCCGGGCAGAGGGGCCGACTGACCCGGGGAGCCCGCGGCGGTGCCTCCTCCGCTTCCCCAGGAGATGGGGCAGGAGAGGAGGCGCGGCGCGGAGCCGGGACCGGACTCCGGGGAGGAGCGGTGGGAGCTGCCCGCGCCGGGCAGGGCTGCGGGGATCGTGCGGGCAGCGAGGCCGCCCCGGCGCTACCCCCATCCCCCTCGGCTCCTGCCCCACGAGAAGNGGCTGCGGCCCCTCGTGGGAGCCCTGCTCCTGCTCGAGGGGGCGGCCGCCCTCAGCTTCCTCCACCATCGCTACGAGGAGCTGGTGCAGGCCCTGTTCCGCGTGCAGAGCCAGTGCCCCTACGTCACCCGCATCTACAGCATCGGCCGCAGCGTCGAGGGCCGGCACCTCTACGTGCTGGAGTTCAGCGACTACCCGGGCATCCACGAGCCCCGTGAGTACGGGGGGAAGGGGACAGCGGCTCGAGAACACGGGCTTCGCTGGCACACTCCCTGCCACGCGGCACTGCTGGGCCACTGGGTGGGGGGTATCTCCCTTTCCAGGCAGGACTCCTGGCAATGCCCAGGTGCCAGGCAGCACGGTCTCCGGCAGGGACCCCGCAGCCAGCCCGCACACATGCACCGTGCCATGCACCGTGCTTGCGTGAGCTGCAGCGTGGCCCAGGCGCGTACTTTGGACGGAGCTCTGAGTTTTCAGCTCAAGCTAATGCGAGAACGCAGGCGCGTCCATCCCAGCACCCCACCTGCCCTACCACACTGTCCCTCCCAAAACAGTGTTGTTCAGGCGAGGAGAGCGGCGCCCACCCTCTGCCCTGTGCTGCTGGGTGGTGACAAGACAGAAAGTGTTCGGCCCTTCCTCCTCCAGAAAGCAAAGCTGGGAGGACAGCAAAGGGGGACCCCGGCAGAGAGGGCGCTGGGCTTCTGCAGCCCTCCCAGCCCCGTGGGCAGCGCAGCCCCAGTGTCAGGCTGGTCTCAGGGATCGCCGCTTGCTGCCACGTGGTCCTGTGGAACCTTGGCAGCAATGGCCCCTTGAGCCGCTGCCTGTGCAGCTTGGAGATGTTGCCGAGCCAGACCTCGCTGGCAGCAGGTGCCCTGGGGGGGCTGAGGAGAGCAGCTGCCTCTCCAGGCTGGGGGCTGCACGCAGGGCTCCCTCACATCCCTGCCTTGTGTCCCTGAGCTGCAAAGGACAGACCTTTCTGCAGGATCTTTTGCCTTTTCAGGTCCTGGTTGATGTGGTTAAATGCAGGGGCTGGTAAGTGCAGGCAGCCTAATCCCGTAGA
>VXBC01003681.1:316956-328755 GCA_013399945.1 Ploceus nigricollis | reverse complement strand
TTGGAGATGTTGCCGAGCCAGACCTCGCTGGCAGCAGGTGCCCTGGGGGGGTGAGGAGAGCAGCTGCCTCTCCAGGCTGGGGGGCTGCACACAGGGCTCCCTCACATCCCTGCTTTGTGTCCCTGAGCTGCAGATAAGGACAGACCTTTCTGCAGGATCTTTTGCCTTTTCAGGTCCTGGTTGATGTGGTTAAATGCAGGGGCTGGTAAGTGCAGGCAGCCTAATCCCGTAGAAAACTGCCTGGAGGGGCGTGCAGAACCTGTGCCCCCCTCAGTGGAGCAGCCCCCACAAATCCCACAGCACCCGATGTCTAGCAGCACTACACGGGGGGCATACTGCTCCAGTCCTGTGGCCCATAGTATCATTTTCAGGGTGCGAGGAGGTGGGATGGGAGGCTTCCCACCTTGAGTACCTCTGTGACAGTCCTGTTCAGCACTAGGAAACCTGTGTGGCACTGAGGGCGTGGGGTACCTCCACGGTACATCAAGGGCTGATTCAAAGCACGGAGTGAGCAAAGAGTACTGGCAGTGCACCACTGGATTTTAGACTTGCAGAACCACATGAAAGCAGCTGGAAAGGCTGTAGGAGATAACTCAGATCTCTCCTGCCCCAGGCAGGCAGCATGGCCATGTGACCCTGCTTGTAGCATGGGCCAGTGTCAGGCTGGCACTTTCAGCTTGTAGCACGAGGAACTTGGGAAACTGTGGATTTCCTTGAAGGACATGAAAAGTAACTCTGAAAAGCAAGCTCAGAGTCAAAGGGCTTACATGCAGTAATTAGAGTTTGTGTATCCATATACATAAAGTTTAGGGATTTGCATACTGAAAAAGGCTGACAAATCCTGTTGCAGCCTCAAACAAGGCAGAGAATCCTTGCTGAAACCTTATTTTTTTAAAGGCTGCACATATGCCCAAGATTTTTCTGTATTTTAAATAACTGGATTATCTAAGTCAGTTCTCATGTCCCTGAAATCTAACAAAATCAAAATATGTTGCTCATCTCTGGTGTCTTACACTGAGACACAGCAATCAAAAAACATGGAAAAGCAAAATCTTTAGCTAATATTAGACTTTTTTTTTTTTTAATGCCGCAAAGGCACAGGGGCTTTTGCAAGCAGCAGCTCACAATCTGGGGATGTGATGCCTTTTACCCCAGGGATCCTGATAGACATCATACCTGGCAGCAAGGCTGCACACACTGCCACTGCAAGTCTGATCCGTGCTGGTGTCCAGAAAGCTCACGGTGCAATGGGAGTCTCAAGATCTGGCAAGCCAGCATTTGCAACAACACCCTTTTTTTCCTGACTCTTTCATGTGGTAGTCAGGCTCTCTTTTTAACTTAATTCCCCTGTTGTCTTTCGTTCTACCAATGCTGGCTCCAGCCTGCAATGTGACATTTTATTTTCCCACAAGTAACTGCTTTAAAAGGCCTCTGGGAAAGCACAACCTGTCCCTCACATGTCCTGCCTCTCCTTCAGCAAAGCAGCAAGTCCTGTTCCAGGCACTGTCTGCCTGTGGTCTCCAAGTCTGTATTTTGAGACCTTATTTTAGAAAAGTCAGTGGCAAGAGACCTTTTTGGTCATACTGGAGCTGCCTGAGGGACAGTTTGATCCATATTCAGCTCAGCTGCTGAGGGTTTCTCCAGGCTCTTGTCCCTTGAGGGTAAGGAGGACCTTAACCTTGACCTTGGAGGCAGGTAAAGGGGAAGGAGACATGCAGAGCTGGGAATGGGCCATGCTGGTGAGAGGCACTGAGAGCAAATGAGGAAGAGCAGAGGTGGGAGAAAAAGTCTGTCCCCTCCACTGCCACCTCCCACAAAGCTGTGAGGCCCTGGCAGCCCAGGGCAATCCTGCCAGTGCTCCCTGATCCTTTTGTGCTGCCTTTCACCAACCCAAGACCAAACCACCAGCAGATACTCTTCCTGTGTGCTCCAAAGGCCCAAAGCAGCCTGGAGGAGAGTCTGAGCTGCTCCCAGAGTACTGTGGAAAATGAAGCGCAGCCCATATGAGAACTATGCCACTCTCTCTTGCTGAGGTTTGCATTTTCCAAGGGAAAGGTCATTTTAGACCATTTATTGGGTGTCCCTTGGGCTTGCCTGGGGCTCCCTGTGGTAGGCATTTGCTCTTTCCCCCTGTTCCAGCCCTGGCTGATGGCGTCACTCTCTTGCTCTCTCCAGTGGAGCCAGAGTTCAAGTATGTTGGGAACATGCACGGGAACGAGGTGCTGGGCCGTGAGCTGCTGCTGCAGCTCTCCGAGTTCCTGTGCGAGGAGTACCGCCGGGGCAACGAGCGGATCACGCGCCTCATCCATGACACGCGCATCCACATCATGCCCTCCATGAACCCCGACGGGTACGAAGTGGCTGCCAAGCAGGTACCAGGCAGTGATCACCTCCTCCAGATGGGTAGGGGCAGAAAGCCCTTCAAATCCCTTTGGGATCCTTTTCACTGCAGCTAGAAGGAGGGGGAATCCTTTCTTTTCATGCCCTGCCAAATTTGTCCCTGTCAAATACTGTCGCTGCTTCTCACCTCCCTACCAAGGGCTCATGCTGTGTGTCCTGTTACAGGTGACCTTGACAGCTGATGGAGGACACTTCCTATACCTGTCTTACTCTCCTTAGAAGTTATTTGTCACAGAAGGGTCACTGCAAATTCCCTGCCCTAGACTGGGAAAGTGACAGCTGAATGCCACTGTCATAAGCAGGCAGGGACATGAGAGATGGGGGGGTGGAAATAAGCCCCTTAGTCCTGCCAAAAAAAAAGTCACCCGTTTCTTTGTGCTTCCAGACCTCAGGGAGATATCTGTGGCTCTTTCAGCTAAAGCAAACTGTTTATTTGTCTTGTGGCTTACTCTGTCATCCTGAAAAATGAAGATATTGTTATTGATTTTCCCTGTCAGTACCAATACTCCTTATTGCCTTGCCAGCAATAACACATTTTGTAACTCATAGGCACTGAAGTGCTTTTACAGTGGCCAGTCTCTGCTTCTCTGATGCCCAACCTGACTGCACCCTACCTGGACCCACCCCTGTGATGCACCTTTGCCCCGCAGGGCCCAGACAGCAATGGGTACTTGACAGGGAGGAACAATGCCAATGGAGTGGACTTGAACCGCAACTTCCCTGACCTCAACACACTCATGTACTACAGCAGGGAAATCAGCGGGCCAAATCACCACATCCCACTGCCTGACAACTGGAAAAGCCAGGTACCAGTCTGGGATACCGTGAGGGCTAGAGCATCCTCTTAGAGTGTCTCAGCGTGCAAGCAAATACTCTGTCCTTTGGCTTGAACAGTGCTTGTTTCCTTCTCTGAGCCTTCTGCCTGCAGAGAAATGATGCAATCCTGGTCCCATATCACAGCTTGCCCCTCTGCCAGGAGAGGTTGACATCATAACCAGCTTGGGGGAGCAGGCTGCAGTGCACAGGGCAGAGGAGGTGACGCATGCTGTGCCTCAGGTTTTGGGGTTGTGCTGGGGGAGCTGCTTTGTGTATCAGGGCAGTTGGTGGAGAACAAAGGAAGCTGCAAGAGCTGCAGCAGACACATTGCAGGACAGGGTCTGACATGGTCAATCACACCACAACCTGGCATGGAGCAGCAGCTGGCACGGAGGTCTCTTCTCCCTGTCTCCTTCTCTCTTCTCCTTACAGGTGGAGCCAGAGACATTGGCTGTGATCCAGTGGATCAGCAGCTACAACTTCGTGCTCTCGGCCAATCTGCACGGTGGAGCAGTGGTGGCAAATTACCCCTATGACAAGTCCCAGGATCAGCGGTTCAGGAGCCACCGGCGCACGGTCAACACGCCTACCCCTGATGACAAGTTGTTTCAGAAGGTGAGCACGGCCATGTTGGGCAAGGACATTCCCTGGCAGGGTGCAGAGTGAGAGCTGGACAGGAGCTCTGGTCACTGCGTCATGCAGGAGCTGAGCCAAGAAACGTGTTGGAAATAATCATTAGCAGACTACAGCATTTCTGCCAGCCTCTGGCTCGGGAGCCAGGTCAGGACAGTCCCACCCTGTGAGCCAGTCCCACCACAGGGACAGACCAGTCTTAACCCTTAGGGGCCTCCTCCTTGTGCATGCTATGCTTGGTTTCCCCATAACCCAAATACCACTGGTATACTCAATAACAACCTGCTCTTCCAAAGCTGGAGCCTGCACTCGGCTTTGCCACACCATCTTAGAATGGGGTGTTTTTCCTAGAGAGGTAACTGGGGGCCTGCTGATATCAGGATAAGGCAGGTGGGTGCCCAGCAGGGGCTTATGAATGGTGAAGAACAAGAACTACAACAAACAGCAAGAGCTCCATGAGCATAAGCAGACATCAGGGAATGCATCAACCCATGCTGTTGATCCTGTTAGTGCTAGCTAAAGCTCGTGGTTTTTCTTCATTATCCCAGAAAACAACGCCTTCAGTCACTGCTTCCATTAGGAAACACCCAGCACAAGAAAAAAGTAAGTCTGCCTCAGAACAGTTAATGAGAAAAATAAGTCCAAGCTGGAGTTCAGCCTTCTCTGGAAGCAGAATCTGCAGGGGCTTGTCAGGACCTCCTGGGATCACGGCTGTGCTCAGACCCAGATGTAAAGAGGCTGCATTCTGGGGCGTAGGCTAATGATACCCACATGGCCTCAGTACTCAGAAATGTAGAGAAGTAACTGTTTTCCTGCTGACAGAATGATATTACACTGGAATCTGAACCATAATATAAGGGTATAGAGTTTGCCTGAGAAAATGCAAATGCCAGTCTCTCTTAAACTGTATCTTATGCAAAGGACTGGCTTTGGATGCAGCAGCTCAGTTTTAGCCCTGCCTTCATGTCTAAAAATAAACAGTAATCGTAATAAGGGCAACAAACAAGTCGTTGCTAGAACCAGAAGTTGCCCAAACTCTTTCCTAATCGAAATTCCCCTGATATGTGTCTGGTATTTGCCAGGACTGATACTGGTTATTTTTCTTCATATATCTTTTTTCCCTGTTAGTGCCATTTGTTGTGTGGGTCCAAGTGTCCCTGCATAGGTCCAGTGCCCTCTGCTCCCCCTCTTCCCCTCTTCTCAGTACGAGCAGGGCAGAAGCCCTTTTGCCATCAACAAGCTTCCAGCTTGACAGGTTACTGCTCTTCCTCCTTCACCTTTATCTGCGTACGTCTTGTAGAGGTCCTGGGCACCTCGTGTTGTATTTTGTGGCAGTAATGTCCAGGAACTCTCTCCTGTCTGACTTCCCTCCTGTGCTCCTCAGCAAAGGAGGGAGCATGTTTTGTCCAGAGCCAGGCAGGTTCTCCAGCCGTGCGGGGCTGGAGCAGTGATCAGTGGCTGCTCTCCCTCTAGCTGGCCAAGACCTACTCATATGCCCACAGCTGGATGCACCGGGGCTGGAACTGCGGGGACTACTTTGCTGATGGCATCACAAATGGGGCATCCTGGTACTCACTCAGCAAAGGTAAGGGCTGGGCTGGTGAGCCCCCCCCACAGCAAAAAGAGTTGAAGGGATAGACAAGAAACCTCAGGACCGGATGGGTTGGAGAAGGACCCGTGGCAATAGGATTGTGCCCATTACCAGACAACATTCTGGTGTTTGTATCTCAGACCAGGAAAGAAAAAGCCAAGGTCTGCAGAGACCTTCATCCTATGTGCTTCTAGACAAAGGAAACATTAATCTGTTAGTGTATTTGAAAATCCAACAGTGTAATTCCATCAAAACCCAAAACTGTGACCAAAGGGAAGGCAGCTGCTAGTTCCTGAAAAATCTCTTTAAAAAAGGCACAATGAGGAAACTGAAAAATAACACATAAGACTAGATAAAAGATTGAAGAGGAACTGGAAGAGCTATATAGGTCCCCTGTGATACCCAACATCCTTGGGCTTCTGAAGGCAGGTCGATGAATGATCCAGCTGAAAGAGAGAGTTGGCAGGTACAAGGACAGGGCTGCATGGGTGGAGAAGGCTTTAATTGCACTGTCATGCAGGGAGGAGGCTGCATCTGTGATGCAGAGAAGGAGAGTAAGATGGTTCTGCTCAAAGAAAGACGGGCCAGGATGTCTGGGACATAGGAATAGGAAGGGAGCTATGCCCTGGCCATAGGCTATTCTTCTCTTCCAGGCATGCAGGACTTCAATTACCTCTACACCAACTGCTTTGAAATCACCCTGGAGCTCAGCTGCAATAAGTTTCCCCCCGAGGAGGACCTGGAGAGGCAGTGGATGGCCAACCGGGAGGCCCTTGTTGCTTTCATGGAAGAGGTAAAGGGACAGGCCTGAGACCTACACCCTTCTCCTGCAGATCCCCATGGGCCCTGGTGGTAGGGGACCAGTAGGCACCAGGAGTGGAAGGGAGTTGGTTATGGAGATCATGGGGTGCTCTTGTTGGTGGTCTTTGGGGAAGCTGTTGTGTCCTAGACTGGCTGTGGTGGGCATGACCAGGATCACCAGGGAAAGGTAGGGTCGTCCCCAAAGCTCTGCTCTTCTCGGCAATACCCTCTTGAGCAAAGGAGGGGCCTTGACCCATCTGTCTGTCTCCCTCCTTGCAGGTTCACCAGGGCATCAAAGGGATGGTGTCAGATGAGAACAACAATGGCATTGCAGGAGCAGTGATTTCTGTCCAGGGAATCAGCCATGACATCACCTCTGGTGGGTTGTTGATCCATTTACGTGTCTGAGTATGTGAGTGAAGCTAGCAGGCAAGGCTATAATATGAGAGGCCATCATGGTTTGCTTCCCAAAGACAGTAGAGAAATATGACATCATTAGAGAAATATGGCTTATCCTTATCCTTGACCAGGGTGGGCTTAGGAAAGACAGAGGTGAGAACTGGAATTCTCACCTTATTGTAAAGGACTTCAGAAATTCAGCTCCTATTCTATCTGGGAGAGACAATTGAGGGGATAATCTACTCAAGCCTGTAAGTATCTGCAAAGAGTTGAAACAGAAGATAGCAAAGAACAAGATGAAAAAAGAAAGGATAAGATGAAAGACTGAAAGTTCACGCCAGACAAGTTTAGACTGAGGATTAAGTGCTGCTTTACGTTATCCAAGTTGTGGTTGTTTCTCCCTTCCTGGACAATTTTAACCTCCTTTCCATGAACACCCTCCTCCAAGCAGACTGAACACTACAGACTGCCTGCAGAAAATAGCTGATATTACAGCTCTTCAGAGGTCAGACTATGAAATCGTTAAAACTCCTCCTGGCTATAGGTCTGTGAATCAGTAACATTAATATTTGGCACTTACTATGCCAACCTGCATAGGAAAGGGGACTGTGGAAAAAATCACAAACTCACAGAAGAGCTGGTGTCAAGGGCCCTCTGAATTCTTCTGTCCAGCTTGGAGCAAGATTTTCCCCAGCATTGGCTTCCTCCAGCCAATTCTCACTGACCCCAAGGATGGATATTTCACAGCCTAACTGCTGTCCTGTGCCAGGGCTCTACCACATTCAGGTGAAGCTGCGCTCCCAGATTTACCCTAAAGCAATTTGCAGTACTCATCCAGTTACATAGATGGGATTATACTCAGATTTCCAAAGTAATCCGTAATGTGGTGTTACCTCACTATTGGTCGTCCACTGTCCCTAAGCACACCAGAGCACAGTCTGTCAGAGTGCTTCTGGGGCTTTCTTATGCAGGGAATCAGGGAGCAGCTGAGCTAATGAGCAACTAAAACTTGCTAACCCAAATGTGGCAAAATTGTGTATGGTGGGAATTAGACTGTGTTATGCATAAGGAGTCAGACTGGAGCTGTGATGGTCCTTAGGTCTGCTGTCATCTGACTGGTGAGTGCTCAGCTTTGCAGCACCCCTACACAGGCACAGCTAACGCTGCTGTACAGTTAATTTGGCTTTCATTTGCTTTTCATTTGGCTTTTACTTGCAGACTGACCTCTCCTTCATCGCACTAATGAGACATCACTTGCAGTGTACCAATGTGAATCCAGCCGTGAGGTAGCCAGCAGATTTGGGAAAAAAAAATCTGGGTTTTGAAGGCTATACATCCTAGAGGAAGTAACTCAGCAAGAATTACTGGTATGTCTTTTGCTTTGCTCCCTGAGCATCCTGAATGCTTTCTTTTCCTACCTTGTGTTCCAGGTGATATGGGGGATTATTTCCGGCTGCTGCTGCCTGGCACTTACACTGTCACAGCCTCTGCAGAGGGGTACCAGCCCCTGACAGTCACAACAACAGTGGGCCCAGCTGCACCTTCATTGGTGAGTCAGGCTGCATAGTCACAAGGGTTTCTCAAAATATCTTCACCCCAGGGAGAAAGAAATGTGGTGGGGGATGTCTAGTGAGCAGCAGAGAAAGGAGATAGGATGCAGAGCATTTCCAGTGGCTATAGGTTATCTGTTTTGGCAGGCAAGGCTCCACACAGCTCACAGCAGGGAACAGAGTGAAGACAATGCCATGTGCCTCTCAGTTCCTTACTGAGGCCTTGCAGCTGCACTGGGCTCCCATACCAGCTCCTGTGTCCTTCTGCCTCTTGGCCACGGGAGAGCTCCTGGCTGGCTGGGACTGCTGCTCTTCAGCTCTCCCTCCATCCTCTTCACTCTCCAGGATGAGATGATGTGGAGACAGCATCTGTTCCCTGAGGTTCAGTTATACCCCCAGCTTTGTGGGTTTCAGCACTCTGCTATCATCTGCATTCTGCCTGGGACCAAACATATTATCAAACTCATAGCAAGAGGCTGAAGTCTGCCTTTCTTTTTGCTGAGAGCACCGAAGACAAATGGGAACTGAGTGCCAACAAAGAACAGCCAAGCACCTTCAGGAAATGAAGTGCTCTTGACACTGGTGCGTCTCCTACAGTGAGACACCCTTTCTGAGGGCTGGCTGGACAACTAGAAATTGGTTATAAAAACAGTGGGTGGTGATCCCTGCCCCTGCTGTTGCCTTGTGAACATGGTGGAACCACAGATGCAGGCTCCTCAAAACCCCAGCAGGACCCCCCCCCCCCATCTGCGGCATCCTGGCACATTTGTTTCACTGTATGTACACTGGCCAGGCTCTGCTGTAAATACACTGTGGTTGTTCTCCCACCTTCCATCGCTTCATCCCACTCTGCCCAGCCTCTGAAGTTCTTCCAGAGCTGCCCTCTTCTCAGGATTAGAAACCTTCTAATTTTCGTACTAAATTTATTTATGGTCAGTTTATGCCTATTTGTTCTTATGCCAATGTTGTGCTTTAAATAGCTCCTTTTCTTCCCTGGTATATTTATAGGGAGCTGTCAAGCCCAGTCCTTTGTTTTGCTAGGTTAAGCACCCAGCTCTTTGGGTTTCCTTTTTAAAACAGATTTTCTTTTTAGGGTGTTACTGTAGAAGACTGATTTGTTCCCTGATGGTCTGATTTTTGCATATCTCCTCTCACAGCAGCCCTCCTGTTCCCATTTCTGCAACACCTCCCATACTCACTGTTCACTCCATCCCTCCCCCAAGAAACCCATGCAGCCCCATTCCAGTTTCACCTTTCTGTATGGCCTCCCCATTCCCCATTTATCTGATGCTGTGTTTTGCACACTCCCTGTCCCCTTCTCCCTCTTGTACCTGCTTGTGTGGCTGTAGTGGGTGGAGGTTTCTTTCCCAGAATTTTTTTGCCTGGGTCCACTGGAAGGACTGATTGCTGAAAGACTAATTAAGCTAGCAAGATGCAATTGAAAAAGAACATCTGTCTTGAACCATCCTGTATTAAATACTCACAGAGATGGAAAGTAATGCTATGTGTCCACTCTCTAGTGAGAAAAGGAGAATAAAGAACATAGCTCAGTCCCTTGCCATTCACAGCTCATCTTCCAAACCATCCTAGGACATCACATTGCCACAGGAGTAACTCTGCATAAGAAACATAGTTCATTGTTAGTACATTTTCCACAGGAGGAAAAAAATTTACAGCTGCTTTAAGAACTGAGTTCCTTTAACAATGGCTGAGACCCCTTATTGTTTGACTTGGTCCCAGAGTCAGCTTTGAAGGCGAGCAGCAGAGGCAGGTCCCGCAGACCCCTGAGCCAGCAGAGCACACACACGGTGTTAAATGCAGTTATCTTTGTTCTTTCTCCAGGTGCATTTCCAGCTCAAACAAGAAGTGGTGAGGAGGCCTGCAGAGCGTAAAGCCTCAGGCACACGGATGAACAACAAAGCCCTTCAGAAGAAGGTGGTGCCAAGAGCCACCCGCCGGGGGATCCAAAGATGAGGACAGCTCATTTGGCTGAGAACTGGGGAAGCCGTTTACATGAGGCCTGGCTGATGACTCCAGCCAGTGAACTTTCCAACAGTCCAGCATGAAACTAGCCCAAATTATTAAACAAGGAAGTATTTAATCCCTGTGCAAATTGCAAAGTCATTCACAACAAAGTGTGCCTGGGCTACAGTTCCCTGGGCAGTGTGTCTGTGTGTGCTGAGTTCTTCTCCTGCACTTGCTCCATCTCAGAGAGCTCTGCTCCCTTTACTCCTGGACTGTTGCCACAGCCCACATGAAATGACTAGTGTATACCAGGGATAATGAATCCAAGCCATGGTGTAAGCTGCACTCACAAACTGGGCACATGAACATCAGTCCTCTGGGTGCAAGTGCCATGCTTCTCCCTCAGGTAAGGCCACTTGCTGCCTGCAGACCCCAAAGTTAGGGGAAGGTCAGTTTTAAAGCAGGCAGTGATGTGAGCAGCTCTGAACACAGCTTGAAGCCATGCAGCACAGCTATTGCTGACTGGTAACTCTAGGAGGTGATGTTTCAAGGTCATCTCCTGATCTCGATGTGCAGATGGGACTTTCTAGTAGCTGGTTTGGATTATTTGTAGTCAGATAGGCTGAAATTATACCTGCTGGCAAAAGCCAAGTATTGTCCTGTCTCCGTACGTCTTCAGACCCAAACCAGATGGCTTTGCTGAGGGGTCTGCTCCATCCAACCCAAACTATTATTCTGATCACAGAAGCAACTAGGTGAGATCTGACAGCTGGTGATGAGTAGAAGTCCAAGCCAGGTTATTTGGATGTTCCTTTGTGACAAATACCCTGAACCTTGGTTCAATATGCAATAGGGGAGTGTGGATACTTGATGCCAGCAGTGTGCTGTGCAGGTACAGCATAAGCTGTGTGAGTTTTAATTGGGATAGGAGAGAAAGGATCCACAGTTCAGTGAGGCAGGCTCAAAATGCTGCTTAGGCTGTGTGGGCAGGTTTGGAGTGGAAGCAAGAGTGGAAACAAAGTTGGTTATTTCCATGGTAAAAATATCTTAAGTGGGCAAAACCTTTCTAGCATTCTTCATTGAAAACAAATAACTCCAGAGGAGTAAACAGTATGCCCCAGTGATTTCTTTTTTCCTTGGGTGGTTATCCAAATATATTCCAATAGATCTCCGCCATACAGCCATTGGTTACACTGTTTCTCTCCCTGTCTAAAGCCTGTAAAAAAGTGTCCCCCAAACATTCCTTTGCTTCCCCTCTTTTGTAAACATCATTTCTTGTGAGCAACCTGTACCACCCTACTGCAGAAGCAATGTTCTGCACTTCACCCCTCACCGTCACGTCCTCCTCTGTCTCTGCTACAAGATGCTGGTGGCATTTCCAGCATTAGCAGGACACACACACTCTTGTAGCTCTGCCTGCTAACAGAAGCTCTTTCTCTGTCATGCTTTTTCTTGTAAAGGCAGAGGAAGCTGTCCCTTGCAGGTTAATTATACAGGCTGTTGCAAAAAAGTGCCCAGAATGGTAATGCTCTTAAACAGTGGCTGTGAGTGACTTTGGTCTGCAGAAACCAGTAGGAGCTGGAGACACTGGCCAGTTCACCAGTCACAGCCAAAGCTGAATTCCAATTCTTTTTTTTTTTTTTT
>VXBC01003681.1:252209-311344 GCA_013399945.1 Ploceus nigricollis | reverse complement strand
CTCCCCACATTGCACTTTGGGATTGTGGTCTCTTAAGCCGTGTCTGTTCAAGCAGTGGTAACCCGGGTGGTCACCACCAGGCAGGCAGGTAGGCAGCTGATGGTAGCTGGTGTTGCCTGGACGGCTTGTTGCAGGAGAGCACCTGGCCCTTTAGAAATTATGTGACCGTCCCATAGTGGTTTGGCACCGGGAGTCTGGAGTCGCGCACCCGTGAGGGTGGCACAAGTGGTTTTACACAGAGAGCAGAAGCTCAAGGCTGCAGCACTGTGCCTTTCCCGGGTGCTTCTCGGGAAGCGCCGAGGGCATTCACTCGGTTCAAGGCATCCTGAAAAGAGAAACTTAAAAGAGCTCCCTGTTTGTTTTCACTCTTGCAAACACAAAACCCTCTTGCAACACTGGCAGCCTGTCCCCGTTGCCTTGTACTTATCAGAGATGAACTGGAGGTGTCTTCTCCAGTGGCCCTGCCAGGGGATGTAGGCTTGGGTCACCCTCAGAATACTCTGAGAGGCAGCTGCTGCTCCTCTGCTGTCCCTTTACTGACCTTAAGTGGTACCTCAGCTGATCCTGTCCTTGATGTAATTTGGCCTTTCGGTTCAAACGTCTCTGCTGCTGTTCCTGCTGTTTGAAATTCTCTCTCCACTTCTGGCCTTTCATATCTCATTGTCCTTGCCATAGTACCTAGGAAGCCTCTAGTTGTGTCATAAGCATAAACGTCTGCTTTGACGTTTGTCATGATTCCATAACTTTCAGTTTCTTCTGAAAAGGCTTTCTTTCCCCTTGCCTCTGCCGTTCTCTCCTTTGCTTCCACTGAGATTTTATCTCTTCGTCTGAAAGAGTTCATAGATACAGAATTTGCAGTTTTGCAGATGCTTTGCCAAATACAGCCTCTGTACCGTGCTACAAGACGTCACCATCATCCCCCTCATCTTGACTCACTCTGGCTGTGAGTCGTGCTGGGCAGTGTCTAAATGCGTCCTGCTTGTGTGCGAGGCCTCCATAGCGCAGGAGTGCCCACGTCCCTGAGCTGGCCTCCACTTTCTGTTCGTGAGATCCTCTTTTCTGTCAGGGCCAAAGGTTTCAGTTGTCTCTCCAGCTGCTCTGCTTAGAATTAGCAGTGACATTAAAAACTAGCTTGAACATACAACAGTTTTAAAGCACTGTTGATAATGGGATGGGAGGAGCTGAGCAGTAGGGGCAGAGGAAAGGAGTGATTCTCAGAGCTTTACAGGGCACCACCTCTGCCAGCTGTCAGGGAACCATGGCTGTGTGACCTCTTGGGGTTCTGAGTGCAGTTGAGGTGTCCCTGCAGTTGGTGACCTCAGACGGACTTTGTGACAGTGGTGATGTAAGCTTAGGTAGGACAGCCTGACTTGTGCTTACCTTAGCACTTCATTGCCTTAACTGATCATTTCCCCTCAACCTCCAGCAAAAGTATATTTCTAATCACATTACTCAACCCCACTTTTAAGTGACGCAGTTTTTACTTTATCTTATTTTTAGAACCTTTCTGTGGGGAGATAAAATTTATTGCTTCCTTCTCAGGAGCACCTAGGGATTCTGAAAGGAAGAAGTCCAGGTAGTAGCAGAGTCCTTGCTGGGGACTGAGGTTCTTTGGAGATACAGTACAGAACAGGAATGGTGGTGAGCAAAGAACAGAGTTTCCAAGTCAAACTCAAGTAATTTCCAGATTTCTGGACTCCCCATCCAGCAGCCAAAGCATTATAATGGGCTTCTGTCCAAAAGTTATCTTGAAGAATATTGTTCAGAGTACAAAATCAAGTGCTACAGTGTTAAGGAATGTCCTTGTAGTCCCAGTTCAACTTGTTTTGGATATGTACTCAAGGTGTAAGGACTAATTTTGTAATTGTATGCTACTTACCACCTGTAGCCCAGCCACAGGTACTGCATAGCCATGGTGATTCTGCTCTTGGGGTTTTGTCTGTTCCTTATTCTAAGTTGTATAATTTTAGCCTGTCCGCAAAACTGGGAAGAGACATAACCACATACCTCGGAGTGGGAGAAGAGAGGACTTTGTAACACAGTCTGTAAGGTGTGTGCTGCCACAGTATACAGAATTTGGGAAACTCTTGTCTCCCAAGCTGGTGTTCTGGCCTTTGCATGCTTGGGACCCCACTGCCAGAGATTAAATATCCATCACAGTCATCTTGCTCATATGTTGTGGCAAGGTGTTCTGCTTTGCATTAAAAATTGATGCTGTGCTCTAGTTTCCAGATGACTTTTGTTTGCTTGCCATCTGGCTCAGCACGAGCTCCTCTTGCTTCCTTGCCACGCCACTCTTAACCCACACAAACACCACCAGCCTGCCCTCAGACACATCCTGCAACAGAGCCGGTGAGAACACTGACAGCTAGAGCCCAGCTGGAGGGAAGTAATGGTTTGAATGACTTGTTTGGTATACTGCAGAGCTCCTGTGCCACACACGTGTGGTGGGAGGCCAGAGCTTGCTTAAGCAGCCCTTTACTTGATAGTCCTGGTTCTTCAGGAGTCGGTGATCCAACCAAAAATGTATTCATATCAATGATTTTTGATATATCAGGTCACAGACAAAGCAAAACAAGCTATTTCTTTTTAGAGTGAGAAGATTCCTCTTCCTCCTGGGAGCTATGTGGCGTTAGGAGGTGGAGTGCAGAAGAGCTCTCATGTTTCCCACTGTGTGAAGCTCGGCTGGGGGACTCTTTGGGATCTGCTGAGACAAGCAGCATGTCCTATCAAGAAGCTGCAGTGATCAGCATTCCCTGGTGGGAGAAGGCTCCTCTCCTCAGCACCATTAGCTGGGGGTTTGCCCTGCTTGCTGTGTTGTCCATTCTGTTGGGATTCACAGGATCAGCTCTGCGTTTGCTGGAGCCACAGTCCCTGCATTGGCACCATCACCAGGCCCCGGCAGCCTGGCTCAACGGGGTATTGTTTATTCCACCCAGGAATGTGCAGGCGAGCAGGGACCTCGGAGAGCTTTACAGAGCAACATGTTCTGCTCTGAGCAGGGAGAGGGAGTGTGGGTGGCCACAGCTCTGAAGGCCGGTGGGAGCAGTCAGGGCATGCCGGTGTGCGGGTAACGTCCTATCCTAGAAGTGTGAATGAGGACAGTGCAGGCTGTTCAGGTGCATTGGGCTATGGAGGAGGAAAGAAGGGCTGTCCAGATTTGGAGAACACAGGGAGGAATGGAGGAAAAAGGTAGAAATGTCTTAGTATATAGTTAGTAAGCTTCTGTTCTTGACACAATGGTGTGAGAAGCCAAGCATAACTGCTGGTTCCTCCCACTGTGTGCTGGGTACTAATCCTGCAGGCTAGAACACAGCAAGAGCTACAGCACATCTTGTGTCAAAGCCAGTCCTCCAGCAGCTGAAGGGTGCACTGAACTGAGGGGTATGTCTGTCACTGGGGGTGGATTGTGTTTTCAGTGAACAGACACTGAGCTATAATGAGTGGAAGGAGGCATGAAAAGACCTAGGTGAAATGCAAGGTGTTTTTCAATTTTTAAAAAGATCACTGACAGCATTTGTTTAATATTTTAGTATTAATTTCTCTAATCATTTTGTGACAAACTTGTCTTCGTACATTTCTGGGAATATGACCATTCCTGGTCTACTGCTCATGCAGGTTCTAAAGTTCTTATAGAGATTGAGGCATCCACTGGACAAGAATCCACTTGTCCCTCTTGTGCAAATCCTGCATACCTGTGGAAGCCCACATGGCACATTTTGGTCTGTTTGGTGAAATGTTAGTTTTTCAGTTACAGTGCAGTCATACTCTCCATAGACAGTTCTAACAGTGCTGCTTCTTGAGTGAGAAGCTGGAATGTATTATTTAGTGGAGAGACAAGTGGCAATAGCACCTGTTAAGTTTGGTTTCCTTGCTGCTTAATTTGTGGCATCCATCCGTTACCGTTTTTTATCTCATGGTCTGAGCAGTGCTTTGGAATAGGAGTGGATTAGCTGCCCTCAAACCCTTTGGGTCTCCCTTTTTACTGGGGCTGTTAATACTTCTCGTAATCAGCCTAAATGGCCTCTTCACATTGCTGCCTTATCTCTTAAGTGCTTAAAATCCTTGCTTCAGCATCTTTAGTAGTCCTGCCTCCATCCAAGCGATGGTACTTCTAGCAAGTGCCTGACAATTGCATTTGATGCTGGTGAGTCCTTTATTTGGGATTTCTTACCCTGCACAATTTCAGCTGCAAGAAGAGGAGGGATAGAAGAAGTTGTCAGAGTCTATATGCAAATGCCTTTTATTGGCTTCTGTGACTTGACCCAGTCTGTGCTGAAGATCTCAAAACAATATTGTAACAGAGTTAATAGCTATCATTTCATTCTGATCCCTGCTTCCATCAGCCCACACTGGACCAGACACACTCCAGAGCTAATTGCAAAATGGGATAAGTCTTCCACGAAGGTAATGTTAGTGTGTGCTGAGCATGCATGCATGCAGACTGGGGGGAGTGATTAATGCCCTGGGAATCCGCTCTCTGCCTTGCTGCACAATGCTGTTGTGTCAGGCCCAGAGCTTGGCACCAGGCAGGCTGTGGTCAGGCTCCAGGAACACGTTACCTGGTTTGTGCAGGATCAGGCAGTGAGACAGAGCCTGTGTGTTCTCAGCAGGGCGAGTTCCTGCTGCACCACAGCTTCATACTTGCACAGTGAGGCTCTCTTTGGATGCGGGTCGGCTGCTGGGCGGGGGCAGGAGTCCTGCGATCTGCAGTCCTGACCTCCCCCAGCCTGAAATCCCAGAGTCTGCTCAGTTGTGGCAGAGCTCTCCCTCCTTCCCTCTGGCAGGCAAGGATCACCCATCCTTGAGGTGAGAGGTGCTTGGCCAGCTGTCAGGAGCCGTGACTCACAGGGGATCACAGGCGGAGCCCTGCTCTCCCTGCAGTATGCTTTTCCTTCTGGAGCCTCTGCGTGAGCTGTTGCTGAATGTTTGTTTTCACCAGATCTAGGGTGGATCTGGAAGAAGCTCGGGTCCACTATTAAGCCTGAAGAGTTGGACTCAGTAAGTTTCCAGTCTGGAATATGCTGGGAGGCTTCCTTCTCTAGGTGGGGGTTTGTAGAAAATGTTGGCAGGCAGCACTGCAGGGCATAAGACAAGGCCAAGGCCCTGGAAAACGTAATATTTTGTGTTCAATTAATGTCATGGAGCAAGCAAACTCCACAAGACTGATTCACTACTTGCAAATACAGGGGCATGCTGTCTATATTCCAATGGAGTCAGGGAGTGATCTTGCTCTTTTTGGTACTGCTGAGGGAACATGAGCCTGTTGGGATTCTTTTTTTGGCAGTTTCAGAAGTTGCTTCACACTTTCTTACAAGTTGCCTCTCAGGGAATGCTTTGGACATGAATAGGTTAGTTGTTTATAATAGCTGTAATTAGTATATACATGCTGGAACTATTGCAGTCCTGCCTGACCCTCTCTATCTTCGTTTCATTGGAAAATCTTGCACATTTTAATGAGTCCCCAGAGCTGCAGGTGTGTTAAAGGAAGTGACACTCCTGTTCTCATGGGTGGGATCAGTGGCAGGGCTGTATTCTCAGCCCCAGTGACTGCAGCAAAGCCAGGTTTGGGGCTGCAGCACACATACTGTAATCTTTGCCTACCTCTGCCCATTCTTACATTACACCTTTGACAGAAGACATACAAGAAATCTCACTGTACCATCA
The DNA here is from genome assembly GCA_013399945.1 of Ploceus nigricollis. NCBI lineage: Eukaryota > Metazoa > Chordata > Aves > Passeriformes > Ploceidae > Ploceus > Ploceus nigricollis. Next base: position 305,677 of record VXBC01003681.1, on the reverse strand, counting down.
TGTGCTCCTGGAGAAACTACCCCAAGGCAGCAATTTTATGCCTGCAATATGTTTTTCCCTCTTTGTCCTGTGCTGCTGTGAAGTTTGACTATTCAGAGTATGGCGAGGATTCCTAGGAGCCTGAGCTCGGCTGGCAGCCTGTCTGGGGGTGGAGGGCAGCCTGGGTACCTGCAAGGAGCTGCTGCTGCTGTGCCTGCTGCTGCTGCTCCTGTTCCCATGAGAACATGCAGCAGCATGCTCCAGGCACCCCACCTCAAACAAGGATCCTTACTTGTCTTTAGTATTTTCAAGTTAATTGGTGGCTCTTCCATCTTTTTCCTTGCTCCACATGGTCATGTTTTTAATAGTTACTCCTTCTGCCTCAGTAGGTTTCTGCTATCCTGAACTGCAGCTCTTTGTGCTCCTGATTCACTCCAGTCCATTCATCTCTTTTTGGTGGCAGAGTGCTGTCTGCTGCTGGATATTGGGCTCTTTGTTTGTGCAGCCAGCACAAAGCTGGTGACAAAGGGACAGCCTGTGTCCCAAGAAGCCCACGTGCGATGGGGAAGGCAGTGGAGAGCAATAGGAGTGACAGATAGGATGGCAGAGGTGAGGGTGGCCAGGGGCACAGCGTGCTGGCCGCAGCAGAGGAATGGCTGGGGGCGGGGAGAGACGTGATGAGGAAGCTGTTCCTGCTGAGTACAAACCCGCTTTGTTCCCAGGAGGTGAGTCGGACTGGATAAACAGAATGGTCCCGTCAGCAGAAAGCCTTTCCCTGCCTGGATCCCCCACTGGCACTCTCACTGGAAGTTGGCTGCACCTCGTTAGCAGGGACATATTTCTCCTGCCTGTGTTAGCTTCCCGTCTCCCTGACTCTCCGGGGCTCAGGTGGGCTGTGTGTGGCTGTACGGGGAAAGGCTGCCCTTGTGGGGGCCGTGTGTTTGTGTTTTGTTGTGTTGTCACTGCTCTCTTTCTGCCCTTAGCTGGGCAGGGGGGTTGACAAGCCGTGCTGACATGGGACGGGTGTCGGCGGCTGGGCGGCGCTTGGAGCGGGACTGCTCCCTGTGCGCTTGGAGCCGCTCTGGGGAGGGAGGAGAGCGGCTCCCATGGCAGGGAAGGTGTGTCCACACGGACAGAGCGGGGGCTGCTTGTGATGTGGGACGAAAGCAGCCTGTGTCAAGGGGCCTGGTGGAGCGGACGCCGATGTCCCAGCGTTGCAGAGGGCAGGGCTCTGAAAGCACCGCGGAGAGGTGTTGGCAGTGCTGTCCTGTGCCTGTATTTGCAGCGGGTCAGGAAATTAAAGCAAACTCACTGGTCTGAGGTGAAGGTGAGGAATAATCTTAGTTTCTGGTTGCTTTGGATGGATGAACCTTTCTGTTCCCACCCTGAGGAATTTGGGAGGAGGCAAAGGAGCAGCTTAAGCTGCAGGACTGCTGCTGTCTTGGTGCACTGTATTTCCTTGACAGTGAGGCTGAAAAGCAGAAATTATACAGAAGAGTGTCCTCAACAGCCATTTCCAGAGTAAGGGGGAATCTAGGACATAGCCCTTGACGAGGAGGTCTTTGCCTGCTTTCAAGTCTACTGCCAGGAGGAATTTCAGCCTTGGCTCCCAGAGCCATGGACAGGGTCTGCACCCTCATCTCAGTCTGACTTCTGCCAAGAACCATGGTGGGGCCACCCAGGGAATGTCTGAGCCAGGTACCTAGAAGGCAGAAAGGATATTTCCAGTCAGGTCTGAGAATGAGGATGGTGGTATGAGCTTGCCTGAGTGGACTTTGTGCCTCTTCTCTTCCTGGGCCAGAATTGTGGTGCTGTTCAGCATGCGGTTCCAGTGGCTGTGAGTGGTGGCATGGGGAGGGGGATTCCTGTGCCCATCCTGCCAGAGAATGTGTGGTGGGACGTGCAAGTGGGTGGTGCTGGCTGCCCACCAGGCCCTGTCAGGCTGAGCTGTGCCCCACATGTCAGGGAAATGCTGAGCTTCCTCCCCTCCTCTTGCTTCCTTCCTGACGGGAATTCACTTCCAAATTTCTTGCTGCTTGTCCCCTCTCTTGCAACACAAACACATGATCCTACAGAGATAGCCAGAAGGGTGGGACAAGGCAGGTTAGACCATGAGGGCTGCATTGCTGCAGCCCCTTGGCTCCTGTGGCATGTGGTGAGGGGTTGGCAGGGAGCTCAGGACAGGATCTCCCCACATCTGCCTCTGTGCTCAGGAAGGGTTTTACTTCCTGGGCTTATGTGTGATAATTTCAGGTGTTTCTGGGTGCTAACAAACTTCTCACTGTGAGTGACAGATGCACTGACCTGCCTCCAGACCCTGCATAATGGAGGCTGGCTCTGTGGTACGGGCAGTCTTTGATTTTTGTCCCAGCGTCTCTGAAGAGCTGCCCCTCTTCGTGGGAGATGTCATCGAGGTGTTGGCTGTGGTGGACGAGTTCTGGCTCCTTGGCAAGAAGGAAGGTGTCACAGGTAAGAGCTGGAAATGCCTGCACCTGGGTCCATACAAGTGCCAGCTAAATATGCACTCCATGAGCACATCTTCCCTTGGTGGGGAAGGACCTGATTGGATTTACTAAATCTTTCATGGGACTTTGATTGGGACTGAGAGTGCAAGTTGCCACTGGTCTCCTGCCGGCTTTGTGTCAACTGTTCAGACAAGCTTGTGTGTTGTTTTTTGAGAGAGGTTAGTGGAGAGTCAATTCTCGAGGAGATAGGAGCTTCACAATACTGGTTGTTCCAGCCTCTGTGGAGCGACTGCCCATTTCCTGGCTAGTTTATGTACTGACCTGCTGTGGCAGTGGAAGGGGAGAAAGGAAACAGATGCACTGAGAGTGGAAATGCATCCACTCTGGAAACCAGTCCAAATGACCTTGTCAGTGGAGATAGTGTCCCCCCCCCCAAGCCCTCTGACTCAGCCCCACTTCCTCCTTTCTGCTTCAAAGCATCTTCCTGCACAAATTGCCATCAATATCTAGGTGCCTGGAATGGTGTGCAAGTCTCTTAAACTTTTAGGGGGGTGTGAGAAACCTCTGAAGCAGCAGAATGCTCTTACTGAAACACTAAGAATCTCATGGTCTCTGTTTAGGCAGCTCTTTCTCATCTTAATCCCGATGTTAAGAAGATGTGTGAGTTCTTGGGGAAATGAAAGCCAGGCCACTTCAAAGCATAAGCCTGCCTCTGTCTTCAGCATGAGGGTGGGACTGATTTCATCCCTGGCTGTAGAGATGGGATTGCTATTATAGCAGCAGTCTGGTCTCTCCTAACAGCCACAAGCTGTCTACTGTCTGAAACAAAGGTGGACAGGAGCACTTCCCTCCTGTGCTCCATGTGACTGATAAGTGGCATTGAATGAGCATGTGGCTGACCCTGTTGCTGCTGCTGAAGTCACTGGGCAAGGATTATGTGTGCAGTTTTCAACAGAGTTTTGTTTCCCAGCATAACTGGTGAAGTTGTTATAAAGAAGATGAAGCTATTAAGGAATAACAAATAGATGTGTGTCATAGCTCAAAGATAAGAAACATGCTGAAGTCAAACTGAATGTTTTTAATGACCTTTAACTCAAAACCTAATTGCATTCCTGCTTTCCCTTGGAACAGCTGTTGTAGTTTTCTGCCCGGCTTTCTAAGTTAAAGTTATAGGGAATTGAAAAAGCACTTTAGATTAGAAGCTGTGGAGGTGGTGCAGCCTAGTACTCATTACTCTGTGGAATAATTACTGTAACTCCATGTACAGTAATTCCTTTCTTACAGCATTATGTTGTTTCCATGTACAAAGCAGGAAACTAAGATAAGGAGAAAGAGAGTTGGTTAAAACTGTGAAGGAAGCAACAGAGAATAGCAAGTGTCAATTTGCCTAAACACAGTGTAAAGCTTTGAATGTCTAGGATATGGTGTTTCCAGGCTTTATTAGAAAATATTTGGTCACCCAGAGGCAATGCTGGGTGTGGTTCTAGCCCATACTTCATCATATCCCCTTGCCTCAAATTATGTAAGAAGGACATTTTTAGTGGCCTTTGCAGTGGCCTCTGCCATGTCGTGTGCTCTCAGGACTGAAATTAGTATCTGATGGGTATCATCTGGTGGCCAACAAACGTGCCATGGTGAAACAGATACACAGAATGACAGTGGGGAAGGTCCTTGGAGTCCCAGCAGTGCTGAAGCTGTGACAGAGCCTGTGACTCACCGGTGTGGCCATCCCGAGTGTGGCAGCCTGAATTCTGTGCTGAGACTGCACAGGGGCCAAGCCCTATGGAGGAAGGAGCACCAAGTGGATATGCCCAGTCAGAAGACACTGCTCCCATGATCCAGCACTACCGGATCCCTTAGTCCTCACCGTGGGTCTGAGTTGGGAAGGAAGCAGTAAGGGCAGAGAAAACCCAGTATGTCTGTTCCTGGAAGCTCCATGCTGATGGCACAGTCCCAGTAATGCACACAGCCTGTGGTTGCCTGGAGTGAGCCAAGGGCTCAAAGCTTTTTGTTCTCTGTTAGCTCTTAAGTACTTAAAACCCCAGGAATTCCTAGCTCCCAAACTCGTTTGTCTTCCACCAGGCTATTAAGGCACCCAGGGTAACTGGGTATTTTCCTTTAGCAAGAGGTGAATAGATCCCAAAATCTGGAAGGAGGGTGGAGATGGTGGTGGGTCATAGGAAAGACTCATTGCTGACAACTCATTCTCCTTTTAGGGCAGTTTCCTAGCAGCTTTGTTGAACCTGTGGATATTCCCCCTTTGAAGCAGGGAGAAAAACTGTTTGTTTGTACCAACGACTTCACATCTCAAGAGCCAGGGAGCTTGTCATTGCAGAGAGGTAATCTCCATTCCCTTCCTTTGCTTTGCACCTCAAAAGCCTCACCTGTCCTTCCAGATGGATGAACCTAGTCACAGCATCCTGCCCAGAGTGACAGAAGAAAGAGGTGACTCTCCTAATTCCTCATGACATGGGTCATGTCAAATCCACCACGGTCCTCTAGGTTTCTGCCGCTTTGATACAAGTTTCTCATGATCTGTCATTACTCGTGAAACTCCAAAAATTGGCATCACCTGATCATAGTAAATTTACAATTGCCTTTTAACTGACCTCTAATCCCCAGATCTTAGACTTGCATTTGAGGGAGAATGAAAGCTTCGATTCACCTGCACAGCTTTGCAGCCAAACTGTGTATCTTAGATGTACAAGAGGCTGCTGATACTTCATGCCTTAATCCCATCCTGTACCTGTGTGCATCCCCAGCATGCACTGTGCTGTAACAGAGTGCCACTCCTCACCCACAGCCAGGAGGGAACACGGGGAGGCAGGAATAAGAGGTGGGAAGAAATAATGGGAGCAGTTTTGAACTGTTGTGTCTCATCCTCTGCAGGAGACTTGGTGATCCTGGGCGGGTCCGTGGCCTCCAGCTGGCTCCAGGGCCGAAGCAGCTGGGGTTCCAAGGGCTTTTTCCCCTCATCATGTGTAAGGGAGCTGTGCCTTTCCGTTCGGAGACGTCAGCTGTCCCAGAGCCCTCTCCTGGAGGTGCCTGCCTACTCCTTGGGCCAAGCCCAGGCCCTGATGGACCTGTCTGCTCAGCTGGAGGAGGAACTGGACTTCAGGGAAGGGGATGTGATCAACATTGTTGGTGTCCCAGAGCCTGGCTGGTTTGAGGGTGAGCTCAGAGGCTGCAGGGGCATCTTCCCAGAGGGTTTTGTGGAACTGCTTACTCCTCTGCGAGCACCAGGAACCTCAGTGGATCCAGAGCCCACAGGGACTTGTGACACCAATGGGACAGTCGAGATGCCCCGCAAAGAAGACAATGAGCCAGGGAGTACTTATGGTGTTGCCCTCTATCAGTTCCAAGCCCTGGAGTCCAAGGAACTGGATTTTGATGTGGGTGACAGGATTCGGATTGTAGGCATTCTGGAGGATGGCTGGCTGGAGGGGGAGCTGAGAGGAAAACGTGGCATCTTTCCACACAGATTTGTGAGGCTGGAAGCCTCTGAGGCTTGCATGGAAAAGGTGAGTGCTGGGGATCTGCAAGGTGGAGGCAGTTGTGGATTGAACATCCATCAAGATCCAGAAAGCACTTGCTCTGAAACTCCTCCTTTGCCAGGGAAAGATAGCAGGGAAAAGGAGGATGGCTTGGCTGCATATCCTGAGCCTGCCACCATTTTGTCTCACAAGGCAGGGAGGTCAGAGGGTCCTCTTGGCACTGACTTGAGAGAGCACCAGGCCTTTCCCAGCACAGGACACCAAGAGCCGCATCCCAAAGGCACGGTGGGCTCGGTCCCCTCTAACCACACAAAGTCAGTCAATGGCATTCTCCCCTCTGCTCAGCTGCCTCCGCCACAGGGCAACAGGCCTGGCCAAGCAGGTGAGCTGGAGCCTGGGGGGACTATTTCAGCCCCCCCAGGAAACTCAGAAACTCACTCCCTCCCTAAGCATGATGGAGACAGCCCCACTGTGCCCTTGCAGGCTCCCCACTTCCCCCAAAATCCTTGCAGGAACCAAGCGATTTCATCTGCTAATAGCTGGGCAGCATCCGAGCCCCAGGAGAGCCAGAGCGGGACCCAGGACCTAGACAATTGGATGGACAGTAAACTGGAGAAGTCCAAGCCCTGTTCCAGCTTAGGAACTGCCCAGGTGAGCCTGGACACACGGGCTGGGAGCTGGGGGGAGTGCTACCCTCTTGCAGTGCAAGGGGACAGCTGCACGGACCTGGACTCCAAACTGACAGAGCAGCTGGCCCAGTTTGAGAAGAGTCTGTCAAGTACTGGTGCAGAGCAGGAAAAGGTCTCCCGTCACTTCTCCATCTTGGACTACAGCTCTGAGAAGGACATTGTCCGTGGATCTCCTGAATCTGTGTCCCACTCCAGGCAGGCAGAGAGGAGAAGGGCCCTGAGGCCACCCCCTCCTCGGCCCAGCAGCCTCACGACAACCGCTGTGGGTGTGCAGGGTGGCCGGGTGCCCAAAGGCAGGTCTCTGTCCTTCTCAGTCAAACCCTCCCGGCCTGCGCCCCGGCCTCCATCCAGCAACCAGCGGAAAAATGTCGCCCCTGCACAGCTTCAGCCCAGCACCCCAGAGCAGCAGGTGGAGGAGGGATGTGAGGACTTGACACAGGCAGGATCAGCCTCCTCCAGCTCCATCCTGCTGACTAGAATTGGAGAGGTGGAGAGAGATCTGGAGGCGTACAGCAAGACCCGTGCCGAGCTAAGCTTGATGCTGGAGGAGCAGCAGGATGAGCTGGTGAGAGCAGAGACCATGGAAAACCTTGATTTCTGTGACTCCAACATTGAGAGCCTCAGCATGGAGCTGCAGGAGTTGAGAGGTGAGTCTACAACAGCGTGGGATGGGAAATGCTTCAGGAGCACAGGTGCCTCTGCTGTTTTACACTGTTGAAGGCAGTCTTTTATACCCTTTAATTCTTGATTTTGATCATTTTGTAAGTACTGTTGCAGCATATATCATGATGATTTTGCCTTGGAGAATCACAGTGTCTTTCTCTGGATATCCCTTTGCCCTGGTCTTCCCCACCCCCTTTTCCTTCCAACTCTCCCATCTCTTCCAGCCCCACCATACCTCCAGAACTTTCATCTCATCTACTCCCAGTATTTCCATGATGGAAAGCAAAACCACTGCTGCTGCTGTTCCAACCTCCCTGCCTCATCCTCTCTTATCTGTAGGGGAGTGAGCAGCAATTTCAGGGTGGCTTTGCTGGTGGTCCTGCAGTTGAGATTTGAGTTGACGTCTGTGCTGTGACTGCTCTCAACCTGTCAGGGCACTGGGTTTCCTGTGGTCTCTGCTCTGGTGCTGATACAGACCTGTGGGGATTTGTTATTCATACGAGAAGGGGTGCACAGAAGGGGACTGAACCTGACCTGGGAGTGGGATGGATTACTGGGAAAAAGTAAAGCTTGTGCTCCTGCCATCCATGAAGTCCAGGACAAGAAAACAGGACTATTCTGTTGGTAACAGCAGCAAAGAGCTTACAATTGTGGCATATCTGTAGCTGAAAATGTGACTTTTGTTCCTGCACCCCAGAAAAAAATTACTCAGGAAAGAGGAATTTCCCATTATTATATCAGCGCATTTGGTCTCTGAAATATGAAGATGCCATGTAAAGATCAGTGCTCTTAATTATATTACACTTGATATTACAGTAGACAAATGGAAAGATGGAATCACATACATCTTCTCCCACAGTTCCTTCCCAGGCTTCTCCAAGGAGCTCTGACACTGCAGTTCTGTTACTGAAACCCACGACGTGCAGGAAATGTGGGCACTGCATGCGGGAGGTGGAGTGAAATGCCAGCTTCTGCCTGGGAGTTACTCACTCTGACTTCATTGCCTCCATCCTCCCACTGTTTAATCAGCACTGGGGAGCACAGGCACTTCGCTGCACGATCATGTCGGAGGCAGAGCACATGGGAATGAAGGCTGATACAGGTGCACCAGGAAAACAGGGTGACAAACAGCCTTCACGACAGTGGTGTGCAAAAAGGATGCTTGGAAGGAGGCCTAGAGGATTTGAAGCTAGATGAAATAACTTGAAGGTAGGACGAGGAAAGTCTAGGCTGAATCTCAAGGGAAATTTTCTGATGGGATGAGTCTTGTGGGAAAATGTGTCCTACTGTCCCAGTGCTTCCTGGCAGAGGAACAGGAACAGGTTCCTGTGGAACCTGTTGGTTCCTGGAATTAGAAGTTTTAGGCAAGAACTAATGCACTATGCTGAGGAATCCTCGAGGTACTATCCTTTCAGTTGTCCTAGGGGATTTTTCTCCCATTCAAGAGACCTCTCTAGCCCTTTGATAAAGATGTGTTCTACCCAAGCTCTGCCATGTCCCTTCTGACACATCTGAGTGTGGCCAGAGAGATGTCTTGCTAGCCCAGCTCTAGTGTAGCAGGCAGAACAGTAATTTGGTGTTGCATCAGCTCAACAAAATGTGTTTGTGCCATGCCTGAGGCATGACCTCTGCCTTACCACTGTTAGGAACATGGAGACACTGGCGGTAGAAAAGCTCTCACTGAGGTTTGACCAGCAACCAAAGCAGGGCAGGCATAGTCTTACGGAGGAATAGTTCATAGTGGGGAATCCAGCTCTTCAGTGTATCTCTTGGGAAGCCAGAGGAAGAGTAAAAAATATGTGGTTTTCTACAGTAAATGTTTAAAATCATTTTGGTGTGTCTTGAGAGCACACTGGGGTTTCACTGATCACCAGGCTGGGGCAGGATTAGCGCTTGCCCTCCTGCAAGTAGGAGGAGTAGGAGAGTCCATTGGTTTTATTTTTGTTTTCTACAAGCTGAGAGCATGGGCTCTGCATTCCTAAAAGTGTTGCAAGAACCTGAGACATGGATGACATCTACAGACTCTCGTGCTCTCTGTCAAGGGCATGCTGTGGTTATTTCTTGGTTTCTTATAGGAGCTCTGTGTTTGGCATGGAAAATTGGGAATGTGTTGTGCCCTGCAGTAAGATGCATTACTGGAGTGCGTATTTCTATAGACTTCTGGAAGCTTATTTTGTGTGTTGGCACCAGACTTCATAACCCAAGTAATCCCTTCAAGCCTGTTCCTGTCAGCAGGTGGACTAGCTGTTCCCCCTGGAGCAGGGAACCATGCAGCTGTGACTGCATGGCACTGAGAAGGCACTGGTCTGTCTTGCAGGGAGCAGCTCCTCTCCTGACCTTCATGTGACTGTGGGTGAGGGCTGGGAAGAGGTGGGCTCAGCATCAGGGTTGAGCCAGGGGGAGCCTGAAAGCCTCAGTTTGCCCCAGCGAAGTGTGGAGCAGAGCCCAGCCTCTTCTAGACCACGTTGTTTCCTCCCTGCCATCAGGGGTGGAAAGAAGAAGATCTAGTGGAAGATCTGGTATCCCACCTCTGCTCTGTGGCTTCCTGCGGTCTCACACATGCTCTGTTTCCCTTCCCTGAGGACATTGGTCTCAGGGCAGGGCCTCTGCATGCTTCAGTGCCCTCCTCCTCCCTGCCTCAGAGCTGCCTGCGGAGAGGTTTTGGCAAAGCCGTGGAGCCGGTTTGGGCGGTGCAGGCCTGCCCAGCCTGGCTCCCCTCCTCACTCGGGGCTGGTTACTGATTACTTTGGGCAGCAGGTGGAGGAGGCCAGGGCTGCCAGCGATTGGGCCCGTGCCTTTGCTGGCTGGTTTCAGGAAGCAGCACCTGCATTTCACTTGGGACAGGAGTGCTGGAGCAGAGTGGAGGAGCGCCGTCAGCCTGGGGTTGGGCTCAGGGAGCAGAGAGTGAGGGGAGTCAGCCCCTGCGCCACACCCCACAGGACTATGCGCACCTGTCCTTAGAGGAAACACTGCATGGAGGATCCGAGACAGGAACTGCGGCTCCTCAGCTGGGAATATGAGAACTGTTGTGCTGTACAGAGACGGGACGTGGCTGGCTGCAGCGACAGACCCAGGGCAACAAGGAGGCCGTTCCCAGGCAGCCGAGGAGCAGACAGTGGATGGGACAGTTCCAGGAGACAGGAGGACATCTCCGTGGACCAACAGAGCAGGAATGGAGGTTTTTGGAAGGGACAGATGGAGTACATGGACTGCGGGAGAGCAGACAATGTTTGGGAAGGCAAAAGACAGGATATAGAGGACAGAAACTACAGGGTGTATGAGAGGGAGGGTGTTCAATACAGAAACTGCAGTTCTGAGATAAGAGGAGGGCGGAACAGAGAGGACAGAGTACCTGGGCAGTACAGGGAGAGAGGAAGGCAGTATGGAGAAGATAGAGGCCTTGGAGACTGTAGGGAGGGGGGAAGGTGGTATCAGGACTACAGAGATACTAGGGACTACCGTGAGCATGGAAGACATTACAGGAAAAAGGAACTGTGGCACAGGCAAGAGAGGGACTCTGGGGAGTATAGGGAGAGGAGAAGGCAGTATAGAGAGGATGGAGGTAATCAAATATATAGTGAAGGGGAAAAGTGGTATAGAGATGATGGAAACCCTAGGGCATATAGAGAGCAGGAAAGGCCACGTGTAGGTATCAGGGACCAAGTAGATGAGGAAGACATTGAACGGCACAGGAGGCCCAAAGGCCACGTCAGGGACCATAGCAGTCCAGACAGAGGTTGTGAAGTTCCTGCATTTGCGGTCAGGTCCTTGGGAGATGGTAGTGTGAACCTGGGGTCAGGTACCCGCTACAAGCAGTTTGAGACGTGCGTTGTTGACTCCGACGGCTGTGGGGAGCTGGAAGGAGAAGCCCCAGGGCCTGGGATGCCAGCCAAGAGCAGCAGTGGAGCAGAGCACTTGAGGGTACGCACAGGCCGGCCCGACTGGAGCCAGGTCTGGGAGCAGGAGGCCGAGGAAGCAAACAGGGTGGGCTCTGTGCTGCAGAGAAACAGCTTCTACAGACGGACGGCTCCCAGTGCCCTGCGGCACTCAGAGTTTGTGCAGACCAGGAAGAAAAACCCAGGTACACAGGGAAATGGTGGGCAGTTCCCTTGGGTGTGCCTTCACCCTGCCCTAGCACCAGGGCAGCGCTGGGAGTCTGGTACACGTGGGTGGCCAGCACAGACAGCCTCTCACAGGAAGGCTCCTCCCTGGGACTTAGTGAAGTAGCATCATGGTCGTCACCCCTTGGTCACCCTCCGTGCAGCCTCTGCAAGGGGATTTTGCAGAGGCCCAGGTGGGAGGGAAGCACAGGTGGCACAGACTCAAGGCTGTCCTTTCTGTTGCTCCTGCATGTTTTAGGTACACCCTAAAACTTGAGGCCCTGGTTTGTCTGCTCTCTCAGGGCCCTGAGGAGGTTCCTCATGAGGGAGAGTGAGATGCTGGGGTTATTCCCACTGCCTCTTTATAACCCATCATTAGTAGAGTCTGTGTGTAGGAACCAATTCCTGACCCTGAGCATGAGTATGGCAGCTGTTCACAGGCAGCACAAAGCAGGGAATTGAGGAAGCTGTTGAGGCACTCAGACATATGCAGAGAGCAAGTACTCAGAGTTGCATAATTCACCTGGGCAGGATAACCAGGCACCTGTGTGTTGGGAGCCTGTCACCAATGGGAATCTCTTGCACTGTCACCCCTCAGTACTGCAGTGGCCCTTTGCCTGTGCTACAACAGTTGCATGCCCCATGTCCTGGGTCCCCAAGCCATCCCCAGGTCTCCAGTCCCATCAAATAGCACCCTGGAGCTGCAGAATTACCAAAGTGGAAGGCTTAGGCTGTCTTGGCATGGGTGAAATCATTCTATTGACGGTGTGGCTGTGTCAGAGTCAGCTGCAGACAGATTTGTGCAGCTTGGCTTCTGGTTGCAAGAATACTAGTGGGGGTTGAGGGGAAGTGGTAGCAAGGTGCTGGGGTCTGGACAGAGGGACAGAAGGAGCCCTTCTTGATGGACAGGCCTCCATGTGTCTGAAAACTTGTTTGTTCCTGTGCCCTTTCTGCCAGCATCTGTCTCATGTAGCTGTGTGTGTGAATTCTCTGTGAAGTGGGATTGAAATGGAGAGGAAAATTGCAACAGCCAAAGTGATGGCAAAGCTGGAGGCAGTGCCTACCTTTGCCTTAGCAAGAAATGTATCCTCTGGAGATATTTGATCAAGCAGGCTCCAATGGCTGCATTTCTGCACTCTCAGGCCACCCTGTAAGGGTGGGACTTTGCTCAGCTGTGTCCCTAGGGTGAAGAAAGGGAGAGGCTTTGTGGTGCCAAGATGTCCAAAGGGCAGCAGGGGAGCCAGGAGGAGGCCAGGAACAGAGTGGGATGGGAAATGGTTCACAAAGCCTTAGGAGGCTGGAGCAGTGCTGGCTTCTCCAGCTTTTGCAAGAGTTGAAGGGACAGACTGTGATGCCAAGTGAAAGCCTATGCTCTTCAGGATTACAGGATTCTTCTCCACTGTGGCAGGCTCAGGGGCATGAGAGTAGCTGTGAGAGGTGCAGGGCAGGGTGCCCTCATCATCTGCACCAGTGTCTCACAGCAGAACAGGAGAGATGAAAGCTCCAGGTATTTCAAACACTGTCTGTCCATCCTGTGGCCTTTTTCTGGCTGCAATTGTCTGTTACTTTCCTCCTCTTGCCCTGTTGGGGCACAGTGCTGGACCAGCAACAGCTCTCCTTGGCATGTACTGCTTTGCTGCTGTAGCTGCCTCAATGTAAGATCCCACCAGCACCTCCCCAAAAGAGCTCCCATTGTGCTTGGCAGCAGACACTTCCTGTGCAGCTGGCAGGGAAAAGTCAGCTCTGGTTCTCCCTCTGCTGAAGAACAGCTTTTCTAATGCTGTTTACTTCTCTAACAGGTTCCTCCTCCATCCACTGAGTAACACAATTTGGGACTTTAAAGCCCCAGTAGAGATCATAGAATCATAGAATGGTTTGGGTTGGAAGAGAACTAGAGGGACATCTAGTTCCAATGCCCCTGCCATGGGCAGGGATGCCACACTCTAGATCAGGTTGCCCAGGGCCCCATCCAGCCTGCCTTGAATACTTCCAAGCCAGTAGAGATGATCTTTTCTGTTTGCAGGGTTATCACACTTCTTACAGATTTCTGTATGGTGTAACTGGGTGACAGCTGCTTGGTTAGAGCACCTCTTCTGGGGTTAGGCTCAGATGTGACTGCCTGACACATCAACAGGAGAACCCACCTGTCATAGTTTTGCTGCTTAGTCACCATCATTCTTAAAGGTTTTGCATGCTAATGTGTTGCATTTCAGCTCTGAACTCCAACCTTTTTCTCCTAAATTAGAGCTTTTTAGTTGATGGATATTCTTCTCAGGCAGGTACTGTAATTAAGTAATTTTTCAGTCTTCAATTCTTTGTAGTGAATGGAGTCTTAAAATACCCATGTCAAAGACTCACAGGAAGACCTTTAAGTGTTTATTCTTCCTGATGCTCACTCATTTTTCAGTTCAGACTCTTTTAAAACAGTGGACTTCAGAGCTGGGTGAGGCATACTGAGTGGGTGTCAGCACTAGTTTACCTTGCTATGCTCCTGTGCCCTTGTCCAAAACCCCAGTTGTCCTCTGCAACATTCAGGGAAGCCCTGTTGAATTTTGTCTGATCAAGCAAAAAAATTACTGCCCAGAATACAATCCTGCATTTCTTGTCCCCACTAATACATTAATGCTTTTGTCTGCATTAAACCTGCTTGGTTTGAATAATTCCATCTTATTCAGGGTACCCTGGATCACTCAGTGATTCATATGCCTCATCTTTATTTGTGATCCTGTTGAATTGATCCTCACTTCTCTACATGACAGCAGTGATTTTCCATTTACTTTATTATGTGGGATTAACTAAATCCAGTCTCTGGAGAACCTGTTTAGAAATGCCTTCTTTTCTGGATAGTCTCCACTCCACTGGCAGTGGATTTTCAAGGTGGTTTTTTTGTTTGTTTGTTTTGGGGGGTTTTTGTTTGGTTTTTTTTCTCTTTTTGCTTTTTAGAAAGAAATAAGCAGAAAACTTATTGTATAATTCTACCTTTTTGCCAGGTTTGCCAAAAATCATACTCTCTCTGCCTACTTGTGGGATTGTGTCATTGTAGGATTTCCTTTGTCCTGGATGGAAATAAAGGTCCACTATAAAGTAGTATTTTATTTCCTCATTTAAAAGATGAAAACTGAATTCTACCATCCATGGATTTTTCTTGATGTCTTTCTTTTCTCATTTTTCTGTGGTGTGTCTATTATCTATTGTCTGGCTTACTATGTTCATTTATATATTTATATTTGCTGTCTTTATTGAAGCACAGATGCAGGACAGGCTTTTCATCAGTACTGTTCTCTTCATGGTTTTTGGATTATATATTTAAAACATCCTTTTAAAGAACTTTCAGCTTTCATTTTTTTGTCTATCAGTGGTTTTGCTCATACTTTTGTTGATGCCCTGCCTCAGTTTTAGCAGCTTAGCTCTTTTACACCATCATATTACTTCACTTTTTTCTGTGTCAAGGGTTGGAATCATCCTCTGCTCACACTGAATGCCATGAGACTGTCTGGGCAACCAGAGGCTGTTTGAGGCCGTGGTTGTGGTCTTATCTGGCACAGAGACATCCCAACCAAGCTGTGCATTAGAGATGTTTGGGACACCAAGCCACTCCAATGGCCCTGGAGAAGCATCCCTATTCTGCCCCTGTTCAGCTCACTGGTGTTTTACCAATGTCTGGAGTAAGAGTTTTCACCCCAGCCAGATCCTGCTCCTGGCAGCGAGTTTAGCCTTTTGCTCAGATTAATTATTCCCTGCCCTAGTTTCATCGGCCCCCCTCTCATGGTCGGCTGTGGCTCCTCCCCTCCTGGCCTCCACATACTTCAAATATTTGCAGCTGGTTTGTTTTGTCCTGAGTCACTGCTTGACTGTGCTGAGCTGTGGGCCCGGGGCCGGGCTTGCCTCGCGGCTGGGTGCAGCTCCGCCGGAGATTCCGGGGATTGTCCTCGGCGCTGATGGGTGGCACGTCCCTCTCCAGGTAGCGTTAGCGCCCGCCGAGCCTGCGGGATGCTGCCAGGTGAGCCCTGAGGACGAGCAGCTGGGGGGCGATGCAGACCTTTGGGTGAGCCCTGCACGTGGTGGACATGCATCCCGTTGGATCTGGTCTTTGTGGGTCAAGTCTGCTCCCAGAGTGGGGCAGGGAAAACCGCTAATTGCATGTGTGCGCCCACTAGGAGGTTGGGTAATAACAATTCAAAGTTTTCGTTAATTGGAAGAAAGTTGATGACAGTGACATTTCTCAGACGAGCAGGATGAGCCGTGTGATTGCAATAGCAAACCACAGCCTCCCCAGGAAGGGCAGAGGTGGGAGTGTGCTCCATCTTCACACCTCATTGCCAGGGCTGGGTTAGGAGCTGCTGTTGCGTCTCTCATGGGTCCAGCAGGGGTCCTAGCAAAGCTCAAAAGCAGGTGCTCCTGGGAGGCTGTCTCAGACCATCAAACCGAGGAGAAACAGGAGAACAGAATCTGAATCTCTGAAAATTGTGATTGAGAACATTGTTTTTGGAAATGTATTTCTGAATGCCTATTTGGCATCTGTGTCATGGGTAAACATGAATTTGTCACTGGATTGGAATTTGTTGGCTTCATTAAAAATACGAGTCATATTCCTGCAGGCCAACAAGGCCCATTCAAGCTATGGTGTATGTCTTAGCATCTCCAAAGTTGATGGGCATGATGAATCGAATTGAAAGTTAACATCTAAATAGAAAATCTGTGGAGTAAAATGGAGATGTGTATAAAAAAAACTTACTAGGTGACCAAAATCCACAGCTGTGAAATTGGTGGGTTAACTGCTTAATAAGCCTCATTTAGGGAAAGCTGTTATTAGACATACAAGAATGTGTGACAAACAAGAAAAAATAAATTCATGACAATTAACAGAATATGAAATACAAAAAGTGAGTGTTTTTAAATGTATCAGAAACAAACACTAAGTAATACATATTGGCCAGATATAAGAGGAAAATATTACAAATAAATTTTGTATTTGAATATTTTGAGCTGTAAGTGTTTGGAAAGAAGTAGGACAACTTTTGAGTTCATTGCTGAAGGAAGATGCTGGATTAGTGATAAACAACAAGAGTTCTAGGAGACTTGACTGCAATGTAGTGTTGTTTTTGAAGGAGTCTTGAAATGTTCAGAAAGAGCAAGAAGGCCAGAGGAGAATTAATTTGTATGAGTTTTCAAAATCATGCAAATACTGATACAGTGTAAGTGGGCAGAACTGATGCCCAGCATTGTGCCAGGTCATCCAGGCTGAGTTGATGACTACTATGGGCTTAAAATCTGTGCAGGGAAGGTTTTCATTTCCCTTCCACAGGCAGAGACTTGGGACTTGCCAAAGAAGGGTGTCACAGAGCTGGCAATCTCACAAGTGTGGGTTGAATCCTTGCCACAGGGTACTTTCTGTAAGGGGCCTGACCTAGATTTACTTGCCTGGGGTTTGCTTGGTGGAGCGTGGGGAGCTGCTGCATTTGCCAGCAGCGCTGGGCATCCCCAGCTCTGTTCTGGGGAGCTGGAGCCAAACACATGGTGTGACTGCAGTTTAGCTATGGCTAAGGCTGGGAACACAGCAGGCTTGTTTGGTGGTGCAGTAAACTCCTGAGGTGTCCTGTACAGAACTTAATGTGGTGGCATTTTGCCTGGGGCTAAATATAAAATCCTGTTCTTTGACCAAAGCAATTGTAATCTTTTCCATTTGTCTTCCCAAATGCTGCTGTATGGGTAATTTCTGGCTGTGATTTTGGCTTGTCTTAATTTTCAAGATTCTTCCCAGCCCATCCCATGCAGTAGCATCATCTCACCACCCACCCCCTCTGGGTTTCACACACCTGTTTGCATTGCAAATTAACACCTTCCTGTTTCTTCCAAGCTGCCTTCCCACTTGAGCTTGCTCTCCTTCAAAACAAATGCTATGCCTTCTTTAAAATAATTCATTTGTTGTTACTTCATTAACTCTCTGAGCCACAAAAACCTGCTGACTGTATTATCTTAGTGTTTAGTTGTCCCTCCTGTATGTTTTTCTGCTTGTATCCTGTTCAGGCTCCAAGTGCTGTGTCTAGGGATATCCCTGTGGGTGTTTGCAAGGAGGACCTTGCACAGCAGGGCCCAGTCTGCTCCTGAAACTTTGCAGATGCTATGGAAATGCAAAGAGCAAAACCAGTTAAACCCAGCGTCTGCTCTGAGGCTCTCCTTGTGGATTCCTGCTGCATCTGAGATTATAAAGTTCATCACTGGGGACTGCTGAAAAGCCAAGACAGGCTCTGATGGGGTTAGGCTTAAGGATACTTGCCAGTAGGAATCAGTGAGGCCTTTTCTTCCCAGTGATTGCCTACTAAATGTAGTGCTGGTTGTGTCACTGAATCCTCCTCCATGGAGCTGGTTGTTTTGCCTCTCCCCAGGCCGGATTTCAAGGCAGGGCAGCAGAGATGCCAGCTTAGAGAGATGAATATCTTCCCTCCCACATTGAGGGCATCTGTGTTTCAGCTGGGTTTCCTATTTGCCGGGCTGGCACTGGGAATGATTTTGAAGTTGCTCTTTCTGCAGAGAGGCACAGTGGTCAGTGTCTCAGCTTGGGTGTCTTTTCTTTCTCGAATTGTTTCAGTGTGAAGACCCCGGCCTGGGGGAGCAGTGGACAGGATGCTTAGGCTGAGGCGGCAATTTTCCCATCCCATGTTTCATGCTGCCATGCTGGATACTGCCATCACGCCACAGAGCACGGCTGGGGGCTGCTTGCAGCCTGCCCAGCACCTGGGCAGAAGTGGCTGGGAGCAAGGGGGTCTCTTAGGGCTGTGCACAGTCGGTACTCTGGTACCAGGATAACTCCCAAGCCCTGCTGGGTGTCCCTGGGAGTAAGCAGGGCTGAGCCTCTGTTGTCTGACGCTGTCACCGGAAAGGTCAGGGACCTCTTGAAGTGCCTGTCCTGCAAAAACATTCCTAGAAACGTCTGAACTGGGGCATGTCTGAAACTCTAAAAAAAATTCTGCTGATGGAGGGCAGCTGGGGCTCTGTAGCAGATGGCGCATTTGTGGAATCAGCCATTGACATGAAATGGGGTACCCGAGGCAGGCTGGCGCTGCAAGGTGCTCCGTGCTGCCCTGAAATGGGGAAGACCCGAGTGTTCCTGGCCTCGCAGGGGTCGGGGTGGTGCGGGGGGAGCACTGTGGCCGTGGTTTCGGTCCGAGGGCGCAGCCTTCCAGAGCAGGCAGGTGGGGCAGAGAGCGGCGGGGCCCAGGAATCCGCGGGGGATGAAATGGCTCAATGGGAGCGGGAGGGGGCTGGGCCGGCCNCGGCCCTGCCCGGCCCCACTGGCCGGGCTCCAGCTCCAGGCTTTGCCGGCGGCAGCAGCGTTGCGGTGCCCGGGGCCCTCCGCGGCCATTGAGATGGAAATGCCCCGAGCCTGGAGAATGGAGACCCTGTTCCCAGCCTGAGGGAGGGGCGGCCGCCATTGCCTAGCGGGGGCTTCCCTCCGTGTCTGCAGCTTCCCGGAGCCGCGGGGTGGGAGAGGAGCCGGGGCAGACCGTGTGGAGCAGGTTTGTTGCCCGCCGCACCGGTGCCAGGGCTTTGCGGCGCTCCTGGTGCTGCGAGGGTGGGCTGTGGGAGCAGCCGGGTCTCCCTGCAGCCCTGGGGATGGCCCTTCTGGAAAGGCGCTTGGACTCTCAATAGGGCTGTTTCTCAGTCTCATAGGTTACATGTGTAGCAGTTCAGGTGCTATTTGTCTCCTGTCCTTGTATCCTTGCTGGAGCGTGCTGATCTCGATTATCTGTCTTGCAGAGATGACTCTCCTGTCCTCCCAGACACCATCCCTGGAGCCATCCTCGGCCGCCACTGAGAGCGCAGAGAAAAGGATGCTGGAGAAGAGGGCCAAGGTTATTGAGGAACTGCTCCAGACAGAGCGGGACTATATCAGAGACCTGGAGATGTGTGTGGAGAGAATCATGGTGCCCCTGCAGCAGGCACAGGTAGGAGCTGGGAAAGGAGGGGAAACTGGTGCAGCACTGGTGGATTGGGGTGAGAATACTGAGGCCATTTAGTTGTCAGAGGTGACTATGCAGCACGGGAACCCATAGAGGAAATTAAAGCTATTCCGAGGGGAGGAGGGTGGTTCCTGTTCCCACAGTTCCCTGCACTTGTTACAATAAGCCCATGTGCTTTGAGATCCTGCTGAACCCTCATCTTTGCTGGGGACAAGAGACACCTGGCAGCAAGTATCACACATTGGTTTTTTTGGTGCAGGAAAAGTTTGTCTTCGTTTGGTTATAGGTTAAATTCATTGACGGGAGAAATAAGATATGGGGTCTTGGCATGGGGACAGATTTAGTGGGAGGAAAAAGAGAAAACCAGGTGAGCAGAGGCAGGGGTGGAATTGCTGGGAAAGAGAAGGACACATAAGGAGTGAGAGTTTCAGTGCACTGGGGGACCAGGGAATGTGTACAGGAGTCACTGTGATGAGAGGAGGTCACACCAGGTGCCTGCTGTGAAGCTGAGGACTGATGGGTTGCAGGGGGGCAATGGGGGGGCTGTTGAGTCTAACTAGGACATATTCCCCATCCAGGACATCTCTTTTCCCATTCACTAGATGCAGAACATAGACTTTGAGGGCCTTTTTGGAAACATCCACATGGTAATAAACTTTTCCAAGCAGCTGCTGTCCGTCTTGGAGGCTTCAGATGCCATCGGTATGAGTTCTGCTGTTTCCTTTTCTCAGAAGGCTGGGATGGGCATTGCCGGTGGCAGGGCATAACAGTTTAAATGATGGGAGAGGATCACTGGGGCTGGGCTTTCTCCCTGCTGGTCCCCATTGCCACTCATCAGTCCAACAGCAAAGCCAAGGAGATCTGAGTTCCCCCTGAGGTCACTATGCTCAGACACAGTGCCTGTGGCTGTCCGTGGCCCTCTGCCCCAAAGTGCTGCCAGCTTGAGCCGTTCACGCCTTGGGCTGCCTGTGCCTTTATTCTGTGGCTCCTGTGACCAATGTCTCCACTATTCCCCCTGGGAGACCTGGAATGATTGAGCTCTCTGTGTTGGTGGGTGATGAGGAGAGGTCCTGCATTCTGTAGTAGCACTATTTTCTTGACCTGTGTGTGTGGAACAGGGACACTGGATGTCTTACCAAGAGACTCACCAGTGTTTTTGGAGGCAGCTGGGGACCAGGAGACACTGAAGTCCTGCTTTGCTGCTGTCTGCAGGACCAGTGTTCCTGACGCATCGTGCAGAGCTGGAGAGTGTCTACAGAGTGTATTGCCAGAACCATGATGAGGCCATCGCACTGCTGGAAACCTATGAGAAGGATGAGAAGTTGCAGAAACTGCTTTTGGACCTGCTGGATAGCCTCAGGTTTGAGCCTCTGCCTGTGGCAGCCATCAGGCTGGGATAGGGGGATCAGTTTCCAACATCCCTGCCCCTCTTCAGCAGTGTTTAGATAGTTCAGGTGGTGACTGGAGAGGGTCTGATGGTGGCACTGCTGCCTAGTTGACCAGGCTCTGGGTTCAAATGGCCCCCTGCCCCAATTGCACACATGCTGGGAAACCTGTAGACCCCCTTAAAATCTGCATAGAAGCCACCAATGTATAGAGAAGGTGGCATGTCCTGGACTGAGGTCTCCTGTTCCCCAAACCCTGAGCCACCACAGCTGCTGAGGAAGGAGCTGCTTTGCCTGGCTCAGTGGATGCCAGGCTCCAACTTGTGGAGGCAGTGCCGGTGGCTGCTCTGGGAGGACACAGCTGCCCACTGCCTTGGCAGCCTCACTGAGCAGGGCATAGACACTGGCTGTGGGATTGCACACCTGCCACCCCATTAACCCTTGCTTTTCTTTGCTTTTTGGCACTCTGTGGGCCGGCAGGAGCCTGTACAGTGAATGGTGAGTACTTCCTCTTAGTCTGCTTGTCTGTCTGTGTTGGTCTGGCCATTCCCTTGTAACTAACCTTCTGCCACAGGCTGGGTGCATGCTGGGGTGCCCTAACAGTGTCTTGTGGAGGCACGACAGAGAGGAGAGAGGTATCTGTGGCATGACTGCAGTAGAGGCAGTGGGGGGCCTGCACAGGTAGGCAGCACAAGTGATGAGGCGAGGGGAAGTCTTGGGCAGGAAACAGGATTTGGTTGCCCTCAGCCCCAAGGAGCCAGGAAAACCCTGCAGTGACTGCAGTCCTGCAGTCAGTCTGTCCTGCACTGGGGGACAGATATGGGCAGTTGGTTGGTGGAATAGCATCTGAAACAAGTGGTTCTCTGGCAGGTATGAGGCTGTGCCTATGTGGGATTTCATGGTGGGTCTGGTAATGAAGAGGATCCTGGCTGGGAAGTATCACCTGCTGTGAGTGAGGAGCAGAAACCTGGGGTTGATCTGAGAGCACCAGGAGTTCAGGAGTGCAATGAATTTGGACATAAGGGTGGCTTGATGTAGGGAGTACAGTAGATTTATTGGCATTGGAGTTCTGGGTCTGGTTAGCACTGGTTTGAGTGGGCAGAATGTGTGTGGCAGAGCTAGACTGGCACCTGATACGTCTCCTTTGTCCTGACTTTCCAGGGGTTGCACAAATTACATTAACCTGGGCTCCTTCCTCATCAAGCCAGTGCAGAGGGTGATGCGGTACCCGCTGCTGCTGATGGAGCTGCTGAGTGCTACCCCTGAGGCTCACCCTGATAAGGCACCACTCACAGCTGCTGTCCTCGCAGTCAAAGAAATCAACGTCAACATCAACGAGTACAAGCGCCGGAAGGACCTGGGTGAGGAGCTGGGCAGTGCTGGGCAGGGAGACAGGAGTGGGTGTGCTGAGGTCGGTGTCTGCTGGCCACTGAGCATTAGCTGGCAAACATGGTCACGGAGGAACTCTCACTGTTTAGGGGAGTTTGGCCCTATCACCTTTGTAACTGCTCTACAAGTAGCAGCTAGTTGTGAGCAGATCCCCCTCTGCTTCCTCGTGTCCAGCCCACCTGGCTTCCCCAGCTCTCCTCGTGGATTAGGAGATGTGGTTCTCCCACGTCTCTCATGGCCTCCAGGCACCAAAACTAGACATAGTACCCAAGTGTAGCCTCCCTAGCTGAACAGAGGGAGAAAATTACTCCCTTTGATACCTGCTGGCCACCCTCCCTGTTTTCCCTTGAAAGCCCCCAGTTTGTGCAAATCTTACACTTCAGTCTTTCCTCATAGCCCCACTGAAGCTGAGGTGACAGAGGCTGCATGTAATGATTGCTTGTATTTGCTAAAGAAGCAATATAGACACCTTCTGTATGTCCAGGGACTATTGTACATCATCTCCTATGTCATCTTATGCTGGCACTATGCATAATCCTGTGGAAGAGCTTGAATGGTTTGTCTACAAACTGTAGGGCATCTCAAGAGCCAAACAGGTGACACAGTGCTGGATGGGATAGGAGGTTATGATACAATATTTTACAAGGGCGTGTAGTGATAGGACTGGATAATGGCTTTAAACTGAGAGGATTTAGATTTAGATTTAGATTAGATATAAGGGAAAAGTCTTTACAGTGAGGGTGGTGAGGCACTGGATCAGGCTGCCTACAGAAGTTGTGGATGCCCCACCCAAGGAAGTGTTCAAGACCAGGTTAGATGGGGCTTTGAGCAGCTTGGTCTAGTAGATGTCCCTGCCCATGGCAGAGGGGTTAGAACTAGATGATTTTTAGATCACTTCAACCCAAGCCATTCTGTAATGATATGTGGGGTTCTTGGGACTACAGAGGCTTGGGGAAGAGGAGAACTAACAAAGTGATTGTTAGTGGGGCACTGTAAGACATGGATGTTTGTGCTTACAAGAGTTTTGATTTCTATATCAATCTCTTTAGTGCTAAAGTACAGAAAAGGGGATGAGGATAGCCTCATGGAGAAGATCTCCAAGCTCAACTTCCACTCTATCATCAAGAAATCCAACCGTGTGAGCAGCCACCTCAAGCATCTCACAGGCTTTGCACCCCAGGTACTGCGCATCAGGTGCACTTACACCCTGCAGTGCTTCTCCAGAAGTATCTGCTGTCCCTCCGCGCCCCTTCCCCCATCCAGCTCTGATCCAGGCCAATGAGGCGGAGTGAGTTTAGGGTCTGAACCACCCACCTCTGCTGTCCAGCTTGTGGGCAGGAGGGCCCCACATCTTGTAGCCTGGGAGGTGCTGAGTCCTGCATCGCCTCCCTTGAAACACTTTCTCTCACAGCTAAAGGATGAAGCCTTTGAAGAGATGGAGAAAAACTTCCGGATGCAGGAGCGTCTGATCAAGTCCTTCATCCGGGACCTTTCCCTCTACCTGCAGCATGTCCGGGTGAGCCAGTCTGGGTGTGATGCCAAACCTGTGGGGCTCACCGTGCACTGCCCCTCCTGTCTGCGTGCTGTGTCCCTGCAGTGCCTCTGGCCACAACTCCTGCCTCAGCTCTCTTGGGGGTGGGTGGTCTGGGCTGCCCTGGGAGCCCCTTCTGGGCAGCAAGCATGGCTCAGCTGTGTCTCCCTGGTGCAGGAGTCAGCTTGTATGAAGGCACTGGCAGCAGGGAGCATGTGGGACCTGTGCACAGAGAAGGGAAGTGGGGACTTGGACCAGTTCCAGAAAGTGAATCGTCTCATCAGCGACCAGCTCTTCTCCAGCTTTGTGAGTGAGGCTTGTGCCCCTTTGAGGCCCACCCTGGTGGGGTCTGCTGCAGATGGGCAGGCCCTGGGAGGCTGCAGGGAGGGTAACCTGGGAGAGCTGTGAGCATTCCTGTTTAGCTCTGCTCTCCTGAGAGCTGTGATGCCTGGCAGTTTGTGACTGTGCCTGTTAGATACACATTTTTTCAGCCCTACCTGAAATGCTACAACTCTTTATGCGAGTGGTTCAGGTATTTTGCATAGAGTTACCCATGCTGGCACAATTATGTAAGATTATAGGATAATTGCTGTTGGAAGGGACCTCTGGAGCTCCAGTGGCTGCCACCAGGAGACAGTCACTGTATTGTCCGGGGGAGGTTGTGTGCTGGAGAGTGAGCTGCTGGCATTCACAGTGGGAGAGAGCACCTTGTCTCACCTTCTCACTGCACCTCTGCCCACTAGAAAGAGCGGACAGAGCGGCTGGTGAGCTCACCCCTGAGCCAGCTGCTGAGCATGTTTGCGGGGCCCCACAAGCTGGTGCAGAAACGCTTCGACAAACTGCTCGACTTCCACAACTGCACCGAGCGCGCGGAGAAGCTGAAGGACAAGCGAACGCTGGAGGAGCTGCAGTCAGCCCGCAACAACTACGAGGCCCTCAATGCCCAGCTGCTGGACGAGCTGCCCAAGTTCCTGCGCTTTGCCAAGGAGCTGTTCGCCAGCTGCCTGCGGGGCTACGCCGAGGCACACTGCGACTTCGTGCGCCTGGCCCTGGAGGAGCTCAGACCCCTGCTGTCGGTGGGTTCCCACAGTGCAGGCAGCGCACTGGGCTCAGAGCAGCACTAATCTGTGCAGGGTTTGTCCCTGAGCCTCACCGGGACCCGTCACATCGTGGGGGAAGCTGCTACTGCAGTTTCAGGCCACAAGTGACTTGTGGAGGGCTCCTGTGGGATGGTGTTGGAGCAGGGATTACAGGGTTATGTTGCAATTGTGTGTAGAAGGCCCTTGGAGGAGTGGCAGGAGAGCATTCACCTGGGAGAATCTCAGGTCACAAGTTTGAGGACCACTTAGAGCTGAGTCCAGACAGGACTGCAAACCTGGGCCTGATGCAAGTCACAGGCAGGACTCAAAAGTCCTGCCATGGTCTACGCTGTAGCTCTTGGCCACTTCTCCCAGCACCTGCCACCTAACCAGGATCCCAACTTTACTCTGGTTCCAGCTGCTGAAGGTGTCTGGCAGGGAAGGGAACCTCATTGCCATCTTCCAGGATGAGCACAGTCGAGTCCTCCAGCAGCTCCAGGCCTTCACCTTCTTCCCAGAGTCCCAAGCTGCTCCCAAGAAGACTTTTGAAAGGAAAAGCATGGAACGGCAGTCTGCCCGGCGGCAGCCCCTCGTTGGCTTGGTGAGTTCTCTCTGCCCAGTGTCAGGGCTTGCAGAGCCCAGGACAGCCACTCACACCTGCCTTGTTCCTCTGCAGCCAACCTACTTCCTGCAGTCGGATGACATCCGAGCTGCCCTCCTGGCCCGCTATCCCCCAGAGAGTCTCTTCCAGGCAGACCGCAATTTCAATGCTGCCCAAGACCTGGATGTCTCCCTGTTGGAAGGAGACATTGTGGGCGTCATCAAGAAGAAGGACCCCATGGGCAGCCAGAATCGCTGGCTTATAGACAATGGGGGTAGGTAGCTGTTCCCTGCCTTTGGTGCTTGCTGTGGGTCTCCTCCTCTGGTCTCCCTGTGCCCCAGTCTGAGCTCACTTCCTCTCCCTCTCTGCAGTGACCAAAGGCTTTGTGTACAGCTCCTTTCTGAAGCCCTACAACCCCCGCCGCAGCCAGTCAGATGTCTCTGTGGGCAGCCACTCTTCCAACGAGTCGGAGCACAGCAGCTCCTCTCCCCAAAGCAACGCCACCCTGACCTTCAGCCCCAGTGGGGCGGCCGTCACCTTCACTCAGAAACCCCTGCAGGACTCTGTCTCCCCGGCAGATGGGTACCAGTCCCCACAGCCCCCACTGGAGGTGGACTCCCCCTCTGTGCCCCAGCTTGGCTCTGGTGACAGGACGGCCCCACTGGCTGGTACCGTGACATCTCAGCACCGCTACAGCCGCCCCGAGCTGGGCTGCAGCCCCAGCTCTCGCAATGGGCACCCCACCAAAGCACATCTCAGGCCCACACCCTCGGTGGAGGACAGAGACTCAGGGCTGGAGAACAGCGAGTCAGAGGGCAACCAGGTGAGTCTTCAGCTACCCTCATGGGGCTGGGGATGCCAAGGGCTAACTTTTTGGCTTGGGACTGAATCATCCTCCTCCCTGGCAGTGACCAGGACTATGTACGAGTATTCCTATATATGAGGATATGCGACCTTTTCTTCCAACAACAGAGAACCAGGCTTCAGATGAGGGTGGGCAGAGGCCAGGATGGGGCCACGGCTGTCACTGTGGTGGAGGACAAAAGCCCACACATCCTATGCAGTGTGAGATTAAGGCTGTGTGGTGTGACCATCTAACTGATGCTTTCCCCTTGTCTGGCAGGTCTACTACGCTCTCTACACCTTCAAAGGCCGAAACACCAATGAGCTGAGCGTGTCAGCTAACCAGAGACTCAGGATCTTGCAGTTTGAGGACATCACAGGCAATCAGGAGTGGTGGCTGGCCGAGGCCCATGGGAAGCAGGGCTATGTGCCCTCAAGTTACATCCGGAAGACAGAGTACACGTGAGGCAGCAGACAGAGCCTGCACCCCATGCCTTGTTCCTGCTGAGACTGTTAGGGTCTGGGGGAGGCTGGCCAGCCCTGCAGCCCCCACTGCTCACCCTCAAGGCTATGCCTCTCGCAACTGTGCAGTGCTCCTGGGCCCCAAACACTGGCTGCCATTAGCCCTTTAGGGGAGGAAGAAGGGTGGGCTGGCCAGGTAGGCAGGAGTAGGCAGCTTGTGAGTTCACCTGTGAGGTGTGTTTGAGCCTCCTGTGTCCAGTCAGGAGCAGGGGAGCAAAGCTTGGAGCTGTCACTTGCCCACAATGGTAAGGCTTGACTCAGGCTGAGGAGCTGCTATGGATTTAAATTGTGGAAGGCTAATGCTGACTTTCTGGAGATTGTCTTTAGTCAAGTAGTATTAAAAGCAACCCAGACTTTGTGAATATGCTCCCTGTGCAGCAGGAGCCTGGTCTTGCCTGTCTCTGCAGGACTTGGGGTGGGACATTTACACACTGCCTGGGGAAGCAGCTCTGAGTTTTGCTGGGAGTAGTTGAGCTCTAGGCCTGGGATGGGTATGGCCTCTGAAACCCTCAAAACAAAGCCCCCAGCAGGTGCCTTCTCCCTGTGCTTGGTCTCCCAGGGGCTTGGCCTTTCCAAGGTCTGCTGCTGCCAGCAACCATCAGGTTCTCATCTTTCAGGTGAGCCAGAAGCCCAGAACACCATACCCTTGTCAACGCAGTATTGGCTGTGCCCAGTTCCCATCTTTGCACTGCCGTGCCCACCTGGCTGCTCTGGGCTGGGCAGGGGAGAAGGCAAAGCACAAGCTGTCCTCCAGCCTGTTTTTTGGGGTCTGACCAGAATTGCCTCACCTGTGCTTTCCTACATGGCACTGGGAGAGGGTGCTGACATTCTGGAGCAGCAGGACCATCATCCCTGGGAGGGCTGTGGTGCCTTTTGCTGGGTTGGTGTGTGATATGGCTGCTGCCATGTCCTGAAGGGAAGAGGTTCCCTTCATGGGGCAGTGTTTGTATCTCCTGTACTGCTGCTCTGCAAATAAAGATTTGTTCTTGTGTATAGAAGGTGCCTTTGCAAGTATTGGGAGACCTGGGAGGAGTGTCTAGCAGGTGCTGCAGCCTTCATGCAGACCCTGCAGGGCCAGGAACAACATTTCTGTTTAGGTGGGGTCCAGCATTCTATTGTGCCAGCTGCAGCCCAGGCATGAGGAAACACTCACAGGAACCTTCTTTATTAAGATGAAGTGGTTGAACTGCCTTCTTCCCCCAGTGTGTAACATGACTCTGGGTCTCCAGGGCAGTAGGGGCTGGTGGGGTGAATGTTTGCCCTGCTCTAAGTGGGCACCTGCTCCCTGCATGAGGAGATCTGGCCCAAGAACAAAGAGTCAAGGGTGTGTCAACAATAACCACCATACTTTGTGTGCACATGGCTGCACACAGACGTGTGCCTGCTGCTCTCCAGCTTGTCTCCACCATCAGGTTTGCAGTCTGGAACCACAGCCCAAACTCTGCCCCACAAGTGGTTGTGATAAACTCAGGGAGAGGCTCATTTATTTGCAATACCATCAAAGGGAGCAGTAGCCACAGGGAAGACAGGCAGGCAGCCCTTGTTTTGCTGCAGAGTAGTGTTCTTGCATGAGTAGAGCTGTGGCTCTCGATTTGGACTGCCCAGCTCTGTGTAACCTCTGTTGGCAGCTCTCCCCATCCAAGCACTAGCCAAGTTTAAAGCTAAACCGAGGCTTACTTACATGCCTTGACACCAGCCTTGTAGTTGGAAGACTACAAACAGTTACAAAAAGTAAATAAATTATAACATTCATTCTTGGATTAAACTGTAAATTTCATTCCATAATGCTAAAGCATCTCTAAGATAGATTCACCTGGCATGGTGAAGTACAAAAACTAAGACCACCCCCACTGGAGGTCATGATCTCCCTGCCTGGCAGATAGCTTTTCCCCTTTATCCTGGAATAAATTATGCAGCTCCAGACTCTTGTATGCACAGCAGGCAGGATGTGGTAGTAAGGTTCAAGTCCAGATGCTCTGTCTCTGGACAACCAGAGAAGCCACCCTCTTTGCTTCCGCGCTGCAGAGAGGCCAATTCCTGGGCAGCTTGTCTGTGGGAGACACCAGTGCCTGCTGGGTGAGTGGCAGCAGGAGGAGCTGTCTGACACGCCCAGCCCCTGCAGCACTCTGCCTACAGAGCCGTGGTTTCTGCAGCGGTGATGCCGGCGTCCTTTGCCATCGCGGAGAACATGCCCTGCTTCATGAGCAGCTCCTCGGGGCTGTCGAATTCCACAATCTGCCCAGCGTGCAGCACCATCACCCTGGCAGAAGGGAACAAGGCCTCAGCTCCCAGGATCTGAGTGGATAGCGCTGCTGGCGCCAGCGCTGCCAGCCCACCGACCCTCACTCCTAAGCCACTTCATGTGGTTCTCCTCTCAGCAGTGGCGAGGGCACAGCCCTCCTCCCTGTCTTATGGGTCACACACATAAGGTGTCAACAGCAAATGCTTCTATGGCTGTTGCTGTAAAGAAGGATCCCAAAAAATGTTTCTCCAACAAAGGCAGCACTTCTGCATAGGCATCCCTACTATCCTTCTGTTCTCTTCACCACTGCATATTACTGGCCCAGGCTCTGCTTCCACTGCTGTCCACCTCTCACCCCATGCCAGGAGTCAGATCCCCGTTCTCTTTGCCCTGCAGTATTGTCCCATGGTACCTGTTGCTGTCCATGATGGTGTGGAGGCGATGGGCGATAGTAAGGACAGTGCAGTCAGCAAACGCACTCCGGATTGTTGTCTGGATTAAATGATCGGTTTCCAGATCTACAGCTGCTGTTGCTTCATCCAGGATGAGGATCTTGGCTTTGCGGAGAAGGGCCCGGGCCAGGCACACCAGCTGCCTCTGCCCAACACTGGGATGAGATGAAGAGCATGAGTTATTAGACCGACACTAGCAGACCTTCTGCAAGCCTACTGCGTCTCACTGCTCTGACCCCAGTGCTGTCCCTGGCCTTTCCCCACTGACCATCTGCCACCCCGAGCACCTCATCCCTCATATTACTCTCTGGGCCACCACAGAATGGTTGGCTCACACTAGCTCCCTAAGAGCCCTGACTCCTTGGCCATTTTCTTCCATTTCACTTCCCAGAAGCTTCTGTGCATCATCCCTGGACAGCCACTTTGCTGGAGGCTGCTGTTCCAGGCTGGTCCCTGGGATCTAGAGAAGGGAGGGGAGGTGGGCCACATCTGCTCCTCTGCTCACCTCAAGTTCTCCCCTGCCTCGCTCACGAGATGCAGCAGCCTCTCAGGAAGGCTTTGCACATATGTTTTCAGGTGAGCCAGCTCCAGGGCCTTCCAGACCTCCTCGTCTGAGTACTGGTCAAAGGGGTCCAGGTTCATCCGCAAGGTTCCAGTGAAGAGCACAGGGTCCTGCCAGGGACAGCAACGTGTTCAGCCCCACCACAGCCATGTAGCAGGGGAAATGGCTCCTGGCCTCCAAGCGTGGCCACATTCTGCTCACACCACTGCCTGCAGCTGGTAAGGGATGTGGTGACAGCCTGCTCACAGGCCTTTGGCACATCCACAGCACCCAGGGACACACTGAGGCCATGCAGTGCCTGCAGGGGCCATGCAGCAGTGGGATGTGGAAAGGTGGGGATCAGCTCACCTGGGGGATGATGGTGAGGTTGTTGCGCAGGTCGTGGAGGCCAATTGTTGCTATGTCCACATCGTCGATGATGATCTTCCCTCCAGCCGCCTCCAGCACCCGGAACAGGCAGTTGGTGAGGGAGGATTTTCCAGCCCCGGTCCGACCCACAACACCAACCTGTGGAAGCAGCTTTTTAGACCAGATGACAGGGCTGTAGAAAACAGGGCAAATGCTCTCCATTTTGGTCTGGTGGGCCTTCCTGCCCTTACCATCACCCGGACTGTCCGCTTTGTTTCCTTTCCTGCAGCTCAAGTCCCCAGGAGCCACATCCCATCACCATCCCACCCCAGCACATGGACTGAAGTCAAGAAGAAGAAACAACTTTAACAGAGTCTCTGTAAAGAGCGTAGTGAGGGCAGAGGCACCTTCTCAGTGCTTCCAATATTACAGGTGATCCCCTGAAGAACCAGGTCCAGTTCAGGTCGGTAGCGAACTTTGTAGTCAACGAACTGGATCTCGCCTCTGCTGGGCCAGCCACGTGGTGGACGCTTTTTTGTCACCCATGGAGCCTGGGGGAGGGCACAGGAGCATTAGGTGGGTTCACTCTGCAATGCTAACTAGCACCAAGCTGTGCAGCAGGTGTTTGCCCAGACCCTGGATTCCTCACCTCATTCTTCACCGTCATGTACTCGTGGACCCGCTCCACAGCCACGATGTTGGTCTCCAGCTCCGAAGATGTCCGCACCAGCCAGTTCAGTGTCTGGGTCACCTGCATGGCAGAATCAGAGGGTGCAGAGCTCAGTGGCACCCAGGAACAACCACCTCCCACCTCAGCCCAGGGAATCATCCTGGGCACAAGTATACCTGGCCTGGCCCCTAATGCTCCACTGCTGAGACACAGCCCACCTCTCCCCAGCCCTTCAAAAACTTTGCTGCAGCATCTCTGATCCACAGCAAGGCCATATTCCTCCCCATGGCAGCAAGCATCTCACTCACACTGGAATGAATATGTGCTTCCCTGGATCTATAGCCATTCCCCAGGTGATGGGACACCCCAGATAATCCCATTTCCATGGAACAGAGCTGGTGGCAGGGCAGCATCCTGCCGCCAGCCCAGAGCTCCCAGAGACAACCCTGTCCCAGAACAAGAAAATGCTTTCAGTGACTCACATTGAGAGCGGAGGAGACAGAAAGACCCACGATGCCGCCCTCCAAAGTGCCCTTTGCAATCACTGCCAGAAGTGCAGAAAAGAAGACCACCAGGCTCCCAACGAACTCCAGACGGATGGCCAGCCACCTGCACCAGGAGAGGACAGCTGAAGGGCAGTGAGAGAGGCAGGAAGGCATCTGCCTGTTCCCAACACACAGCCCACCAGTAATAGCACAAACATCCCTCACACCTAGCCACGAGCCCAGTGCTGTGCACTCAGCACACATTGGTGTATGTACACAGCAGGTCATTTGTGGCCAATTCTGCAAGCAGGTTCATTTATGTCAGTCCATGTCTCATACATAACCTCCTGTGCTGGTAATGCCATGTATCAAAAGAGCCCCAAACATTTAACCCTCACATACCCAGATCATTTACCAGTAAGATTCAAAACCAGAAAGTGCCTGCATCATACTCCTGCTGGGCCTGGAGGATCACCCTCTTCCCAGAACTCATCAAAAGCATCTCAGCCCTTGACTGCACAGCTTACCCTGCCCAGCCTCTGGACACTTTGTAGAGGAGCATACTTTGGCTTTCAAAATCACCCTAAAATGTCCCATTGCTACAGATGGTGCCCCTATCCTAAACTGCCCCACTACCTCCACAGACCCTCAATGCTGAAATCAAGAGGGAGGACTGCAGGATCCCAGGGACCTCTCTCAGGACCCAGCAGCTCTGAGCAGAAGTGCTGCAAGCTGTGCTGTGGCATAAGTGGTAAAACTCACCTATTTGATACTATCCAGGAATAAACACTTTTCTGATTTATGTCCATGGTGATCTCATTTTGCTTCAGGAACCGTTCTTGGTGTCCGTAGGCCCGGATCACAGAAAGGCCTGACACAGTCTCACCAAAGTGGGAGTAGATGGGAGACCTGGTGACAGAGTCCAGACGCCTTAGCTGGCGTGACGTGGAGACGTAGAAGCGCTGAAACGAGCGACACAGACTGGCTACCAACACAAAGCCCAACAGCCACCAAGATACTGCTCTCAGCAGGGCAGAAGCTTCACTCAGGGCCCAGTTACTCACCAGCACAAAATAGTAGAAGATGCTCAAGGGAACGATAACGACAGCGAAGAATGGAGTGGCCAGGCAGATCACAATCAGTGTGCTAATGATGGCCATGAAACAGGAGAGCCAGCTGCGGAAGGACATGGGAATGGTCTCGTCTACCGTGAAGATGTCCTGGAGCATATAGAAAAGTATAGAGAAGCAGTCAGTGACCCCAGAGAGGAGGAGAAGCCCAAAGGCCCCATGCATACAGGGTCCCTACACTGTGGTAACACAGTGCCAGACACTTGTAAAAATATCAGATCATCCTGAACTGGTTTTATGGTCACAACCTCATTTAGGGGCACAGTTCTTAGCTTGTGAACAGCTGAGTTAACAGAGAAACTTGCAGGCACACAGTTTGTGGTAATTGGGAGTAGGGCTGCGGCTGAGCCTCATCCCCAGTGGGCTACAGCTGTGAAAAACAGGTGAACAGGATTGAAGGTAATGAGACATGGAGTGCTGAAGTGACCAATCACAAAAGGGTAAAGAGGACACACACACACACACGCGCGCACAGGTGTAAAACATGTAAGATGAAGAGTCTAAAGGCTGGGCTAAAAAGCAAGAAGACCGGATGCTTGCAGCCTCTTGAAGTGAAGTTATGCTGTATGGGCAGACGCCTGAAGCCTTCTGATGTGGTGTGGTATTACTCTGGGTGAATGCTTAAAGCTTTCTGAAATTGTATGGTGATACTTTGTGAATCATGGCCGTCTCCACTGCAACATATGCTGTGACAGAAACTTCCTGTAATATTCCCCTGTTACACAGACCAGCTTTAAGAACTGTGTCTTCATCAGGACCTAGGATGCCCGAGCAGTAATTGAAGCAAAAAGAGGGACAGGGCAAACTCCAGGTCCATACAGGTACATCCAGGTCTCCAGCTGGTCCTCATCCATCTCCTAACCAGGCACCACATCCTCCCTCAACTCAGAGTAAACCCAGGTACATAGACTTAATTTTAAGAAGAAATTTAATTCCCAAAAGTCAAGAGATGGTACCAAAGGAAGAAGTGGAGAAGCAGCACACTTGAAATTACCTGTTTGTATTTTCCCTCCTTTCTCATTTTTTCTCTTTCACTTAGATAGAAAAGATTGTAGATTTTGCTGGAAATCTATAACCAGAAGGACTTCTCATTGTGGGACATGAGCTCTAGGCTTTTTCCTCTCTTAGTCATCTACTATGGACCCTCTTTGTTTCTCCACATCCTTCTTGCTCAGGTGACTCCAGACAGGGCACAGTATCCAGGTGTAAGCTCCTCAGCACTGAGCAGAGGAGGTAATAACTTCCTGTGATTTGCCACACTGTCTTTCTAATAGAGCCCAGGATGCGGTTTGGCTCACCGTCAGCCTTGCATCCCCATGTCCTCCTGGTCCCTTCCTGGCCCTTTCCTGGGCTCAGCTGTGCAGTGCTCAACAGGAGTAGAGTTATGCCACTACCCAAAGCTCTGCAGGTGTGGTGGAACAAACACCTTCTGCATGTTGGGGCTGTTCTCTTACCTTGGCAAACCTATTGACGATGCGGCCGATGGGGGTGGTGTCGAAGAAGCTCATGGGTGCGCGCAGGATGTTGCTGAGCAGCTGCTGGTGCATGACACGGGAGGCTCGCATGGCGCCCTGGGCAGACAGCACGGTTGCGAAGAGCAGGAAGAGAGCTGCAAGGAGAGCACAGGGCTGTCACCAGCTCACAGGTGACACTGGCTCGAGGTACTCTTCGGCTTGATGGACACACCAAGCAGTGCCAAGCCAGCAGCTCTGCAGCGAGCCGCTGGGATAATCCTGCATCCCACCTTCTTGGGAGGCCCCAGCAACTGCGTCCCAGCACAGGGGAGGAACAGTAACCCTATTGGAAAGCCTTGGGCCCTAGCACTATGTCTAATCTGATTAAGGAAAATGATCTTAAACTGAGGGGGCAACACAGACTTGGGACAATTTATGCTGCTTTCAGACTGGCGTGTGTCCACAATTCAGCCAGGAGCTGGAAGGAAGGCAGCAGCAGACAAATTAACAAAATGCTGAGTCCCCTTCTCCTTACCGCACTGCTGGCTGCAGGCCTTGCAAGTCATATCCGTCCTGGACCACACAAATGAGGTGAGTGAGAACTGCTCTCCTCCCACACTCACCTTGTGACAGCCCCAGTGCCCCAAAGACACCGATCCGCAGGTCCCGCTGCTGTGTGGGGTAGGTCTGGTTCTGATAGCGCACCGAATCGTCAGTCCAGTCACTGAGCCACAGGTTGCTCCCCACGTAGGCCACGTACTGTCCAACGTAGCCCATGACGATCCAGAAGGTAAAGCACAAGCCAACAGCACGCAGGTACCGCATGTACATGGAGAACTTCACCTGCAGACCAACTGAGCCCATCAGACCGCAGGCAATGACACCCAGCACAGCCTTGGGACTCCACCGTGCTGCCCACAGTGCTCCCCCACCACCCCACCCAGCTGTCCCAGGCAGCTCTGTCTCCTTCGTGTCTCTTGGCTGTGGAAGCCCACACCAGCTTCTCTGAGCCACAGTCAGGATGTGGCAGCACTTAGCCAGGGCAGCACAGTGCTTCATCCCTCCATCCTCCTCACCCTGCCGGTTTCCACAGCTTCTTTCTCGATCAGTTGCTGTCCCTTCAGCTTCTTTGGGGGCTCCTCCTGGGCCTTCTTCTGGGAACTGGTGCTCTTTTTACTAAGGCTGCAGGGAGGTGATGAGTACCATTAGTCACAGGCTGTTGGATTGGTCCTAATCTCCTAGGGGTCCATCCCTGTGCTGCACTGGTGGTGGAGTCCTCTGGAAAATAGTGTCCTAACTGGGGCAGCTTTGAGTGAGCCTTGTGGAAGCACTAGGCATGTGCAGCCATAAAATTAAAGCCTCATTCCCAAAAGCAGAACTAGCCATCAGCACGAGTTTCAGGGAAGACTGCAGAGTAAGGCTGCGGCACACTGCTGTGAGTAAAGGCAAAATCAGATGCTCCTGACTCAGAGCAGCTTGTGGTAGGAGCAAGCAGGGAGGCTCCCAGCTGGAATTCCCTGGGAAGCCCCCAGATCCCTGTCTCTGGAGGAAACAGGGCATGTGGCAGGGGAAAGAGCTGAGAGCTCAGGTCATGGCCCACCTGCGACTCAATTTT
Organism: Ploceus nigricollis; assembly: GCA_013399945.1. Taxonomy (NCBI): domain Eukaryota; kingdom Metazoa; phylum Chordata; class Aves; order Passeriformes; family Ploceidae; genus Ploceus; species Ploceus nigricollis. The sequence goes on along the minus strand of VXBC01003681.1, from coordinate 270,018 downwards.
CTCTGATGGATGCTGCCCTCTCGCTTCAGGGTCATAGTCACCACATCTTCAGTGTGTTCCTCCACGCAAGGATCAACAGCTTCATCAGCCTCCTCTTCATCCCCAGCTAAAGCAACAGCTACAAACACAGGGATGAGGGAAGGTAGGGTCAGGCACTGAGGAAAGAGCAGATCCCATACACCACACCTCCGCTGCACTCAGCTCCATGCCGTGCCCTAGGCCTAGGCTGTGTCCTACCACCACATATCACACCTTCTCCAACCTTGCTGCAAGACCAGCACAGCAGGAGGAGGAAGAAATACATTGTGCTGGAGGGACAACTGATAGGGGACATAGGGCTAAAGGCCTGCACAGAGGCAATCCCTCCTGCAGACTGATCCCAGCACCACTGGCCAGACCTCAAGCAGAGACTTGTGCTAGTTTAGTAGTGCAAGATCTGGTAGGTCATATCACTGCAGCTCAGAAGCATCTCCTTGAGCAGGTGGAGGTGGGTCCTGTGCAGACATACTGGGAATAGCTAGGCTGCAGCAGGACAACTGGGCTGAGCTCTGACAGGGTAAGCACCCATCTGACCTGACACCACTCCTCCCCATAGCACTGGGGGACATGGTAAAGATGAAATATTATCCAGTGGGATGTTTAGAACAAACCAAAGGATCTTTTTGACCCCAGCATCACAAAAATATGGATCATGTTGCCACATAAGATTTTGAGACCCATAATAAATGAACCAAAAAAAGGGAGTAAAAAAGTTAAACAGGTCCTGTGCTGGATGTTCAACATAATGCCTGAATGCAAATCTTAGTCAGGAAGTTATTGTGCTGCTGATTGCCAGAAGCTGAGAAGGATTCACAGCAGCCACCATTGGTGCCTGGGCTGCATAGGGCCAGGTCAGGCTGACACATCAGACCTTCATATCCCCAAGATACATGCACAGCCACTCTAACTGCCACAGCCCCACTGTGTTCCCAGTACCTGCAGTATTTTCCTCTGAAACATCCTCCTCCTGATTTCCATACAAGTTCAGGAATTGGGAAAAGGCCCCCTTGTTTGCAAGCAGGGTGCTGTAGGAGCCATGCTCAGACACTGCTCCTGCTGCCAGCACCACAATGGTATCGACCTGGGGCAGGAAACTGATACTGTGCGTCACCAAGATCCGTGTCTGCAACAAAGGGGTTGCAGGGTAGTGATCATCAGAGCACCCCTCATCCCCAGCCACGGATCTGCAGGCTCTCCATCTCCCACTTGGGGACTTGTCTGCTTAGCAATGCCTGGCTATGAGGACACAGGGTACCCCTCTGGGGACTCTTGAGGCCTCTCCTGCCTGCTGCAGCCCCATGTGAAAGCTGCAGGATTCCTCTCTGTCCCAGGCAAGCAACCTCAGACTTCCTCAGATGGCTAACACCATGCCAGTGACACTCCTGCCTGGCTGGGTGGTGGGTTGGAGGGTATGGGTGCTCACCTTCTTTTGCAGCAGCCCTTTTGGCCCCAGCACGTGCTCGAAGAGGTACTTGCCCACGTGGGCGTCCACGGCAGAGAGCGGATCATCCAGGATGTAGATGTCTGCGTTGCTGTACACCGCCCGGGCCAGGCTGACCCGCTGCTTCTGGCCCCCGCTCAGGTTGATTCCCTGGAAGGAAGGGAAGGACCTCCCTGAACATGGGGCTGGCACAGGGCAACAGCTCTGACCTCTGCTGCAGGTGCTATCGGAAACCCATAGTGCCCAGGGCTGATACCTTCTCTCCAATCTCGGTCTGGTCACCTGCAGGCAGCAATTCCAGGTCTGGAAGGAGGGCGCAGGCCTTGAGGACCTGCTGATACCTGGCTTCATCCAGTTCTGACCCGAAAATGATGTTGTCTTTCAGCGTGGCATTCTGGATCCAGGCCTGCTGGGGGACATAGGCCAGGGAGCCCTGGAAGGAGAGACAAGAACAGCTACCTGTCAGAGATCAGCCTGAGCACTGACACCTCCTGCAGCGTGTCCTTGCCCTGAGCCACCACTCTGGGACAGTCCTGCTCTACTTCCCTGCTTAGCTCCCAGGCAGCCCCAAAGCCCTGTGCACCAGCTGGCTCCTCTCACCTGGATGTTGATGTGTCCCTTGATATTCTCCATCTCCCCGAGCATGGCTGACACCAACGAAGATTTGCCTGAGCCCACAGCCCCCACCACAGCCACCAGGCTCCCAGGCGTGATGTCCAGAGTTACACTGCAAAGACATGAGGGCTGAGGAAGCAGCACTGCCAGGTCACCTGTCAGTTCCCGTGTGGGACAGGGCAGTGTCTCTGGAACACTCATGCCTAGCAGCACTGTGAGAGGTGATTGCCCTCCCCAGCTAATGACACAGAAAGCCTCCCCCTGCCCAGCCCTCTGCCCCTGCTGTGGCACAGAGCACTCACTCTCTTATGGCAGCGTTGCCGTCCTGCTCCCAGGCAAAGGTGGCCTCTGAGAAACGCACAGCACTGCCTGCCAGAGAGACATGTCCCTCAGAGAGGGGAAAGCCCAGGGCTGGGCCAGCCTGAGGCCCACAGGGAGTAATCTGAAGGTTCACATGCCTGCAATGGGGTTGTGGTGGATAGCTGAGGTGTCCAGGTCTTCTCCACTCAGGTAGCGCTCCAGCCTCGCAGTCGACACATTGGCCTGCCACGGTAGAAAGAGGATGAGGATGGCACATGGGCATGGGTGGGCTGGCAGGAGCCCCATAAGCAGAACATCACATCACAGTCCCCACCCCACCTCTGGGCCCCAAGCCTGTGTTATGCATGTGAGTCCTGTCCCACCCCACCGCCAGCACAGTCCTGTGCACTGACCCCCAGGGGTCCATCACACACCTGAGCCCCAGCTGCTGGTTTGGACAGAGGTCATAGGATCCCCCTACACCCCCTGCCCTGTGTGAGGCCTGACCTGCACCAGGGAGGAGATGACCATGGGCAGCGTGGCCATGGGGAAGCGCAGCACATTGAAAAGAGAGATGGCAGTAAAGGCCTTCTGTGCATCCAAGATGTTGTTCTCATCCACAAGCACGTAGACAGCAAAGCTTGCCAAGGAGACCTAGGACAGATATAAGGGAAAGCCACCATCAGTGTGTTTGTGTGCAGTCCAGACCCTGACACTGCCCCAAGACCTCAGCAGTGCCTTCGTGCTGGGGACCTCTTCCCCTCCTGCTTCTGTTCTCCTTTGGGCCCCATTTCACCACTCTGATGGGGCCCCTTTCCACCACAGCTCTCCTGCCAGCAACCAGAACCATAAACTATATCCACCAGCCAGCCCCCTCCTCGCTGCAGAAACACTCCAGCTGAGGTTCCAAATAGTTCCCATCCCCTTGGACACAGCCCAGCCCCAGCTGAGAGGAAGGTACACCCCTCCCCAGGGCTGCTGTCACTCACCAGGAAAGGAGCACACGTGAAAACGAAGACAGAGACTGACTGCAGGTAACCGAAGTTCACCAAGTTCTTGAGCTCACGTGCCCGGATCTCATTCACTCGCTTCTCAAAGGAGGGCTCCCAGGCAAAAAGCTTCAGGATCTGCAGGATGAGCAGGGTGAGCAGATGCTCAACTCACAGGAATGCCCACCTCCACACTCAGCTCACTGGTGGCCAGCACCTCCATCACCTGGCTTCCTCAGAAGCCTACTTGGCCACTGCATCTCCCCCTCTCCTGTCCTGCTTATAGCATTTCCCCACTGCACTCCCACTCCCTCAGTCTCAGCTTACAGGTCACTGCCAGCTCCTCTGCCACCATGCCACTACCACAGCCATCCAGAAAACCCTCTCTTGGCTCCCAAGTCTTAGTCCAAGTATCCAGAGCTCCTCCCCAGCCAACTTTGCAAAGATGAGGCAGCCAAGGGAATTGCTGAGTGCACCAAGAAGAGGGGTGCAGCAGCTATCCGGAGAGTCTCCACTCCACTGCCCACCTTGATTCCATTGAGGATTTCAGTCATTATTTTCATGCGTTCGTCCTTGTTCTTCATGTTCCTCTCCTACAAAGAGAAGAGCCTGACATCACCTGAACCAGACTGCAGCTCGCCCTTGGAAATACATCTAGCCTGCCACAGGGAAGGGAAGGGAAGGACGGGCTCCACAGCCCAGAGAAGTCATCCCACAAAGCTGAGCCCTGGCTCCCTGTGGCTCTGGACAAGTTGGGGAAAAACACCACCCTGCTGTCAGGTAGAAGCTAAAGCTTTATCTTACAGTTGGCAATATCTCATTTTTAGCCCTCAAGGCTGTGCCCAGTCTGGTTCAAGTTTAGCTGTGATGGTAGAACAGATCTCACCTATCTCCTGCTCAGGGCAGCTGATCACCTCTGGCTCAGGCTAGAGGCACCCCCAGCCCAAATGAGATCAACTTCCTAGGCTGGGAAAGATCCAGAGCATAAAAGCAAAGAGTAGGGAGTGTGGAAGATGAGGGAGGGGAGCAACAGTGGGGTTGGATGTGGGAGACCAGGAAGGATATTGTACCCACCACTGACCTGAATGGTTTTGGCCTTGGCAACCAGGAATGCATTTATGGGGAGGAGCAGCACCAAGGTTGCAATGCCAGCCAAGACAGAGGGGCCCAGCTCTCCCCAGAGGAAGACAATGGACAGGATAATTTGCAGGGGGGATGACCACAGCTGGTGAATAAAGTTGGCCAAGTCCATGAACCTCTGGGCATCAGCTGACATCAGATTCACAGTCTCTCCCACCGTGGACTCCTTGCGGGTGGCTCCCGACATGGTGAGGGACTGGAAAGAGAAAGCACAGTCAGCACAAGCCAGCCTGGGAGCAGCCCTGCTGCCAGCAGCATGGCTCAGAGCAGGGAATTAGCAGACCAGGCTGAAACCACTTCTGGGTTTGCTCCTGGTGCCTCTGCACTGGGCACCAGTGCTCTCCTCACTGCCTGCACACCTGGAGCCATTGGGTGCTGGGTGCAAAGAAAAGCACCCCTGTGCAGGAATCCTAGTGGCACCTGCCCTAGGTGTTGCACTGCTCTGAAGAGAAACCTCCCTCAGCCCCTGGCAGCTGTCAAACACATGGCTGTAGCACCCAGGTCCCAAGCAGAACTAGGGCTCACAGTGTCCTCAGTGCTGGGTGGGTGTCCCCCAAGCTCTCCCTGTGCCTTCTGAGGAGGAAAGTGCACACACCTCAGGTTGATGGGGCAGGTGGATGATTTTATCCACAGCCCAGCTTGGAGGAAGCCAACAGGGATGATGATGGGACCATACAGACCTTCTTGTAGATGGCAGCGATGAGACTGGCTCGCACATTAATGCCAAGCTGGAAGCACAAGCTGAAGTGCTGCTGCAGGCAGAGGGACTGGATCACTGCAGTCAGGAAGAGCAGGATGGCATACAAATAGCCTTGCCAGGCAAAGGAATCCTCATCCGACACAAAGGCAATCAGCAGCCTGCCGGGGAAAGAAGCTCATGAGACGCACACCCTACTGAGACAGACCCAAGCAGGATGCTTCAAGTGAATGCAGGGGGAGCATCCTCACAAGAGTGGTGAGCAAAACCCTGCCCCAGAGAGCTGGCTGGATGGTCAGCAAGCTGGGAACCCTGTTCTGCCACAGACACGGCAGAGGGTCACTAATGGAAGACCATCCACACCACAGAGACTGTGCTGCTCTGCAAAACAAACTGGGGAGGCCCTGCTGGGCTGAGCTGCACTGACTCTTGGAGGGCCCCAAAGAAGAGCCGGGACTGTCTCCAGGAAGGGAGCAGGGCTGCATAACAGGATGCAAGGGAGCTGGCAGCCAGCTCAGATCAGTTCTTTGTTAAACTGTACCCCAACACATTCTCCCATTTTTGGTGAGGGCACAGGATCTGTGGCTGGCAGAGGCACACATGGAGATGGTGGGCCTGGATACAGTGCACACATTGGGAGGTGGTGGGGCTGGGTGCAGTCAGGACAGAGACAGAGAGAAAGGACTCACTTCAGCAGCTGGGGGCTGACAAACACGAGGGCATCATGCACCACCTTGAATGCCACTGCTAGCAGGAGATTCTGCTGGAAGGTCTTGACCAGGGCTTTCATCAACCAGCCCCTGGGGTAATCCTTGGGAGGGCCTGAGTCCTCATTGTCTCCCTTCTTCTTCTTCTTCTTCTTCTTTGGCTGCTTCTCCTCCTAGAGGAAAGCCCACACAGAAGTGAGGGAGCTGGCTGTGCAGGCATCCTGCATCTGGAAGGATGCTTCAGGGCAGTACCTCACTGACCCCAGATCAGGTATCCTGAACAAAGCCTTAGCTTTAGCTCCTGTCACATTCCCTTTCACTGATCTCTGCTCATGTCATACACACCCAGGACTACCACCTTCTCTTTTGTGCCAAAGACAACTGTTAAAACCTAAACCAGCCCGAACGTCTCAGGCCAAAAATCAGGCAAAAATCGTGAAGAATCTGAGGCCAGGGGTGGTCACGGAATGATGTTCCCTCTGACCTCATTGCTGGAAAGTATCTGAGGTAGATAGACATAAGGGAACTGCTTGTACTGCAGATTTGAGGGTGGTTCCAGGAAGACCCTGTCATGGTTTCCCCTGTCCTTGCTCATGGTCCTGCAGGATCAAAGAAGGGAAAACCCAGCAGAGAGCTGCAGGGAGGTGAGGTGACCCTAATCCCTGAGGCTGAACCTGGATGTCTCAGTCACTACAAGGCCAAGAGTAGGAATGGATTTACCAGCACCAGGATGTCTTGGCTCTGGGCCTTGCTCATGCTGTTCCCATGGTCTGGGTCACGTTCCTGGCGCCTCTTCTTGCGTTTCCGTTTCTCCAGTTCTGCTCTGGCCTTCTGCATTGTAGTCTTCATGTTCTTCTCAAAAGCAGTGTAAAGAGCCTTTGTCTTGTCTTTATCTTTCAATTCCCAGACATCCTCTATCTCCAAAGGCTTGCGATAGCCCTTGAAAACCATGCTGTGGGACAGAGAAATCCAATGGTACTTGTTGGAGACTCCTTGCTGCAAATGCAGAGCCTTCACACCATCCTGGCCCCGGGCTCAGGCTGCACAGGCTGCACCCAGTGTGGTGCCTCTCCCAGCCTGTGCTGCAGGTTCCCCTGAGGCACCCCTGCATTTTGCCAGCCCCACCTCCCTCAGAGCCCTGCTCACCTGCTGTACCATTCAAAGGTGATGGAGCTCAGGAAGGAGGCTGTCACCTCTGGGTTCTGTGGTACAAAGCAAAGATTTTTATGCGGGGAGATGGTTTTGACAAAAGCTGCTTTAGCACTCCCAGCCATTAAGGAGCCTCATAGGTTTCAAACCATGCCAGCTCCAGCCCCAATAACCTCAGCTCAGAGCCAGCAGCAGCCCACCCCGGACACACATGCAGATGCCCCATGCTGCAGGCTCCAGCTCTTGCTGAGCCCTGTGCTGAAGTCTTCAGGTCTTCCCAAGGAGCCTGGAACCTGCATGGAACCTGCCCCGCCCCACACAATGCTCAGGATGTGGTGCCCCAAACCCAGTCCCACGTAGTCCTCACACCTTCTTCCCGATTTCCTTTGTTTCTGGGGCAATATCTGAGAGGCCTGAGACAAGGAAGAGCAGCAGCTGGAGCCCATAGGAGATGAAGAAAAGGATAAACCGTGGCAGGTCAGAGATTGGTTCCTGCAGAAATGGAAAGCTCAGGGTTATTGCTGGGGATTGTCTCAAGGCCCCTAGTACTCAGAGACAAGATCCATCCCCTGGCTGAGCCCAACAGAGCAGTGCAAAACTCACTCTTGAGTCATGGATCAGCTTCCCTTTGCCACCTCTCCCTGCTTCTCCCAGACCTCCTCTCTTAAGTGTTTAAGGGGATAAATTAGTCCTGGAGAGCTTATACTTCCCCAAGAGACAGGATGAATTCAAACAGCAATTCCTTCTCAGGTCTTTTCTGGTTCCCCAAGGCCCCCATAGCAGCTGGAACCTCAGTGATAGCACAGAGAGCTTGTCAAGAGAAGAGTGTGAAGAAGCTTTCTGTGGGAGCAGAACAAGACCATGGGGAAGCACAGAGCTTCCTGTCAAACCCAACCTGCAGGGCTTTCCGGACGAGCGACTGGAATGGCAGAATCCCACGGAGAAGGGACAGCGTCCAGAAGCAGAAGAGCACCCCCGAATCTCTGCGCAAGCAGAAGCGCCGTGCATCCTGCACCAGCAGGACCATAATCTGGGGGAAAGAAAATCAGTCAGAGCTGCAGGACTAGGTCTGGCTCTAAAAGTGCCCTTTGGAGCATGTGTCCTGGGATGCCAGCACACATGATCTGCTGGGATTCACTGCCTTAAATACCCTGAACACACCACCAACCGTTCATAAGCTTCAGAATTAATTATATAGGGCAAAGGTTTATTTCAGGAAGACATAAGATCAGGTTTGAATGTACTCTGACATTACAGCAGGGCACTATTACTCTTTCTAGCTGTTCTCACTCCAGCTTCTCAGACATGTCAAGCCATGCGGGGTCACACCCTGTCTCCAGCACCTTGCCTCCAGACCTGGAACTGAACCCAGATCACATTCCAGCAGTGCAGCCTCTCTGGGGAGTCCGCTTGCCTTATCATCTTACATGGACTCTGCATGTGAAACTAAATGACATGGCAAAATAAGATGGAAAGCAAATGAAGGTCTTATTTTGCTTTTAAGTGTAGCTCCTGAGCATTTGTTAAGACTGTTAGAATACTCCATGTCTCACACAAGATGTCTGTAACTGCCATGCACGTATTCCATCAAGCTAATAGCCACTAGATCCTCTTTAGCCAGCTTTCTCCTCTGCCTGGGCACCCCGTGGTACTTCTTGGCTCTCTGCCCAAAACTGAGCAGCAAGGTAAAGGAAGCTGTGAGACATCAGAGCAGCAAGCCATGGTCTGATATTCACACTGCAAAATCAGTCCTGTGAAAAGCATACTTCTCCAAGTAACATTCTGTCAGAGAGCTCAGCTACACTTGCAGGCACAGAATCATCCCAGTTCTAAGGATAACAGCAGTGAGCACGGTACAGCCAGGCACCTGCCCTCAACATATCACACTTGTGCACGACCCACACAGGTTTGGGGCGAGTCCTACCCAATTTCCAGGCTACCCTTGCCCTGTGGACACAGCTTCCCTCTGATCCCTCGTTCTGCTCGGGGCTGCAGTCTCACCCTGTCCCTGGTGACACACAGCACGTTCACGGCTGAGCCCTTACCCAGGTGGCGATGTACAGGCTGGGGTTTGTGTACTGCACAGCTGGCACAGCTCCCTGCTCGGCGTCTACAAATGCCAGGGCCAGCTCCGCCACTGCCGCCAGCGTCAGCAGAGTAGCCAGCACCTGTGGGGAGAGAGGCCAGCCCATTGTGGACACTGGGAACCGCTGGGAGACAACAGAGTTCGGCATAAAATACATCCTTTTCAATACACCCTTTTCAACCCAGACTTGGCCTGGGACAGCTTTCAACCCTGTGAGTGTGCCACAGCTCCACAGGAGCACTGCCATTATTTTCAGTTTGGAAGATAGCAGCCCACAAGATGAGAGGCCCCAGTACACACTCTGCCCTCCCTGTTATGCCCTCTGTCCAAGACATGCCTCCTGCTGGACTCCCCTTTACATTTCTGTCCTAGATGGTTCCCTATCCCATTGCTCCTTCCCTCCCACACTTCTCATCTCTCCATCCCACACCTGACTGTAGAACAGAGTTTTTCCACTCATACCACCAACACCTCAGGCTGCTCCAGCCTGTCATCTGTGTCTCTTCAGCTCCACTCTACCTGTTTGATGATGTAGAGTTTGGTCACAGAGGATTTCTTGGTTCTGGATTTGCACATGGGCAGGAGCTGCCATGGGGCCAAAATCCAGAAGAAGCCAAGGGGGATCCAGACCAGCACAGTCTGCTGGAAGCACACAGGCAGGTCGGCATCCGGACGAGCAAGGTAGGAATCATTCTGGGGCCAGGAAGGACAGAACACCAAGTCACTTGCGATGGCTTGACTCTCACTTGGCACACAGGACAAGAGCCAACACTCCTATAGGTCCTGCCCACCCAGCTCCACCCCATTGCATCCCCCCTTCAACACCCACCCTCCTGGCTGGGCATTTCAGCACTCTGCCAAGGTCCGAGAGATATCCCCATCCCCATCTCTCTGCCTGAATGTGGGATGGCCATCCCTTGCTGGAGCCAAGCCAGCAGAAGCAGCTGAAGCCAAATCATTCTCCAGAAGTCCATACAGGCTGTCCTGTGTTCCCAGGAAGGCTAAAACAGGACAGAGCTCAGTTAGAGAGGTGTCACTGCCTCACTTTCTGGTGAACACTGTGCAGACAGTGCACAGCACTCAGTGCTATGGCACTCCTGGATGAACCCCAGAACCTCTGCCGACCACTGGCACTTGGGTCTCACTGGCAGGACAGGCTGTGAGCCTTGGAATCCACAGCTCTCCCCCCACAGGGGGTGTCCTATGCCGAGAACAGGCAATGGGGATGATGCAGTCACTCACCCAGAAGACGGAGCCGCAGAACTTCTCCAGGGCTGCTGACATAGCTCAGGGGAGAAGAAACAACAGCTCCTTACTCTCACTCTGCCCAACTGAGAGACCTGGGCAGATGCTTGGGATGAAAGTCTCCCCACACCCTAAAGCGGTCTTGGGACAAAAACTCTGATGACCCACAGTTATTTATTAACTCTGTGCTATTGCACAACCCTACAAACCAAAGCAGTGATCAAAAGGGCTTGGGAAGCTGCACAGGCTCAGGAGAAGGGAGGAGAGGAAGACCCAAGAAAGAGAGCAAAGGGGAGACACAGGGAAGTCACAGAATTACAGCAGGACACCACAGCCATTGCTCAGGAACCATAGCCTTGATCAGTGCACACCAACAGACACGAACTCATCTGGACCTGCTAAAGACATTACTTTGATGCAACAGACCTCTCCAGTGAGAAGCCTGCTGAATGCCAACAAAAAGTCCAGCAAAGGCTGGTCCCACAGTGGTTGGTGGGGCCCATGACACTGGCAAGGGGGCCCATGACACCAGCAGTGCCCCAGGCCTGGGAATCTGCAGTGTCTGGCAGCTGAACTGACCACATGCTGCACTGGTCTTTCTGAGTCCTCAGGATCCAGATTCCTTTTACTAATTTCCAGCCTGCAGAGCCTGAAGACTTTCCAAACTCCTTCTTTTGCTTCTTTCTTTCCCACATTTCCATGTTGTCTGTGTGTTATGGCAGTTGGCTGACCACAAAACCCCAAAGAGACTTTGAATTTTCATTCTAAGGTAACCCCCAACACATGAGACAGAAAGAGGATGATTCCCAAGGAGACTGATTGCCACTGAACCCTTGTTGCTGAGAAAGGCCTAGGTGTGACAGGGACACACACTGTGTGGGGACAGTGCTACTAAGGCTGGAACTGGATTTGCTTTATCAGGTGTGCTCTTGAAGAACAGTAGGGTGACTGCAACAATCGTGTTGTCTCTTGTAACGGAGTTAGAAGATAACTCAAAAGTCAAGGGTGACACAATGAGTAATCTCTCAGGAATCATCAATACCAAAGAAAAGCTCAATGTCCAACTCAGTGGTTAATTATTAGCAATTTGTCTGATTAAATCCACATGGTTTAGTAAATAAAACTATCCCTGTGCTACGTCTTCTGGGCCAGAACCAATAGACTGCTCATGAGAGCTGTAAACTGATGCAATGAGTAAGGAGTGAATGGAGCAGTCACACAGCCCTTCTCCATCTGGACTGCTGATGTGATTCTTCTTTCTGACACAGGTGTCCTCTGGCCTTGCTCAAAACTACTTGGAGCACTGCTGCCAAGGGGGCCACTTGCTTATGACACCTTCCTACATAATGCCCCATCCCATTGCTTGCCTCAGTTTTTAGTATAGGTCACAGCTCATCCTCACCCTGAGGTGAGGTCTTTGGTCTCTCACTCAGAGTTGAAGTGTTGCCCTCAGCACAAGATTCCACTCTTTGATGTTCAAAGCAAGCCTAACACACTTTTCCTACCCTCACAGCTCGAGCATGATCCTCCTAAAAACTCACAAAGCTTTACTGTCCTTCAGCTCCTTCCATAAATCTTCCTCCACTAAAATACCCAGAAAACATTCACTGGGTCCAAGGAAATCTAAGTAGCACCTCTTTGGACAGCAATGCCATAGCTTCCCTGTGTTCCTCTGTCTTTATTCACTTGTTGTACAGGACGTTAGAGCTTTTCAATAACAGGCATTGATTCAAGCCTGACTCACACAGGATCTGATCCAGAGATCTCTGCCAGGCAATCAACCAAATTCCTCCAGCCCTCACAGCTCATATCTTCTCTGAAGAGTTTCTCTGCCTTGTCAGGTTCTTACCCCATGTTTAAAAACCTGAGGCAGCTGGGTCAGCAGAATATTCTCACCCTAATTATCATGATTATGATACTGGTAGCCCCATCTTAATTGAGCTACCAGTATCACAATCATGACCATGACTCACAAAATCTCAACATAAGCCATGAACTTTTATGAACTCTCTATATTGACCATAATCATAAATTTAATCACTCTTTCCAAGCTGGGATTCTTCCTACAGCCTGCACATGTATCAGCACTGAAGCAGGCTCTGACACCAGCACTGTGCAGTCATTCCCTTCCCAGCTCCTCTGTTAAGAACTTAAGTTTCCAAGGTGTTTTGGGAGACACCAATACCTCTGATGAATCCATGTGAAAAAGTGGATGTACCCTTTAAACTGAAACTACATAGTCTTAATCATAGGTTTTTAATAATGTGATTCTATTTAAGGTGACAAAGGTGCTGCCACGTTGTCAAGTATCACATTTTTTCCATACATCCTCTCAGGTTGTAAGCTATTGCCAAGATGGGAAGAGAAATCTGTACCCAGCATTTGCCTCCTTAGGTCCACTATCTTGCCTGTCAGAGGGATTCTCTTCAGCTTTGTGATCTTTTACAGAAGAGTAGGCAGCATGGGTAAGGGTGCTTTACTTCTAGGTCTCTACTCTTCTAATGCACCCTCTCATATCATTTAAATCTTTCACTGGGTATTTTACAGAGTAACTGTGTCTGAGGCTTCAATCCTCACTAGGCAGCAATGACCCAACAGGCACATTCCCCAAGCACTGTCTGGAAAACAAGCAGTTTATGCTTTATGCTGGGACAAGGACCTGGGAACTGCCTTAGAAAAAACAGCTTGTCCTCCCAAGAAATCTCATACACCAACCCCACCTCGAGCACTGAGGACCCACAGCCCAGGATGGCTCACAGCTTCCTCACCCAATCAGTCAGGTGCTTCTCATTACTTACAGCTGTTGCAATGCAGCTATGCTACTGGCTGACCACAGCAGGCCTTGTTTCCCAGCTGTGGCTATGGTGTTTCCCACCCTGGCATTCTGGATGTGATTGTATTCTCTGGCACAGCAGGGTCCTAATTCAGGCTCTGCAACATGGGTCATGTTTTCTTACCTGAAAACATAAATAAACTCTAGAAAAGCACAGCAAGAGGGGGGCAGCTGCAGTGTTTATTTGACAATCACATGCAGTGCTGTACAATTCAGTCCCCCTACTTGCTCACCTCCCTTCCACCCAAATGCTGCCCAACAGCTGCTGCTGCAACATCTGGAAATGAGTCCTTTTATTTAAAATGGCCAACAGAAGTTTCCAGGCCAGGGACTTCAGGGGAAGCCAAGGGAAGAGGTGTCAGGCTCCATCATCTAGTGCACATCCTCTGCAGCCTGAGGACGGAAGCAGTACCCATGTGTCCGTGTGCCAGGGCAGACCTGGAGTCTCTGCGCTCTTGTCCCAGCACGGTGCCCTCCACTACAGAATGTTCTTGGCAATCGCGTTCAGGGTCCTCACTTTGGCCACATCTGCCACCTTTATGGAGTACTCGGGGGCAGAGAAGGATGCTCCCATGGCAACGTTTGGATTTCTGTCAGGAAAACCAGCGATTAGTGGTGATCTGCTGGTGGTACAGATGAGTAAAATCCACCAAGACAAACACCTCCATATTTCCCCTAGCTTCAGCACTGGCCAAAGATGGTGCCACCCGAACCAAAGTTGGGACAGTAACAGAAAGAACAGTAATCCAAAGAATTGCAAGACCTATGGACAAATATAGCCCATTCCTCACTCAATTTTCAGAAACTCATCCCATTGGCTTGTCAAATCCTATGTGCTTATGTTAAAAGTCTAAGGCAACTACACCACAACCCGCCTACCCAAGTGCCCTCAAAACTCCTAGGGTGGCAGTAGCACCCAAGGATCTGGTTCTGCACGGAACTCATGTCCACCTGAGGAGCACTGCTGGATTCATACACTGCAGAATATAGTATCAGGCACCATGATCCCAAACATAAAAGCACAACTAGTGCTCAGGAAGCTGTTTGAAATTTATGCCAGTTCTACAAACTCACGTTCACATTCATTAGCCTTTCCTTCATAGAGTTCTGCTAAAAAATAAACATAAATCATTTACCTGAACTTCATCCCTGAGTCCCGAGCTGAGCGAGCAGAGCAGTGAAACTCAGAAGCAGTGGAGCCTTCCAAAATCCTCTGCAGGTTGCGCTCCGTGATGCCACCTCCTGGTGGGAACAAGCCCGATGTCACACACCGAGCAGATGACACTATTCCAGACCTGACATCATCCCGGGACCGCACCACTAAGGGACAGGAGCCACATACACCGAAGGGAAAAAACAGCCCTTGGGACAACAGAGACACAGGCCCATGAAAAGGGACGGGAGAAGCCTTGGCTCATGTTCTCCCACAGATATAGAGCTGTCCCCAAATCCTGCAGGGAGCAATAACTGCAGGGCTCTGCCCTCCCCAACAGGCTGCACGGCCTTTATTCACACCAGAACAGGAGCTGCTCCTTCTGGCTCAGAAAGCCAGATCAGAAAGTGGATTCCAGGACAAGGAATCCAGGGCAAGGAGGTTAGCAAGGAAAGGCTAAGGATTGCAGGACCTGGTACAGATGACAAAAAAACATTACCTGGCATCACCACAATTCTGCCCTTTGCCTGAAAGAAGAGTAACATACATGTCGGTGATATTATTGAGGACCACATCCACATGTGCATTTGTGAGGTAGTAAAGAAACCTCACATGCAGCAGCACTTTCCATAAGGTCATGGATGTCACTATGGTTTACAGTTTGTGTGCTCTCACTCATCTTTTTTGTACTATTCATGTTTTAAAATGAAAAGTGGAAAAGAACTTGCAGTTACAGCTAAGACAACCTGTCACCATTCCCTCCTACCTCTCCATCCCACCTCGCTACCTCACCTGTTGCACTTTCCTAACAGGAACTGTGAGACACTAAGCAGGGACCTCACTGCTGTTTGTGTGGGCTCATCACGCCAGCTGTTTAAACCAACTCCCACCACCCTCCCCAAATCTGCAAGCAAGAACCCAACCAGTTTTTGTTGCGGGAGACTTTGGGACTTGGGGAAACAAAATTAAAGCCAAGCAAGAGAGGGAAGGCAAGCACTCCTTGACAGAAGCCCCTTCCAGAAATGCAGGATACCATAAAGCAGCTGCCTGCAGGCAGTACCAGGGAGCAGCCACAGTAACCCAGCAGAGCACAGCAAACACTCACCTGTTCTGCAAGCCTCTTAATCAAGGACAATCCTTCCAGTGCTGAGCTGTCACAGCCACTCGTCAACACCCGCTCAAAGCCCAGGGAAATCAGGGTCTCCAGTGCCACCAGAGGGTCATGCACCATGTCAAAAGCTGAGGGACCAGAACAACAGCTCAGAAATCGCTCGGTCCACTGTGCTCAAGCCCTGTCCCTCAGCCAGTTCCCCGAAAGCAGAGACAGGACGGGTCCTGCTCACACCCTGGATTCACAGCTCCTGACTCTAACACTCCCCTTGCAGCAGTGCCAGGGCCACCATACTCAGCTCCTCAGACACCTCCTCTCTCACAGGGCAATGACACGGCTCCCAAACCTGAGCCCCCTGGACCTTTTCTCTTGTGGGGAATAGCACAGCCTGCAGAGCTTTCCCCCTCCAAAGAACAACCAAAGAAGATCAAGCTCAGCTCCCTCCCAGCCGCACCCTCCCCTGGCAGTGGGACACAGACTTGCCCTGCCCAGGGCCACTGTCCCTGGAAACTCACCGCGGTGAAATGTGACTGGCAGGGGACGGCACACAGCTGCAAAGAGAAGACATATGGTCAGTCAGGGCTGGTACAGAGTCCCTTGTGCTAGAGCCAGAAACATACATGACACAGAAGAGGGCAAAGGCTTCTCAAGCCACTCCTGGGGAGCTCAGAGAGTCCCCATTCTTGCTGGGAACAACGCTGTTCATCCAGGCTTTTTCGTGGGGAAGAGCTCTTCTGCCCTTTGAGAAAGCAACAAACCAATGGTTTTATGGGTAACACCAAAATCCCCCATCCTATCTGGAACATGCAGAACCCCCATTCCCACCACAGATGACTTTCTTGGCAGGAAGGAAGCAGGGAAGGTGTACCATCTACCTGGGGAAAGGCCAGGACCATTGCTCCTTGGAAGCAGGGGAGCTGATCTTTGTGATTTCTTTCACTACCTACAATTTCTGCTCTCAGACCACAGCAAACTTCATCAGAGGTCCTCTACTTACTGAGCAAAACTTATTTATTTCTACAAAAAGATATCCACCTGCTCCCTGCAAAGTCCTGGCAAGACACTGCACTCCTTACAACACATTCACCTTCGTATGAGAACCTCAGCACCACATCACCAGGGAAAGGCCCAGCCCTCTTTAGCTTTGGCTGTAGCTCCCAAAAAACATGCAGCAAGAAAGATAATTTCCTTCTGCATTTTTGTGGTGTGGGCTAACAGTCTTCCACTGCAGCTTCAGCAGCTTTTCATGTGTTCACACCTCCCTCTTGTAATCTTTTCTCCCTGTCTGTGTTAAGAGAGAAAAATGAAGATGAATTGCCAGCTACACACAAGGCCAAAGTCCAGGAGATACATATCCTAGACACCAGTAGCAAGGACATAAGGAAAAGAACAAAGGACAAAGAAAACGAAGAGAGAATTCAACAGGTCAAAGCAGCTCACCTAAGCCTTCCTACACTTTACTGTTATGTCCCAGGTGGCCTCAAACTCTGTGTGAATGGCTCGGGGCTGCGGCCTTCGGCCTGCAAAGTTTCTAAACTACTTAATGTCTCACAGGTATGGCAGGAAATGAGACCGAAAACGGCGGAAAGAGAAGGCAAGACCGCAGACAGGATGTGCAGACCGAAGCCCTCCGTAAGCTCTACGGCATCAGCCGGAGCAGCGCCACGACCCTGCCAGAGCACGGAGCTCTGCCTGGAGGCAGCCTCACCCAGCAGCGCCGTGCAGAGCTCCGTGTCGATGCGCCCGTCCTCGGTGAGGGCCCCGAACACCAGCCCGTCAGCGCCGTGCAGCTTGGCCAGGCGGATGTCGGCTTTCATCACCTCCACCTCCCGGTCCGAGTACAGGAAATCCCCGCCGCGGGGCCGGATCATGACGAACACCGGGACCCGCACGCACTGCTTCACCACCTGCAGCAGCCCTGCCGGCGGGACAGGGGCGGCTCAGCCCCCGCCGGGACCGGGCGCGGCTGGGAGCCGAGCGGGACGGAGGGCAGCCAGCCAAGGGAGACCGACAGGGAAGGCGGCCCAGGGCGGGCGCGGCTCACCCATGCTCGGGGTGGTCCCTCCTTCCACGAGGCCCGCGCAGAGCTCGATCCGCCCGGCACCTGCGGAGAGACGCGTCAGAACCGGCCCCGCCGCGCTGCCGCCCCCTCCCGCGAGGCCCCCGGGCCTTACCTCCGCGCTCCGCGTTGACGGCGGACTCCACCGAGTCCACGCACACCTCCATGAGGAAGCCATCGTCCATGCCTGCGGGCCGGGAGCGGCGCGGTCACCCCGGACCGCCCCATGGTGCCCGTCCGGGCCG
>VXBC01003681.1:240710-252187 GCA_013399945.1 Ploceus nigricollis | reverse complement strand
CCTGCTGCAACAGGCGCCCCAGCCCGCCGCGCCGCCGCCCGCCGTGGGGCGATGGCTGCTGGCCTGCAGCGGTGCCGTGGCCGGTGCCGTGGTGCTGGGCGGCGTCACCAGGTGAGCGCGGCACCCCAGCCCCGCCGGGAGGGGCGCAGAGCGGGTCCCTGGAGGCAGCCGTCCGTGTGTGCCCTTCCAGTCCGCGCCGCCGGTGACCTTGTGCGGCTGTCCCCACACCGAGAGCCACCCCGGGAGAGCCTGTGAGAGCTCCTCCCGTGCCTTCCCCTCATGGCTGCAGGGGGACGTGGTGGGATAGGGCTGGGAGTACCGGGGAGTCTGTTCACAGGATGCCGCTGTGGGGTAACTCTTACGCATTTATCGTCATTTTAGGTGTGGTCATTCACAGACTCTCTGATCTCCATCCTGTTCCTAGCTGTGAGGTTAAGCATTGTCTGAACAAAGGTTTTAAGACTTATAATAGAACCACAGAGTATGCTGACTTGGAAGGGTCCCACAAGGACCATCGAAGTCCCAGCTCCTGGGTTGTGCAGCCAACAGCTCTCACTTCAGCTCAGTAGATTTGCTGACTGTCAGGGCTGAGTTGTGCCTGTTCGTGTCTCTGCTCCCAGGCTGACAGAATCAGGCCTTTCCATGGTAGACTGGCACCTGGTGAAGGAGATGAAACCCCCCCGAACGCAGCAGGAGTGGGAAGCCGAGTTCCAGAAGTACCAGCAGTTCCCAGAGTTTAAAATGTGAGTGTGCAAAGCTGGAAGGAGGGGGGGCTGAGAGCATCCCTCCTGCAACTGAGCCACTCATAAAACGATTGTAAGAAGGAAAGCGTTTTCTGAAGTCACTGGGAAGGCACACAAAGCCTGCCTGGGGGTGGCTCTTCTGTTCCTGCCGTTCTCTGAGGAAGGCAATCCCATGCCGTGCAGAGTTCAGTGGGGGCCGTGAAACAGTTGCTTTATTGTCCTTTAACAGCCTGAACCACGACATGACGCTGCCAGAGTTCAAGTTCATTTGGTACATGGAGTACTCGCACCGCATGTGGGGCCGTGCTGTGGGCCTGGCCTACATCCTGCCTGCTGCCTACTTCTGGCGCCGCGGCTGCCTCAGCCGGCCCCTCAAGGGCCGTGTCCTCGCACTCTGTGGGCTCGTCTGCTTCCAGGTGAGGGCACTAGTGACAGCCTCTGAACATCACAGAATGACCTTAAAGATCATCCAGTTTTAACCCCCGGACCAGAGATACCTTTCACTAGACCGCTTTGCTCAGAGCTCCATCCAACCTGACCACGGATGGGGCATCCACAACTCCTCTGGGAAACCTGTTCCGGTGCCCACCACCGTCACAGCACAGCATTTTTTCCCAATATCTAATCTAAACCTACCCTCTGTCAGTTTGATATCTTCTGATTCAGCAGAACTAAGACAGTGGGATTCATGATTGCTTGGTGTCAGTGATGCCATGGCAGTGTGTCAGTGCTGGTAGTGCTAGTTGAAAGTAGAGGAAACAAGTTGCTTTGCCCCTAATGTTTTTCCCATTTTAGTAGTTGCTGCTGTCCTGTCTGACTCTGAGCCCTTTCCTGTTTTGTTAGGGGCTGCTGGGATGGTACATGGTGAAGAGTGGGCTGGAAGAGAAGCCAGACTCCTATGACATCCCTCGGGTCAGTCAGTACCGTCTGGCAGCACACCTGGGCTCTGCACTGGTCCTGTACTCTGCCAGCCTGTGGACAGGGCTGTGTTTGCTGCTTCCACAACACAAGGTATGGAGTGGTGTGTCAGGGCAGCGTCAGTTCAGAGGGCTGGGGGTGATGTGAAGGTAAGGAAAGGATGTGAAGGCTGATGGTGCTTCTCTTGTAGTCTCTGTTCCTGACTCTGATCTAATACTTACAGTGTTACAAAATACCCATTCTGTAAACTTCTTGGTTATGGGACACTTGCTTTCGCTTGTACTGTTCGGGTCAAAAGTGATGAGTCTCAGGATTTGCGGAAGTTCAGCCAGGGGTGTGCCTGGCTGGGATAAATTATTTGTGCCAGTAACTGTCCAGGGGCCACTTCAGTTTCTGCACAGAGCTGGGCTTGATTAGCTGTGGTTTTGAGGGACCACTGAAGTGTGGCTCTGTGTGGTGGTCTGTAAAATGCAGGCCAACCCTTTGGCCTGTGTATGTTGTGAAGGCTTTTCTTAGCTGCTGCCAACAGCACTGCAAATGCCTTGATTATTTCTTTTCCTTTTTTTTTACTTTACAGTTGCCAGAAACCAAACAGCTCCTTCGCTTGAGACAATATGCTCATGGCACTACAGCTCTCATTTTTCTTACTGCTCTTTCAGGTAAAGCTCTTTCTGCTGTCCAGTTTGTGACTCCTTCCTCTCTGCTGGTTTGGTTTTTTTCTTCTCTTCTGTGAGCAACCCCATCCATTCTCTGGGAAGACTGCTGTTGTCAGGGATCTTACAGTCATGAACCTCCTCACTGGTCTTTCCTGGCCAGGTGGAGAGGCACCTTCCAGCCTTCCTGTGCTGTGTGATCTCTGTATATGTTGCTAAAAGAAATTCAGGATCAAGCTGAGCTCTTGAATGAGAGCTGTGCAACCTGGAGTGACACCTTTGTCTGCTCTGGTAGTCTCATTTTCTGCTCTGGAATTGCAGGTGCCTTTGTGGCAGGGCTGGATGCTGGCCTTGTGTACAATTCCTTCCCCAAAATGGGGGAGCGCTGGATCCCAGATGATCTCCTTGCCTTCTCCCCCGTGCTGAGAAATATCTTTGAGAATCCTACAACTGTACAGTTTGATCACAGGATCTTGGTAAGTGCTGTCTTCCTGATATGTCTGGGCTGCTTCTTGGTTGTCTCCTGCAGCCAAGCTGTCTTCTTTGGGCTGTGGTTCTGTCAGCTTGAGTGATTTCTAGGGTGTCCAAAGGGCCTGAGAGCGTCTTACCAGTTTGCTTCTGCAGGAAGAGGAAGTTTAGCATTGTTTTTTATTTTCAGTGTGGCCTTCTTCCTTAAGGAGTTCTTCCTCCTGCACAAGTAACAGACTTTGTTTCTCTGATTCTCCTTTTCCATAACATGAGCTACAGTGTGGGAAGAGTCTCCTTGCTATTGAAATGTCTGGGAAAGCTGTGTGACATAAAACTTGGAAATCCTGATATTGAATGCTTCTTCCAGCATTTCTGAACTTGTTTTGCACAGTAGTGCCCTGTGAATATATCTCAGCTAGTTAGAGCAATCCGGATATTAAATACCACTGGCAGCACTGCTGTGAGCAAAGCTGTGGCTAAGACTAAAAAAAGAAAGATTAAGCTGGATCACCTTGGGTGACCTGCACAGCAAGATTGTGCTGGTGAACTATAGCTGAGTGGTAGAAATGAGATCAGTTTTCCAGATGACAGCTTCCACCTTCAGTTATCAAGGTGGCAGCTGGGGAGAGGGCAGACACAATCTCTAATGACTTGAATTAATGAGAAGAAGCTGTTGAAAAGTAAAGCACTCATTTGGAGCAAAATAAAAGTCTCTGTAACTTCACTTAAATTTCAGGGTTGTTAACCTGATGGTGGGGGAGCTCTAGGATTTGGTCGTGGCCATTAATACATTTCTTTAGTTAAATACTGCTCACACAATTTCTTTTACTGCATAGAAGGCACAGCCAAATGCCACTGCAACCGTTTCCCCTGAACTTTCATTGAAGGGTGGTTGTTTCCCTTCTCTTCTGTAGGGAATTGCCTCCATCTCAGCTGTCACAGCACTGTACCTCTTCTCGAGGAAGATCCCACTCCCTCGAAGGACCAGGGTGGCTGTGACTTCCTTACTGGCCGTAGCTTGCATGCAGGTACTGCCCTTATTTTTTTTTCCTACTCCTCTGTAGCATATTCACAAGGCAGACCTGACCCCACTTGGATCTGTGCTGGCTCCAAGAGTCCGGAGCTGAGAGGTGGAGCCGCCTAGACCCCACACCTCACCATACTGCATGCACACTCTGAATTTGGGGTGGCTCATGGTGTGGCCATGAGCCTTTCTAACACCATGCTTTGTGCTGAGAATGGTATATCAGTGGTGTATCCACAACTGCTCTTACCTCTTCTCCCTTCTTGGCAGGTGGGCCTGGGCATCAGCACCCTGCTGCTTTATGTCCCTACGCCTGTGGCTGCTACGCACCAGTCGGGCTCCCTGGCCCTGCTCAGCGTGGCACTGTGGCTCATGAGCGAGCTCCGGAGAGTTCCCAAGTGACGCACCGGCGGGAGAGCCCTTCGGGAGCCGCACCGCCGGACGCAGGGGCGGCCGAGCCCCGGGTGCGCAGGGCGATGTGCGCCCTGCCGGGCTGGCGCGGGAGGCGGCGGCGGCGCGGGTGTGAGTGCGAACTTTGTACCATAAAGGAGTTTTGTGAAGCGGCTCTGTCTGGCTGGGTGCTCCTTTGCGGAGCGAGGTGCGGAGGGATGCGGGGGCCGGGCCGGGCCGAGCCGAGCGGATCCGGGCCGAGCCGAGCTGATCCGCCAATGGGAGGCGACGGTGCCGGCAGCGCGGCGCGCTCCGGCCGCGGATTGGCGGCGTGGCGCGGCAGTGGGCGGGGCGCTGTCCGGTGCGGAGCGGAGCGGCCATGACGGCGCACAGCTTCGCGCTGCCGCTCGTCCTCTTCTCCGCCTTCTGGGGCCTCGTGGGCATCGCCGCCCCCTGGTTCGTGCCCAAGGGGCCGAACCGCGGGTGAGTGGGGGCTCGGGGGGTACCGCGGTCGGGGGTTCTGGAGCTGGGCCTTCCATGCTAACGCCGGTGTCTCTGCAGGGTGATCATCACGATGCTGGTCACCACCGCCGTGTGCTGCTATCTCTTGTGAGTACCGCGGGCCGGGCCCGGTACCCTTCCCCCCCACCTCCGCTGGCTTCACCGAGACCGGTGGCTGCTGCCCAGCTTCCTCCACGGATGGATAGGACAGTCCCCGGGCTGCGGCCCGACTCCCTCCCGGGCCCATCACTCCCGGGGCAGCAGCCGCTCCCGGCGCTGTGGTCCTGCCAGGGGGCTGACGGCGGGTTGCGTCCCTTTGCAGCTGGCTCATCGCCATCCTGGCCCAGGCCAACCCCCTGTTCGGGCCGCAGCTGAAGAACGAGACCATCTGGTACGTGCGCTTCCTCTGGGAGTGAGCAGCCCCTGGGAGCTGGCGCCTCAACAGAGACCCCCATCAAATCCATCACCGTGAGTGGGCAGAGAGCTGGGATGGCAGATGTCCCTGCTTGCCTGCCTGTATCTGGCTGGGGAGGGAGCTGCAGCTCAGCCCTTGCTGGGCTGGGGGAAATGCTTTGGCTTCTGTGCCTTGTGGCTGTGGTGAGCTGGTCCCAGTGTGGGGCTGCTGGCTCTGCGCTGGGCCTGAGCAAATCAAGCATTGTAATTCTCAAATTTGTGGGAGCTCCCTCATGTGGGAGCTCACCTCCCTCCCTTTGGTGCTAACTTCTCTTCCTTTCTCCCTCCCCCAGCTCTTGTAGCTGTTCCAGCCTCTACCCTCCTGTACCAAACAGCCCCCAGAGGTGCTGGGAGAGAGGCTGGACCCGCTGCCCAGCACACCTGGAGCACTGCAGTCTGGACCAATGGATGGCTGGGCCCCCAAGCACGGCAGGCAGCATCCCTGGACGAGGGCCTACTGATCCGGCCCTAGGAGCAGCCACACTACCAGGGAGAGAGCCCTTCAGCTGGCCCAGTGCTGCAGTGACTGAGCACCATCCCGTGAGGGATCTGTGCGTGGTGCCAGCAGCTCCTGTCCCAGCAGTGCTTGTCCTACCCTCTTGGTGTGTTCAGCCCTAGCCCCCACCTGAAACCCCTGCTCATACCTTAAGCTGCCCAACTAGTTGCCCTGTCCCTGATCATTACATCCACTGGCTGCCCATCTGCATGAGAACACAGGAGCCATTGCATGCACTGTGGTCTGGTCAGTCCCCTGTGGTGGGGGTGGGAGAACAGAGGGTTGACCCTAGAGGAGCATGCAGAGCCCCTTGGGTGTGATAAGGGAGGTGTTGGGGTCTGCTGGCAGGGATGAAAAGAGGGCTCTCTCCCACCTGAGCAGTGAGGCAGCTGCAGTAGTGTTTAGGTATCTTCACCACAAGAAGATGGGTCCAGATTCTGAGAAGAGCCAAGTAGGGCACTGTGTTTCAGGTTTCCCCTTATTTATCAGATAATTTATCTGTACTTATTTATTTGTCTGTGTTGTTTAGCTTGTGTTGTGGAAATAAATCCTTTTTCTAGTAAGTCATGCTGGAGGCTGAGTCACTTGCTGCTTTGAGGCTGAGCAACAGTCTTGGCCTTATTCAGACACCTTTAAATTCCCCAACACTGTTCTTGCACCATGAGAACAAGGCTGGGATCCTCAGCTGTTGAGCAGGAGGTCGGCAGCAGGCTGGTGCATGGAAAGTTTTATCCTTGATGCCACCTGTGTGCTCATGCTGTGGGACCAGGGTCACAGGGAGGGAACTGTGTGTGCTAGAGAGAGAACTGGGTACTTGCCCAGCCTCTTGCAGCTGTGCTGGGACCATTCCCATGGTGATAGAACAGCTCAGTGGCCTCTTTGCCAGGCAGCTAAGACTCAAGTGAGGAATAAGGTAAAAAAGCAGAGACCAACATCTTGGAGGGGCTCTGAGTGGACAGGCTTTTCCTCTTAGGAAGAGGGCAGCAAAGGATTCTGTTTCCAAGGATTCCAGCAGTTTGGTTTGGATCAGAGCTCCCCTTGCTGCTACCAGCTGAGTTAAGCTCAGTCCTGCTGGAATCAGAGAACAATACAGGCAGGAAAGGAACTCCATCATCCATCCCACTGTGGCAGCAGGAAGCAGCAGCAGAGCTGTGCAGACATGCAGCCACCCAGCCATGCCACCAGCCAGGAGCCATCGCCGCTGGGAGCTGCTCGCTAGGAAATGAGACAGTGCTGGATGGCTCAAGGGGTTTGTTTATTGCTACAGGAATGGGAACAGCTGAGTTCAGCAAAGTGACAAACTTCATTGGACCACTGGTGGGGCTCCAGCCCCAGGGAAGGTTTGTGCCTGTGTGCACAGCTCAGCCCTGGCCTGTCCTGGGGCCGTGAGCTGGGCTGGACTGAGGTGGCTCTCCCAGGGGCAGGCCCAGCCCACCCTCATGGAGGAAAGAACCACAGGTCCTGACACTAGTGCCTGGGACAGCACAGGGCAGCTGTGCCCAGGAGGGAATGGATGTGTGAAAGGAAAGACAGCCCACTTTGGTGGTGCCTCAAGAATCAATCAGTGAGCCCTCAGGGCTCAGTCTGGGATGTTGGGTAGGACTGTAGGATTGTCCTCAGAGGGAAGACATAGCAAAGAGCAGGACACCCCTTCAGGAATACTCCAGGTTGGGCAGAGCAGCCTGGTGGAACTCATGGTTTACCTTGTTCCTGCAGTACTTAGCTGGTGCCTGCCACTCTCCCAGCCCCAGGCTTGTCAGGGCCTGCAGAAGGCCACCCCAGGTGATGAACCACAGCACCTCACCAGGTTGCTCTGCAAACTGGTGGCTGAGTCATGGGGTGGCTCAGTGCTTCCGGCCAGAGCCCTGGGTTGGCTGCCTCAGTGATAGTGTCCTGTTATCTGAGGGATCTGCCAGGGCTGCAGCCTTGAGCCTGCTGGTAGCAGAGGACTTTGCTCTACACCATGTAGTGAGGCAAAGGCCAGAGGCCAAGGAATGCAAAGATTAGGACTGGGGCAAGGTGGAGAGGAAAGCTCTCGTGTCCATAGCTGCCTCAGCCCACGGACTCTGGTTCTGATGCAGAGATGATGGAGTGCAGACTTTGAGATGGTCTTTAAGAAAGAGTCCAAGCTCTCAGAGCCCAGGCTGTCAGCCAGTCCTAGTTCTGCTGGTGCAACTGGATGCTGGGTACCTCTGGCATCACGGCACACTTCCCTGGCCCAGCGGCACCACCACCTTGTCCAGCCAGAGCAGAGTGTGCTGGGCTGAGCGCAGCTGCCGGCGGTGGATGCGGCGCAGCCGCAGGAGGTAGAGGATGATGGCCAGCGCCACGACCAGGATGCAGGCAAAAAAGAGATAGTGGTTGTAGACAAAAGAGAGGCGCAGCCAGGAGGGGTGTGCTTGCCGGATGCTCTCCTGACGGAGATCCCTGTGGAGAGGAACGTCAGGACTGGCCACGAGATGCAGTGGGGTACTGCCAGGGTCCTGCCACGCTCTGTGCAGAGCCCTCACCCAGTGCAGTTAGTCCTGCTCCTCCCCAGCCACCCTTCTCTGTGTGACACCACCCCCCAGCCGACGGTACCTGAGTGGCAGAAATCGCGTCTTGTAGAGGATGGCTCCCAGGGTCCACTGCACCTCCCGGTCGTACACCAGCTGGGCTGTGCGCAGGCTGGGGTAGTCCAGTGGGAACTGGAAGCCCTCGTGAAGGACTTGGTACATCCAGGCTGATTTGAAGCACTGATACCTGCGGACACAGCACACAGGAGCATCAGCCAGACACTAACAACTGCACCAGTCCCTCACCCCAGCAAAAGGCCCCCAGGAGGCCCAGCCATGGCACCTCCCAGCAAGCCCATTTACTTCAGCCGGTGCTGGTCAGCATGCGCCGAGTAGAGGCCACCACGGAAACGCTGAGTCAGCACCTCCCATCGCTGGCTGCAGTACTCCTGGGGGAAGGAGAAGTTGGGGTTCAGAGCAGAGAAACCGCCCTCACTCCCAGCCCCAGGAGCAGCCCAGCTCCCCTGGGCTGAGGCAGCACCCACCTGGGCAGCAGAGGTGAAGGTGGGGGCACTGTATTGGCCCCCCAGGCGCAGCACGTCCTCGGTGCAGTAGAAGAACTCTGAGAAGCCGTAAAACTCGCTGTTGCTGAAGTCAATGGGTGCTTTGTAGGTCTCCACCAGGGAGGCATGGCTGCCATTGGACCCTGCCAGGAGGGGCTGCAGCAGCTTTGCACAGGCCTGCCAGTCCCCTCGTCCCCTCATGTACAGGGTTTGGCCACCCCTCACCACCGTGTCCTCCAGCCCCACTGGCAGGCAGGGGTCCAAGAAGGGCATCTTGGGGCTCAGCCCTGTCTGCTGGTTGTGCAGGCTGGAAAACAGTACAGGAAAAAACAGCAATTACACAGGGGTTCCCATACCACCTCCCAAAAGCCTAATCTAGCCCTGTCCCACATCCAGATACCCTCTGCACCAGACTAGGCTGTGTCCCCTTGTACCCTGCAGAGCTGGTGCCTGCCCTGCCACCTCCTGCTAAGGCTGAATCTGTCACGCTGGCCTGCAGCTACATGCTCTGAGCACCTCTAGGGTGCAACAAGGCACAGCCCACCCCACCCAGCTCATGAGGATCTGTGCCTCTGCACAGCCCCTGGGCATCTGGAGGCAGGAACTGCTCCCGGCACAGGAGTACCTGGGCACCAAGCCTCCAGCTGTGGCGACAGCTTCATGTAGTGCTCTTGGAAGGAAAGGAGAGACAGGAGACAGGAGAACTCGAGGTGGGGATGCAATGGAAAGATGTGCTGAGTGAATCGGTGCTGGAGGAGGGGAAGTCAGAGCAGGAAAGCCAAAAGCCACTAGGAGGGGCCTCCCTGTAGCCTGTCACAAGGAGAGAAGGAGGAAGGCAGGGAGCTATGGCACTGATAACACCTTGGAGAGGCCAGGCTTGGAGAACAGCAGCAGCCAAGCACTCTGTGCCAGCCCAGGCACCAGCTGCTGCCAGCGTGGCTGTGGGAGCTTTTATCACCAAAGGCAGCTCGTGAGGCAAATCCAAGGGGGAGAGCACAGCATGAAGGAACCAGCACCCCATTTCACAATGCTCTAGCGGGGGCACCACTAGGTGAGGCAGCAATACCGGTTGTGCACATAGGTTTGGTTCAGCATGTGTTCCTCATAGCGCTGCCGGGCAAAATTGCCCCCGAAGCCCAGGAAAGTGTTGACGTAGACACGGTACATGTGGCCAGTGTGCTGCACGTCACAGCCCAGGTTGAATTCTGCCAGCAAGCTCTTAGCAGCCTCCTCCTGCTGACACAGATAGGTCCATGATCAGCAGCAATCCAGGGAAGGCAGGAGCTGCTCTCAGGGACCAGGCACGCACCTGCTGTGGGGAGGAGATGGCTCCGGAGTCGGGCACTTCGTAGGCAATCTGCAGGGAGGCGCCTCCCATGTCAAGGATCCCAACTGTTCGTTTCCGAACCAGGGACTTCCCCTGGTCCCCAAGTGCTACGGTGACCACTGCATCCTCCTCTGCAACCCACAGCAGCATGTCAGCAAGAGGCAGGGCCTGGGGCAGCATCTTCTCCCTTCCATCATCACCCCAGAGCTGCTTCATGGGGCTCCTCCCCCCCTGCAGGCAGACCCCAAGGGCCAGCTGAAAGGATCACCTCCCAGGTCCAGGAAAGTTTCACACTTATGACGGGGGTCAGGCATTGCTGCCTACTCCAGAGATTGATCTTAGCCACAGCACTGGTACAAAGTCCAGCACGCTCTGCTTAGACCCTCCCAGCTGTTCTACAAGCAGCCAGACTCACCATCCTCGTGATCAAACCGTCCCAGGACAAAGTTGATGCCAATCCACGCATAGACACCTGCACAAGACAGAAAAGGTCATTACAATAATATACTAAAGAAGAACAAGCAGTGCTTTGTGGCAGCTCCTACCTTCCTGCTTCCCTGAGATCACTTCTGCGTGTGATTTGGAGAAGAGGAAATCGAACTCCAGGGGCACATTTGCCACCAAGTCTTCCAGGATTGCAGCTTGCTGCCTGCAAGGGTGCAGGAGAAGGACAGATGCTGCTGGTGAAGAGACCAGGAATCACACCGCACTACAGCCCCCATTCAACCCCATAAAGTTCTGCTGCTGCAGCCAGCATGTTTTGGAGATGAAAAATAGATCTATTTGTTTGAGATCCTCAGTCAAAAGCATCTCCTCTCAGCTCCCTCCTTCTGCATGCCTTGCCACTCGCCCCTACAACGCGCCCTTCCCTTTTTCAATTCCCCCCCACAGGATTCTCGATCCTCCCGCAAGGTCCAAGAGCAGGCAGCTGTCCTGCTCCTCCTCGGTTCTGGGGGATCCCAGCACACCCGTGGCTCGCCTGACAAGGCCGGCGAACTCACCGCTCGGGCAGCAGCCGCATGCCCGCCGTGCACAGGATGTACAGCGGCGTCTCCTTGTGCTTCCGCGGCGGGACGTGCGCTGCCGCGAAGCGCAGCAGAGGCCGCAGGTAGGGGGTCGCCTGCTCGGGGGCTGCCGCGGTCACGGAGATGCCTGCCGAGGGAGGCGCCGTGAGCCAGCCCGCCCGGTCCGTGAGCGGGGGGCGCGGGACGGGGCCGGAGAGGGGCAGCACGCACCGGGTTTAATTTTCTTGACGACGGGGCGGCTGCTCCGGTCCCTCATCTGCTTGATGTCCAGCAGGTCGTGGGGGTTCCCGGTGTGCGGGGGCCAGAAGTAGACGAAAACGCGGGACCCGCTGCTCCCGCAGTCCACCACCACCCCGTAATTAAGGGACGAGTCCTCGGTGTCCGTGGCCGTCAGCTCCTCCGCCCGCGCCAGGTACCTGCG
>VXBC01003681.1:228087-239408 GCA_013399945.1 Ploceus nigricollis | reverse complement strand
GGGAGGTCCCGCCGCGGGGTCGGGGTGCCATGGATATCCTAAAGCCCTGTGCTCTCTCCAGCCGTGAGCCAGCCGCACGGTGCCGGGCACGGGGAAGCACCGCTCCGCGCCTGCCAGAGCTGCTGCCAGGTATCTGGCCTGAAGCAGGTTAGTGGCCCTGGCTCGGAAGGATGCTGGTGGACAGGAGCTGCCTGCAGACAAGCTGGGACTGGCCGTGGCCCGTGCATTGGCAGTGCCAGAGCTCACCCCAGGAGTGCCACGTGGTTTCGGAGCCCATCTCGCCCTGGTGCCCATTACTCGGCTCAAGGACCCGCCACAGTAGGGAGAGCATGGGGCTGAGGGGAGAGCAGGGAACGTCCCGCCCTTGGCAGGCATACAGCGGAGTGCCAGCGGGCTTCTCCGTGGGACATGGGGACACTCACCATACTAAGGCCTCCCTGCCAGCTGGTGGCATTGGCCTGTCCCCCAAGGAGTGGGCACAAATGAGTCCCGGTCACCCCATGGGACATGGCAGCCTGTCACAATCTTCTCCCTCTCTATCTCACTCTGGGTGGGAACCCCTGAGGACCAGCCTGCCTTTTGGAAGGGAGATGGAGGCCATCTTCAGATCTCACCTTTTCCAGGGGCCTCCTCCTGTGCCTTGGCCAGGGACTTGGGGCTTTGGTGGAGTCCCAGGGTCCCTCACCTTTCCCCCCTCACATGTGGCAGTTCTTGTTTTGCAGGTGCAGCCGGGTGTGTAGCAACGTTGCTCCACGACGCAGCCATGAACCCTGCTGAAGGTAATGATGGTCCTGGCCTGCCAGGGAGGGGACAATCAGGGTCTGCCCAAGCCTCTTGGGTCCCTTCTGCAGCATAAAGAGTGCTCTTATTCTTGTCTGACTGCAGGGGTTCTTTGGGGGCCCGTGTCTCCAGTAGGGACCCTGGTGGCTGCCTGTTATGGACAGGGTGGGTAGAAGAGATTAACTCGAGAGCACAGCAACCACGGTTTAGGAGGAGCTGGGAGGGAGGGCATGGGCCTTTCATCCAGGAGTTTGGACTGTTACCTGGAACAGGAGAGAAGGCAAGAGAGATGTGATTGGCACTGCCAAAGTCATTCTAAGTGTGTGGAAGCTGGGCACTGCAGTAGTGAGATCTAGAGAAGAGGTGGTACAATTGTGGGTCTGTGTTCAAGAGGAAAATTAAAAGAGTGGGGTATAAAAACATGCTAGAGAAGTTGGGAGAATGGAGATCTTGTGAAATGTCTGGAAGATGCTGATTTCAATGAGCCTGGTATATATGGAAAAGGTATAGGGAGTTAGTAAAATTACTAAGTCCATGGAAGTGGTGGGAGAAGGAGAAGCAATGAGGAAAGGCCAGTCATGAAGGTATTTTTCCGTCTTGAAACTGGAGGGCTTGTGACAGTGCAGGCTCCAGCTGATTTGGGCACAGATCCTGCCTCCCCACTGCACGACGGGGACCCCGAGGAGCAGGCAGCTGCCAGACCATTGTCATGGAGCTTCTCTTGTCATTACTGTAGTAGTTCAGCATCACATTTTTAGCTCCTTATGGTCACATTGAGATAGGGGGAGGTAGAACAGTGGCAGGCTGTGCTCTGGACTCCCCTGTCCTGCTCTTGGATGTGTTAGGGGGAGTTTGGTGTCTGAACCTTGCTCAGAGTGGCTGCATTTTGGCAGTGGCTGCTAACAGCTCCTGGCTAGTGTGCTCTGCAATGAGCTGTGGTTATTCTGAGCTGCAGTGGGGGTGGCAGGGCAGGGACAGTCTTATCCAGATCGAGAGCTGTCTGGGAAATAAGAGACTGGATGCCAGGGGGTTCTTCTGACTGAGTGATAGCTCTGCAGCAGTGGATGGGGAAACATCGGTTGCTTGGGAGCAAGGGTGGATCTGGATATGATCTGTAAGCAATGGGATATCAGGATATTCCCTGGGGCTGTGGCATGTGAGTGGCTTCATAGTGGTGATGTCTGTGTGACAGTGATGCCTCAGCAGGTTTAAATAGCTGGTGTCCTGTCTGGAGACACACGGGCACTGGTGGTTCAAGTTGTCTCTTCAGCTCTTAGGCCAGTGTGACCAAACCCCAAGCAGTGGGAGGAAGCCTGGCTTTGTATTTATCCTTCTCTCTCCTCTTCCCCTCCGTGCCCGGGTCCTGGCTGCTGCCGCCGCCTGTCCCAAGTGGTGAAGCAGAGGATGCAGATGTACAACTCCCCTTACCAGCACGTGATGGACTGTGTACGGGCTGTGTGGCGCAACGAAGGGGCCGGAGCTTTCTACCGCAGCTACACCACCCAGCTCACCATGAACATCCCCTTCCAAGCCATTCACTTCATGACCTATGAGTTCTTGCAAGAGCAGCTCAACCCCCACAGACAGTACAACCCAGGCTCCCACGTGGTCTCTGGAGCCTGCGCGGGGGCTGTCGCTGCTGCCGCCACTACGCCTTTGGACGTTTGCAAAACGCTGCTCAACACCCAGGAGTCCCTGGCCTTGAGCTCCAACATCAGCGGACACATCACAGGCATGGCCAATGCCTTCAGGACGGTGTACCAGGTGGGCGGTGTGACCGCCTACTTCAGAGGGGTCCAGGCCAGAGTCATCTTTCAGATGCCCTCGACGGCGATTGCCTGGTCCGTGTACGAGTTCTTCAAATACATCCTTACCAAGCGCCAGGAGGAGCGTCGGGCTGGCAAGTGATCCAGAGCCAAACGCCGTTCCAGACCTGTCTCACATCCCCTCCTGGTGTGTCTTCTGACCCCTCTCCCTCTTGGTTTGGTTTGTGTTGAAGAGAGGGGGCAGCAAAGCCCTTTGGGGTTTAGCGATGCCATTTTTTGCCTGTGGCTGTTGCAGCTCTGCTCAGGCTGCACAGCTTGCTCTCTGCTGGGCTCCTCCGAGATGTCCTGCTGGGAGCTGCAGCCCAGGTCACATGCCCTGGCACTTTGGTGGAGCTGTGCTCCTGACTTCCCTTAACCACATCTCACGCAAAACTCAGCCCTGCTCAGAGGGGAAGGTGAATGTCCTGCCCTGCCCCTGGCAGGGCCAAGCTGGGCTCGCAGTCACCGAGGAGGGGGTGACAGTGGGATGCTGGGGGCTTTGTCTGGCTTTTGGCTGAAGCAAAGTGCAAGTCTTGGCCGTTGTCTCGTAGCACGCACACGTGATGCTGACTGCCCCGGTGGTGGTGGTTGTGGGCGAGGGGAGGATGGCACTTGAGGAGGGAGCCTGTAGGTTTGTTCTTGTTCCTGCTCTTGAC
Source organism: Ploceus nigricollis (assembly GCA_013399945.1). NCBI lineage: Eukaryota > Metazoa > Chordata > Aves > Passeriformes > Ploceidae > Ploceus > Ploceus nigricollis. The sequence goes on along the minus strand of VXBC01003681.1, from coordinate 236,167 downwards.
ACCTCCAATAAAAACAGTTCTGCTCTATCCTCATGTCCCATTCTTACTCCAGCATGGCCCAGCTCCCAGCACTGTGCCTTTCTGACTGTGCCTGGTGCTGAGCTCTTTTGATGGATGCCAGAGCAGGGGAGGGAAGAGCAGTCTGGGGGTGGTGGTGGGAGGGAGAAGGGCGCCTGTCTGGGCCAGTCACCCTGGTGACATGGAGGGATGAGGGTGCCCCCATCCCCTCTGGCTCATGGTCCATCACCTGCTGCTGGTGTGAGTTGTGACCCTCGAGAAGCTGAGGTTTATATTCCTTGGCAAAGGAACATAAACACACCCTCAGTCTGACTGGGGGTCCTCAGGATGCTTCCAAATTGCTCCAAATGGAGATGTTGGCAGGAGGGGTTGTGTGTCAGGAACAGCACAGGAATGGTGCTGAGTGAGGCTGGTAGGCTTTGTACACCTCATATAGGAGATCTGGAGCTCGGCAGAGCTTTTGCCCCATAAGTTTGAGTAATTAAACTAGTTTGATTCTTGATGAGCATCTCAAGATTGCTCAAAGTGCTGATATCTTTTCCAATCTAGTGGTAATTAGTAGAATAACTTCTTTTTAAATGTGTTAGTTGTCTTGATACCAGTTTATTTTAGGGTCCCACCCAACTATGGAGCTGTGAGCTGAGCACTGAAGTTTTGCCTCATTGTGCTGACCTGCCCAGAGCAGATCTCTGGGTCTCTTGAACAAGGTGCTTGTGGGTGATGCCTGACTCTCCCAGTGTTTTCAGGTGTGGCACGTGTCCCACGGAGGCATGCCCAAAATAATTCCCTGGAGGAAATGCATTCACAGCTGTGGTATGTGCTGCCACTGGGTATCTGGGTTGGACCAGACCTGCTCCAGAGGATCTGCTGGCCTAGCCTGCCCAGAAGACAGCTGGAGTGGGCTGTGGTGAGGACAGAGGGGTTTTCCTGTGGCTGGAAAAGCTGCTGGGTCAGCAAGGGGGATGTGCTGCCCTCAGTGGCTTTGGGCTCCAGCATGGCTGGGGGGGCAGGGACCCCTGCACTGCAGGGCTGGGTGCTTGACACCCTGCCCAAGCCCCAGCCCAGCCCTGCATTCACCTTTCCCTTAACACATCTCTCTTGCCCTGGTTCCTCAAGGTGGTGAGGGAAGCTGAATGACCACCTGTGGGATTTTTGATGGCTGCGTGGCAGGTCTGGATGTCCCTGGCACAGAGCAGCCACAGCCACTGCTCTGCAGCCTGGGTCCTCCTGGTTGTGTGCTGTGCCCATCCTCTGCTTCCTGGCATGGGCTGCAAGCTCCTGGTCCCTGCTTTTTCTGCACAAGCAGAAGGATGAGAAACTCCTTAAAGACACAAAAGCTGCAGGAGGTCAGGAAATGGAAGTTTTCCCACTATTTCAGGAGCTGGGACTTTAAGAAATAGTCTGAGTATTGCAAGATTTGGCAGCCCTGCAGCTCCTCCACCCAAGAAGGAGAAGCAGAGATGGCTGGGAGAGACCAGAGCAGGATTAGGTTGGAGGGCAGGGCATTAGACAAGAGTTTGCAGAAGATGGGTACAACTGGGCTTTGCCAGGATGGGTCTCTGCCCAGGAGCTGAAAGCTGTTGGCAGCAGAGCTGCAGCTTTGCCTTTAGCTCTCACCATGCACTGAGGCAATGACAAACGCAACGGAGGGAAAGGCATAAACAGACTGGGGCTGGGGGAAGAGTCACACTATTAAGTCCATCAGCTGCTGGAAGAAGCTCTATAAATGTCAGTGGATGAAGGCATGATTGAAAGTGTCTCTAGGATGTTTTCCAGGAATAACAACCCACAGAAGTGCTGGGGGAGGGAGTGAGACCCCCAGGAACAGGGAGATGATAAGTCAGCACAGCCCAGAAATGCTGCTATGTGAGCAATTGGCCTGAAGCGCTCCCCTGGCAAGGGCACAGCCTTCCTGGCCTCCTGGCGCTTTGCCAGCCTACCCAGCAGCAGCTGGGTGTTTCACAGGGCAGGCAGCAGCAGCCCTGCAGGGAATGGCACTGCCTGTTCTGGCTTTGGCACTGCAGGGACAGTAGGGCTGCCGTGGGGATTCCCAGATATCCCTTGGGCCAGGCCACAACGGACAGGAAAAATGTCCTGCTGCCATCTCTGAGCTGAATGCCTGACACAAACTAAGGGCTGGCCGTGGCAGTTTGCTGCTGCTCCCCAGCTCTGCCAGGGTGTGGGTGTTCCCTTGCCAGACAGACGGGTTCCTCTGGCACCTTTGGCATCACGAGGTGCCTGGGGGCAATGGAGTTATTGGCTGGTTCAGCTCTGGCCGCTGCCTTTCCAAGGTCTGATAATGCCTCAGTGTAGCCACGCTGCTCTGGCTCTGTCCTATGGCCTCCTAGGTATTTGGCTCTGCTTCGAGTGAGAGCTCTCCTCCTACAGCCTCTTCTGAGTAAAGAGCCTATTTTTGGCTTTCCAGCAAGGAAGCAATGCTTGGCCCAGCAGAGTTTTGGAGACAATCCCTTTTCCTTTCACCTCCCTGCAGGATCCCCAGCCACATCCAGCACAGGCAGGGATTTGCTGCCCTGCCTTCCTGTGTCCAGCTGCCCCCTGAGCCCTGTCCTGGTGTGTTCTGGGTCAGGGGAGCCCTGCAGCCCCTGACCAGGCGGAGCTGGGAAGCACCACTGGCCTGGCCCTGCTCCAGGTGATGGGTCTGGGGCTGCGCAGCTGTGCTATGGCACAAGCCCAAACTATTTCAGGCAGCCTGAGACTGCTGTGCCAGGAGCAGCTCAGGAGCCCCCAGCTGCCTTCCTGGGGTAACTGGAGACGGCCCCACTCCTGCAGGTTAAGGGCAGAGCTGGGGTGAGGGAAGCTGGGGGCTGAGGGTTCATCTTACTCAGAGAAAGAAGGGGGGGAGATACAGACAGACAGTGTCTGTCCTGTACCTTCAGCTGGGGCCAGTGGGCTCCTGAGCTGCTTCTGCCTTCGTGACCCCACACAGGGCACTGGGGTCCCAGTGCTCAGAGGCTTTTGTCAGCCCAGCTCGGGGGCAGGCAGGGGGGCAAGAGCACTGCCCTGGAAACCACATCCCTGTGCTGTGCCAGCACCCTGGGCTGCCCTGAGGTTTCCTGCCCCACAGCCCCTCTGCACTGGGTGCCTGACAGCCCTGCTCGGTGGGAGGAGGTGGCTGGAGCCCATGGGGAGCACAGAGATGGGCTCCCAGCCTCCCTCCAGCCCCAACCCACCCTGGCTCTGGGATTCCTCAGGGCTGTGTCAGACCCCAATAAAGTTGTACAAGTTCTCATGACCTCCCGGCCTTCCAGCAGTGCTAAACACAAGCACTGGGGCTCCTGGACACAGAGCAGACATTGCCTCTGGTGGGCCTGGGAAACCCCCTCCTGGCCCACATCCCTGCCTGGGTTAAACTGAGGCAGCTCTGGGCTGGGCTGGTCCCAGCCTGCCTGGCTCTGTCCAAGCATGGCAGTGCAGGGAACAGCCTGAAAGGCTATTTCCCTTTCTAGGCAGGGAACATACCCTGAAAGGTAAATCTGAGGCTGAAAACCTTCTTTCTTGTCTATAGAGAACCACTAGAAGAAGCAATCCCCTAGGCTGGGCTGGGACAGCTCTGGGCATGTTTGCTCTGACGGGGAGATACTGGGTGAACACCCACACCTAGTGCAGGCTTCTGTGTCAAATTCCCCCCAACAAGGGACTGCAAAGTGGCACCGTGGCTGCAGCTAGGGTGTGGGCAGATGGCCGGTTGTCTCTGTCACCTGGGGAGGTGACAGAGGTGGGGAAGGAGCGGCTCCTGGGCTGGATGGGAGTAGCACAGGGGTGGCAGCAGGGGTCACTCTTGCAAGCGTCCTCACATGGGTGAGGTCAGCTCCGGCATGCTGTGACACTAGAGCTTGGTCTGGGATCATCTTCAAAAGCAGCTGAAGCAATGGCTGTTCCAGGGGACTGGTGGAGGCTTCAGCCCTAATCTCCCCGGCCCAGCATGTCAGCAGATATTGCACTGGCAGCCAGTGTCAGCCCCAGAGAAAGCCTGCAATGCCCCCCGGGGCAATACAGCTTTGGGACTGACATAGGAGACTCCTGGCAGGCACTGACCATGCCTGGCACGGCTAGGTGGGTGCCAGGAGAAATGGAAACCCAAGCACCTCTGGATGCCCGTTAGACCTGAGCAGTATGTCACCTGGAGCATTGCCAAGGGCAATAAAAAAGGTGGGGAACTGGGCCAAAACTGGGCTGTGCCTCAATGTGGGACACAGCTCCCTCTGGTGAGGATGCAGCTGCGACAGGCACCAGGCGCTGGACACCAACAGCCATCCCATGTCCCTGGGCAAGAACTTGCAGGGAGGGATCGCCTTAGCTGGAAGCTGCAGGCAGTGTCAGGGCATCAGGAGTTTTAGGGGAGCTCCTGGAATTAGGTGAATTGCATCATTTTGGGGCAAACAAAAAAAAATCACAGCTGAAAATCTGCTGGGTCTCTCACAGAGACTGGGTGCTCGTGCTCACCTAAAGAACACAGCAAAGCATTGCTCACTAGCAAGGGACCTGCACGGTGGCTAGAGGCTGGGAAGGGACACTGGCCTTGTCCCCAGCTGTCCCCTCGCAGCAGGGCACGGGTGGGTGCACAGCCCCCGGCGATGCTGCCCGGTGCAGCAACGCTCCCGCGTGGGCCGGGAGCCCGCAGCTCCCGCGGGGCTGTGCCGTGGGGACATATCCGCCTGTCCAGAGCCACGAAACCAGCCCAGCCTTCCCGATGTCCCGTCTGTCCCGCTGCCCCTCCTAGCGGGGACACCACACCCTGCCCCGATGCTCCGCAGCTCTCCAAGCCTTGCAGGGGGACTCGGGCACCCCCAAAGCGAGCCCAGCGCAGCTGCAGAACCTCCGCGGCGCGGGATGGCGGGGACAGAAGGGCGTCTGTCACTCCCTGTCCCCGGGCAATGGCCGATAGATGGCGGTGGCGTATCTCGCTTGGGGACAGGCCCCGGGAGCAAGTGTCCCTGTCCCTGCTGGCAGCCCGGGGGACCCGAGCATCCCGGGCAGCACCCCGGGACCCCGCTGGCCGCGGCACCGCCCTCCTGCAGCAGCCCCGGGCGCGGAGAAGGGTCGTCCCCGGGGAAATGTCTGTGGGTTTTATTTATTGCCTAGGCGGGAGATAGTGGCATGATGCCACCGGGAAGGGCTCTGGCAGGACACAGGGGCAGCTGTGACCTTCAGCAGCACTGTGTTCTGAAGGGGACGAAGATTCAGTCCCCCTCCGTGGACAGGTCACCTGGATCCTTGGTTGAATCAGAGTGAATCCTTCGTGGGTCACCTGGATCCCTAGTGGCAGCACTGTGCCTGATCTCACCACCGCAGGAAGAAGAACAGCTAAAACATGCACGTCCCGTCACCCTGCCCAGTCAGGTGTAGTCATCCTGCGAGGCAGTGACTCAGCCACGCAAGGGAGGCAGGTCCCTGCCCCTTGTGCTGCAGGCATGCAGTGGGAGAAAGCCTCGCTGGAGACTCCATAGCACAGCTATCAATATTTTAATTACCTGATCCTTGGCTGGAAACAGTTTTCTTGGCACTGGAGAGTTCTTATGTGGCAACCCCATATGGCCATTGCCAGGAGGAGCTTCCAGCATCTCCAGCACCTGAGGGCTCCACAGAGCCCCGGTGGCCAAGCAGCCTCGGCAGTCCCAGCTCAAGGGCTGGGGTGGCTGCAGTGGGAAGCTCTGCAGAGCAGGAGCTGACACTGAAATAGAGGAGCAAGAGCTGGGCTCCACACTAGCAAACAGCTGGGTCCCCAGGCTCCCAACCCAGGCAGCAGGAGGCAGCTATGACCAGGTTGAAGTAGATGGGACCAGAACTCAGTGATGCCTGCCCAGATCCACAAGCAGCCTGACTAGCCTCACTGGGAGCAGGCATCTCCCTCTGCACCCAGGTGAGCTCCTTGCTGAAGGCCGCAGGTGGGTGCTGGAGACAGGAGGATGAAGGATAAGAGTGGGAGGGATGACCTCAGCAGTAGGGAGGGAAAGAGGAAGGGAAAATAAATGTCAGGAAGGAGAGGAAACCAGAGCATATCTGTGGTGCTGCAAAAGGAACAGCACTGCTTCTGTGTGATCCTGAGCATGATGGGAAGGCCACAGAAAACCAGCAATAACTGGGCTTTGGATGGAGCCTCCCTAGGAGCCACTGGAACAGACAAGTTCTGCTCATGGGCTCCTCCTTGTACAGGAAACTTGAATAAAAAACACAGCTGGAGCATGCACACAGAGTGGGTCTGAGGCCTGGGAGTTAAAACCTAGCTGCTTCCAAAGTCCTTCCTTTCCTCGTGGGGGTTCCCGGTGTGCGGGGTCTTTCCTGTTTGAAATCAATCAGCACCTTCACAGCTTGATTCCCAAATAGCAGTAAATCCCTCAATCAACCAGGAAGAAACACACGCCCTCTGCCCCTTGTCCATGGCCACCTTCGTCCCTCCCTCCCTGATGTCCCTCTGCCCATGGCACCACCACAGCAGCACCATGCTGAAGGAATTTCCACCAGAGGTTTCCTTGTGCCTCTCACCCTGCTGGAGGCATCCCGCTTCAACCTGGGCTGTGGGGGACAGGGTGCATCATGGGCGGCTGCTGCCTCCAGCACAGCCATGCAGCAACTTCCCTCCATTGTGTCTCCCCTCCCTGGGCAGCCAGTCCAATCTGCAAACTCCTACCATCTCCCTCCCAGTGGCCTCTGCTGGCTGTTCCTCCTCTTTGGAGCGTTCCACTTCCGCCACCCTGCTCTGGGCCCTCCAGCACCGCCGTCTCTTTGCGCTGTTTTGTCCTCCCCATCAGCTCAGGAGCTTTGGGCGAGGCTCTGCAGAGGGGTCCCTCCCACTAACTCCTTGCCCTTCCTCCAGTCTGAGCCGGTGGGACAGCTGGGATCTGTCCCAGGAATGGGGCTTGCTTTGGTGGACATCTAGAAACTTCCAGTGCCATGCGACATCAGCCTGCGCTCAGGCCTCTTGGAATCCCCCGACTGGGCGCTGCTCCAGCTCCGTGGAGGGAGAGAGGGGTCGGGGTTGTGACCAGGCACAAGTGGAGAGGGCTCTGCTGGGCTGGGTACTGTTGGTGCTGGGTCATGCCGGTACTGCCCAGCATCACCTCCTGCAACACAGCTGTGAGGTCCCTGGGTGTCCTTTTGCTTTACAGAACTGTCCGTGCTCTAGAGACTGTGGCTACAGACCTGGGCAGCATGTCCCATGCTGGGGCTCTGGTCTCAGCCAGAGGCTCTGGGTGCTGCTGAGATGCAGTGGATTTCTCATCAACCGCCATGTACTTTGAGGGGATGTGTTAAGCTGGGAACTCCTCTCACACACCCTGATTTTGGAGGAGCTTCTATTGTGGTTACGGTTCCTCTGGCTTGCATGCTGAAGTATGAACTCACACAAGTCCCCTATTTTTGCAGACAACAGTCTGGCAGAACATGGAGGAAAATGCAACTCCTTCCTATGGCAGAGACAAATCTCTCCAGCCTGACTGCTGCTGTGAAGAAAGTGCATTACCTTTGTTCTTGGCTATCCTGTTTCTACCCACGAGACCACAGGGCCTTAACCACTCATCTCTGAAAGCCAAGAGCAGGGCCTGGGCTTCCTCTCCTGCGACACCTTACTGCCATCCAGCAAACAATCAGCTGGGCGTGCCGCATCCTCTCCCAGCGCCGGCCCCGTGAAGCCTGCTGGCCTCGGGGCGGCTCGGGGGACAGCGGGGTGCCGTGCCGAGCCAGGCTGGGAGCCGGGGCCTGCGGGCTGCCCACTCTGTCCCCGCAGTGGAAAGGATTTCTCCGGTTCCTTTCAAACAGCAAACCCCAAAGGTGCACGTTCAGCTTGAATGGTGGGAAAGTGCAGCGTAAAACCTGGGGTTAGTAACGTCAGCGGGCGTTACCTGCTGCTTCTGCGAGGGCAGAGCCTGGTCCTCTGCTCGGGACACAGGGACTGTCACGCAATACACACGGGGAGGTCATGGGGAGGACACGGTGGGCAGCGCTGGGTCAGGGGGGTGGCATAGCGAGCCCCAGGTCTGCGTCCGTCGCACCGGCTCCAAGAAGACTCTGCTGGAAACACCTTCGGAAAGCCAGCGTCGCGGCC
>VXBC01003681.1:203343-222494 GCA_013399945.1 Ploceus nigricollis | reverse complement strand
CTGTCCTGTCCAGTCCGGCACGTCACGGCGCTCCGCCGGCTCCGGGGTCCGGCTCTCTTCGCACGCAGCCTCGGCGCCCCTCACGGTGCCCAGCGGGCGCGCCCTGAGGGGCTCCGTGAGGAGCGCACACGGGGCGGCTCCGCCGGCAGCTCCCAGCCCGGACTCACTCCCTGAGTGCGCCCACCTGGTCGCGGCTCTCGGGGGAAAGGATGGCGTTTATCACTGCCCTGCCACTTGCACAGGAATGGCGTTTTCACAACTCTGAAAATTAACATTATCTGTATTCCTCAGGAGAGGAGAGGGCTTCTGCAGGCGGCGGAGCCAGGTCCAGGCAGGGGATGCAGCATGCTCACCCAGCAACAGGCTGGCTCCATCTCCCACTGCTGCGTCCCATCTGTGCCCGGGCAATGCCTGCACCATCCTGGTCACTCGGGTCTGCCACTTTACGCCTGCCTGCATCTCTCCGAATCCTCAGAACAGCTGGCTTGGTTTGTCCAAGAACCACCCAACTAATGCCCATTTTCTTGAGAAATACATCACTGCAAATATCTGCTTTTCTTCAGTATTTTTTTGCTCCATTGACATTGGCTGATTTACTTTTGCTTCACAGTTCTTGTGGGGATGCATGGCTTGGAAATACATCCCAAAACAAAGCCTCAGTGGAAAATAAATGTGTTTTCTAAAGGTCAGAACCAGACTCTAGCATCCTACACATATGTTTTTAAGGTGGGAGGTTGGTTTGAGGGATACCAGTAGCTGTGTGAAACATTCAGTGTTCAGCACTTTGTGGCATAGGAGCAGCAAATGCTAGGGTGCTGCCTATTGCAGCAAGGGGAGCTTGGTAGGCTTGGACACCAAAGGGGAGGTTGCCCTTGATTTCAGTGCCAGGTGGGCCTCTGAAACTGAGGCTGACATGCTGAGCTTGGTGAGAGCCAACTTGCAGGAGCAGGTAAAGGTCATCCTTCATCTAAGGCAATGTAGGATAGGAAATGCCAGTGCCAAGGACCCCTCCTGCCTCCTTTTATTTGGCATCTCTTGTGCACAAAGGATATCCAGGCTTCACAAAGCTACCCTGCTGCACAACACAGCCCCATGACTGTGGATGTGCAGAGGGTAGCAAAACACCTCTTCCTCTGGATTAGAAGCTGTCATAAATCACAGTTACTGACCATGCGATGAGAGGGTCCCCCATGCAGCAGAAGGAGGACACTGCTGCAGGCACACGTACACCGCCCTGCTGGTGGAGCACACCCCACAGCCTTTCTGGGAGTACCTTTGCTCCGTGTCTCAGAAGCCATTGCTGTGTGTTTGTGTCCATGAGGTTGAGAAGCTGAGCTGAAATTCATCGTTCAGCAGAGGCCCAGCACGAGGCTTGCTCACCACTCGCATCCACAGGCCTGCGTACCACTTGCATCCCATAGCTCTTAAGTGGAGCCTAAGTGGACCCTGGGCCTTGTGCTGGCGACCTGCCCAGTGCTGGATTTCAGCTCCGAGCCCAGGCCTGCCGCTCTGATTCATGCACGTAATCCCGCTGAGGTCAGCAGGTTTCATCCTGCTCCCACCACAGCCCGCGGGACAGTTCACACGAGAGTGGCAGGGTCAGGCTCTGTGTTTGCATGTGCCATAGAAAATGGAACAATTAAGATTAAACCAATTAAATTTTAACAGGTCTGGAAAGCGTTTTATTACATAATAAACTGGAGGGATTAACCGTGTCGGGCTCTGCTGCGTGTGTGCTGGCAGAGTGGTTCCTTGCTGTCCGCAGCACTTGGTGCTCCTCCAGGCTGGAGACCTCCCTGTGCTGCCGCTGGGGCCGGCTCTCTGGCAAACACGGGGGGCTGGGAATGCAGCTACATGCTGCCTCCTGCTCCTGTCCAGCACTGTCCCCCAAAGCATTCCGGGTGTAATGCTTTTCTTAGCCCAAGCAAAGCATTTTCTAGAAGAAATTTTGCAAGTGGTATGGTGGCTATTTCTGTGGCTTCCTTCGGGGAGAGGGAAGCCCTCATGCTTCTGTACAAGCGTGCTGGTGAGGAGCAAGTGGCTGGGCTGGCTCTGTGCAAGGTGGTGACAGATGTCTCATCTTGGAAATGGAGCTGATAAGTTACTCTGGTTTAGGGCATCTGCCTGGCAGCCAGTCCCCACTTCTCTCCCTTCTTAATCAAGATTCCTCTGGCTGTTCCCATGCAGATGAAGCCATCCTGGCCATGGCTACCCCGGAGCTGGCAAAGCTGTGAAAGAAATGGTACATAGCTCTTGGTTTGCCAGAGTAGTTTCAGGGAAATTGAGCTGAAAAAGGATGCAGGAACCAGCTTTGGCAGAAATTATGCTGCAACCTTGGCTGAGCGCATACATAGGGAGGTGCACAGGCCTCTGTGTGGTGACATTCCTCAGCTCTGCTGGCATTTGTCTCTGAGGCTGACATTTGCTCTGAGGGGCACCCACAGACAGTGGCTGTTGCACTGTTTCATCTTCCCAAATGTGATTTGAGGCTGACCAGCTCAGGAGGATTGGACACAAATATCCTCCGTCATGCAACAACCTGCACTTGGGGGCTAGGGGGAAAGATGAGGCTGGGGAAGCTCATAATTTCTGTCTCTTCTGGGTAAATATGGGTCAAAAGCCTGTCAGGCTCAGCCCAAAGACATTTTGCACTATCCTTCCAGAGGCCACAGCAGGCCAGCTTCCAATGCTCTGGTGCGTTTTCTCTGGAAGTAGAATGGTTGCTGTGGCTGGAGACTGTGGCATGTTCAGTGGCATGAAGGCAAAGTGCTCCCTGGCTGATTACCATGCCTGGAAAGGTTAATGGCAGAGCATGTGCTTGGTCTGCACACGTCTAATAAATTCCCATTCTTTTGTTTTCCTTTGAAATACTTTTCGTATTTAGCCATGGCTGCTCACATGGTTCCCTCCTGAACCGAGATCGTCACCGACAGCCGCTGTATAAATAGGGCAGCCCCTGTGTCCTGCACACGGGAAGGCAGGTAGGAGATTTGAAAGCTTCTGTTAATAGTTTATCTCTGAGTCCGCCTAATGAATTATCCTGGCAATTACTGTGCAGAAATTGTTAGTGTATCCTGATGATTCAGAACTTTCTAACAACAACTCTGGACCCAACTATAAACTGTTTTTCTATCTTGGAGTGGAGACTTAAGAGAGGACTCCTAATTGTTCTCATCCCCTCCGGGGCCATAGCTGGATTATCCCACACAGGCTTCTCTGCAAACTTGTTTTTAGTCTATCAGTGGGCCCTTTGCCAGACCAAAGAGATGGGGAACTGTTTTCCAGATTTAAATCCCTCCCCTCTACTCTTCCACTCCACTTACACCTCTGAGGAAGAGCATGGATTAAAAAGGATTTGCCCTCATGGGGCTTTGGTTTGGGTTTGTGAAGATCTGTCCTTAAAAGCATTGCCTTTTTTGTTTTATCCCTGTGTAAACCTGACTCCCAGCTTTACGCAGGGAACAAGCAGAAGTGAAGTGCTGTGTTGTTCAGAGAGTAGAGATCTCCCATTTCTTTTGAAATACCTGCCTTTAAATGGCATTTCCTCTTGGAGACAATGGCTTAACATGAAGGACAAGCAGGTGGGGATGGACAAGGGTGGTGTTCCAGGAGCAGGACATGGCTGGACCCCTCCTGCTGTGGTTGCTGTGCTTCAGCCTTGCATACAAGAGGCTGGATGGCTCAAAGGCTCAGCCAAAATATATCTGTGTGCCAGTGCTGACAGGGCAACCTGGATCTCTTGATATGGTTCCTGTCTTGTCCCTCTGCTGTTGATGTCCCAGCACACTGGAGACCATGGGTATCCAAGCACATGTGGGATGCCCTTCTCAGGACTCATGCTGGTGCTCTCCCCCAGGATCCATCCCGCCCTGTGAATGACCCGTGCAGCGGTGCTGTGTCAGGCCAGCAGTTTGCGGGCACTGGGGCCATAGCAAAGGTGGTAGGGAGTTCGCATGGGGCCAAAGTAATTCTTCCCTTCCTCATCCCTCCCTCGCCAGCGTGGCAAAAGGCCACACCACTGGCCATGCCCTGTCCCATTGGAAGCACTGACGCCTGTCTGGCTGCCAGGACACCCCGCCAGCCCCGTCACAGGCACGTTTCCTGCGCCCGGCAGTGGCGAGTGGGCTCTGTGCCGCGTCCCAGGGCCGCCCGGGCCCAGGCTCCCTTCTCCAAACATCCCTCCCACCGTGCACCCGTGGTACCCCCGCAGCTCACCCGTGTCCGCCCCGCGCACCCGCCCTTGCTGACGGTGGGGAAAGTAGGAGCCGTGTCCTTGCACTGACCTTCATCTGACCTTCCAGTAACGCTCAAGAAACCCTCGGAAAGGCTTTCTCATTGTGCAGCCCCAGGGTTTCCAGGGAATTAGTCAGCAGGCTGGAATTGTGCTCTGTGTATGTGACCCCCCCCCTTATCCCCCCCTCCTGCCTCTCCCATCCCTGGAGCCGGACCGGTCCAAGAGATATGTTGCCAGGGTGACAGCGAGGTGTGATGGATGGACAGAGAGTGGCTGTGGAGTGGCAGGGCCGCTGGTCAGTAACCCAGGGCTGTGTTTATAAGAAGGAAGAGGCTGTTTCCTGGAGCTAACATAATGCAGCTCTAAAAAAGGCAGGGGAAATACATCATGCGAGGGGAGCGCGGTCCGGGGAGGGGAGGGCCACGGGGAGCTCAGCACCACAGCGAGCCTCCAGGTCAAGGTGCCTTTGACAGGGGCCTTTTTTATAGGCCATTTGCGTGAGAGTTCGCTGCTGTTTCTCTGCAGCCCTGACAGCGGCTCAAGGCCCAGCCGGGGTTTGGGGAGGGTCTAATCTAAACTCGCCGATTTCCAGCCCTTCTCCTGCAGGACCCGCTGATTTATTTGGAAAATAAATAATCGACACTGACTATTGTTTCATGTCTGTGGAGTGACAGTCCCCCGCCCTCGGTGGGGGCTGTGCCCTACCCCACAGTGGACACTCGGAGGAGCGGGGAGCTGTGGAAGGACCCTGTTGCTCAGAGAGAGAGGGGCTGAGTTCACTGCTTCCGTCAGCCCCCAGCTCACCATGCCCGGGAAGGGGCGATTCTTGGGGCCATGGTCCCTGCGTGGGCGGGCACCTGGGCATCACTCACTGTGCTCATTGTGCTGGACTCAGAGCTGGGGCAGCAGTGACCAACTGGAAAGGCAAGGGAATGTCCCACCCTCCTTCCCAAACGCCAGCTGTGGCAGTTTTGCTCCCTTTAGCCACACTGCAGGTGTGTGAGGCTCTTGTGCCCAGTGCTGGCATCTCCCCCAGTGTGGAGCCAGCGTGTCTGCAGCCCCACACAGCTGCTGCTGCCACAGCAGTGGGGTCATCCCCATGGCTCGTGTCACCTCTGAGCCCTGCAGCCATGCTCCCCCTAATGTCATCCCTTCTGCTGGAGGGTCGGGTTGCAGGACAAGCTGCCGCTCCTGGTGCAGGAGACAAGAGATTTCACTCCCCAGCCGGCAGTGTGGGAGCTGAATCCCCAAGGTGGTTGGGACCCCAGCGCCTTAATTGTCATGACTAATCAGAAAGCAGCAGCCCAGAAAACAGACCCTGATTTTTCCCTACCACAAAAAAAAAAAAAAAAAAAAAAACCAAAAAACCGAAAACCAAACCAAACCAAACCAAACCAAAAAAACAAACAAACAAAAATTCCAAAACACAAAAACAAAAAACCCCAACTAAAGTATTTCAGAAAAAAATCTTCACACAAAAAAAAAACCAGAAATAAAAAATCAAAGATCATTTTGCTGTAGGTCCCGCCATTTTCTGAGTAGGCATAATTGTTTCTACTACTGCTGAAAAAATATTTAAATGCTGACAAATTTTTTTTTCTTCTTTTACTTTTATTGTTACAACTCTTCAGTGGCTGAGGAAGTGATATTGCATTTAGGGTTTTTCTTTTTTTCTTTTACAAGAATGCTAAAATTTTGTAAAGCTTGGAGTAGGGAATAAAGGATCAGAAAAGAGGAGGAAATCCAGCATGAACGTCAGCCATCATAAAGCAGCTTCAGGGCAGCAGACAAAAAGAGGACAAGGGAAGCCTGGAAACACAATGCTTTCAAATTTCGAACAGCTTTCTGCTTTAGAAAACAGAAAGGAAAAAATTGTTACAAAATATCCCATTGAAAAGTTAAATGAAATTGGTTTCCATAGAATAGTTGTCAATCTAATTATTTTTGAGCTAGAAAATTTTAAGCAACTTTTTTACAGAATAAGTGTAAGTTTTATAATTTCTTTTCTACATCATTAATAATAATTCTGCCTCAATATGATAATAAAAATCATCAATTTACATTTTACCAGTGAATACATGGGTTTGGTCATGTCTTCACTAGTGTGAGAGTAATTTTTAAGTGGAGTCTTATTTTTGGCTGAGGTTTTTGCTTGTCCCTTTTTTCACTGGAGAAGTGTTCTGTCTTCGATGCTTTCATACTTCCCCCGCTCTAATTCATGCAAATACTGCCACATGCCCAAATTCCTCAATGAGTTCAATATTTATCAGCAAATAATTTTTTTCAACCCAGCTTGTTCACTGTCTAAAGCCACTTTCTAAATAAGTATTTGATGAGTATTTGTATATTTAGTGTTTGCATTGTTCTAAGTGACTTTCAACATCAGATTCTCTCACCCACTTTCCCTTCAAATTAGCACATTCACAGGCACTTATATATGAATATGCATTCGCCTCAGATTTTATAAGGCTGTGTTTGGACGATTTGCAAAAAACCACCCAATCCATATTTTGGGGTTATTTGGTTTTGTCTGACACATCCGTCACAGCTGCCAGTGCAGGGAAAGGCAATCCATACTTCTGGAATCCCTTCTGCTGGCTGTCTGGGGCAGTGCTGTCTGTCCAGGGGCAGTTGGATCACACTGGTCCCCGAGCAGCCCCATCCTCATCTCCCTAAGATCAGCCGTGAGCACGGGCTGAGTTTTTTTTGAAACCACTCTTTACTATCCTTTTTATGGCCAGTTCTTGTTGGATTTGTGTCGGCCCTCTGTGGCACCCCGGGACACGCACTGTCCAGGGAGGAAGCGGGGCTGGGGAGGGGCAGAGGGGGCTTGTCTTTCCAGCACTGCAGATTAAGGCTGCCTGGCTCCTCTGCAAGCCTCCCCAGGTGGCCATGATATTTGTAAAGGACTTGTCCCTGTGCTGCAGTAAGCTCATTAGCTAATTCCCTTATTACGCGGCATCAACTGAAGCATGTGTGTTTAGGCTGCCAGGGAGCCCCTCTCACCTTTCTCCCCAGCCCCTCTCCCTTCCTCCTTACCCCCTTCTCTTTGTTTCAGCTAAGAAGGTGGGCTTTTAAAAGTGCCCTTGCCCGTCATTTGGAGTGCAGGCTCCTCCCTGGCTGGTCGCAGTGTCGGGGCACCCGCAGGGACAGGGGTGGCCAAGTGGCTCTTTGGGCCCGCTCACATTCCCGTGTCAACCCCAGGCAAAGGCACTGGGGAATTGATTGAGGCAAAGCAAGGCATGGGGAGGTTCCTAGGAAGAAGGTTGTGGCATGAAACAGCTGTGGTGGCACACTGCTCTTTGCACTGTCACCCTGGGATTTGAGAGGGTCAGTGGGCTCTTGCCCCTTGCCACCTGACCCCAAACCTGTCGAATTCTCACCTGGGGGCAGGGAGACAGAGCTTGTGGGGCCAAGCCTTTTGGCCTCAAGCGTGGAGAGCCTGGGGACCCTGTTCCCTCACCGCCTGCTCCAGGAGAAGCCCGGTCACAACCCCTGACTGGGGAAGAGGGATGGAGTGGCAGCCCACCCTCTTCCTTCTGGGGGGCCACGCACCGCAAAATCCACCTCGCGCCGGCGCTTTCCGGCCCTCTGTGAGAATGTACAGTTTGTGGCTCCTTCATTGACTTTGAAGAATGTCCCTTTATTCACAATGTTATTTCCTTTAATCACTGTGAGGTTGCAGGAAATCTTATTGGAAAATTGTCTCAGATTGGCTAGAATTACTGTACTGTTGCAGGGATGGAAAAGTCACTTGAACTTGTTTTCATTTTACCCTAAAAAGTCACTGTCCCCAGAAGGTTCAGATGAATTTGGATAAACATGTGAGTTCTGAGGATGTAGTTGTTGAGTATTTATTTTCCCTCCTTTTTTTTTTTTTTTTTTCCCAAATGAATCTTTGTGGCTTTCCAAGTTCCTGAGCTTTACTCAAGACCAGGGGTGGAAATGCAAAGAAAAAGGGACCTTTGACATAAACAGATCATAAACAGACTGAAGACAGGCAAATACATCATTAAGTGACACAACACGAGAGCAGAGATAATGAACCAGTAAGTGACAGCTTTGGCCATCAGCTAAGAGCTGAATCAACCAAATTTTCTAGCTGAGGATTTCTGTGCTGGCTGACATAGGAAAGACAAGATGTGCTAAATCTTGACTTTCACAGGAGTTTAGTCCCATTTCCACATGAAATTCTTGAATTCTTGTGAGTAATGGAGAAATGTGGTCTAGGTGAGTGTGCAGCTACATGAGGGCACAGCTGGCTGGGAAGAGGTATTGAAAGGGCAGTTTCCCATGCTCAGTCCTCAGACAGGGCCTGGTCTTGGATTAGGGGTACTCAGTGCTTTCATCAGTGATTTTCACCTGCAGCACCAGTCTGCAAGAATGATTTTCTTGAGAAGGTGAAGAAACCTGAAATAAACCTGCCGATAAGAACAAATATAAAGCTCTTCTGTGAGTTGGGAAAAATCCCCACTGACTGGGGAATGAGTAAGGTTGCTCTGTGGGAAAGTAGCTGGAGGTGACAGTGGGTCCTGCAGGGAGCATGAGACAGCAGCAGCCCAAGTGAGAAGAGCAAAATCAGACCAGGACATACGAACAAGATGTTTGTAAGACACCTGATGTGATCCTGCTGCATTTAAAGAGTGTCAGACTCAACACTGAATCCCACTTGGGGCTCAGCGTTTCAAGTTGCTGTTCTTGGAGAAAGCCCAGGGAAGAACAAGATCAGAAATTCAGAAAACATGACATACTGGAGAAGGCTGAAGGGTAGCTTAGTATCACAACACAAAGACTACAGGGAAATAAGATAAAAGTCTTTAAATGCATAAAGCCCTGCTACAAAGTGTGAGATAATGGGCTATTCCTTGTTTTCAGGTGGGTAGAAGAAGAAGCCACAGACTCACCCTGCAATGATTGCAGTAAAAGGGATTAAAACTTGTTTTTCCTGGGAGCCGTCGTCACCACTAGAGGCTTCTTTTAGGAAGAGTTTAGACAAAGGCTCAACCAGGAAGGGTTTGGTTTGTTTGGGGGCAGGCAGACAGGCTAGGTGACCTTTCAAGGGCCTTCCAGGCTTATTTTTTATAATTCTGTGAATACAGATACTAAAAAGAGAGAAAATAATTTTGCCTGTGGCCAGTCTATTCAGGACTGGTCCTTGCCAGGTGTGTTTTGCTTCAGCTGTGAAGGTTTCCATTAGGTTGTTGTTGGGGCNGGTTTTTTGGTTTTTTGGTATTTTATTTTATTTTTTGGTATTTTATTTGGTATTATTAGTTTGGGTTTTTTTGGTATTTACTCCTAACCACTTTTTTCCCCTATCCAAATTTTCCCCCTGCTTCTGTACATCACTCTGGCTCTACTTTTCCTGGAATGGTGATATGCCTTGTGTGACTCCCCAAAGCTCTGTGCAGAGAGACCATTTCTTCCCAACCCAGTGTCCCACATGTCTAATACCCAGTATCCAGGAGCATCCTGGGGCACACCCCATGTCTCTCATGAATTTGCCTGCTGACAGACTCCTGGTGTTCCAAGCTCGTGCCTCACTCCTGGTTTCAGTCCTGTCACAAGGCCCCTGCGGGTCGTCCGTGGGCTGGGTGTTTTTCTGTTTCTAAAACAGGAGCAACAACTGTCGTCCCCCTCCATCTGTGGGTTTGCAGATGTCAACTGTCCAGTGTTTACACTGAGCTTGTGCAATGGGAATTTTTCTATGTGTATTAGTAACACGATGTATTTTTACTCACGATGTTTAAGATCAGAGTTAGTCATTAGATCACCTATGCTGATCTACCCGACTGCCTTGTCTTGTTACTCTTTCTGGATCCAAATAACCTGGGGTTTCACTAATGCACAAAAGCATCTGGTCTGGAGGAGCAAGGGAGTTCATGGTTTGGTCTTATTTAATCACTGACGGTTAATCCACCAGCTAATCAGCATTGCTCAGTAAATGTATGTCGTATTTCTTATGCAGGGTTGTCTGGCTTTTAATTTCCAACCATTGATTCTTGTTCTGCCTTTTTTGGCTAGAATAAAAAGATGTTAGCACATAGTATTTTCTTACGATGAGAGTACTTGTGCATAGCAGTCAAATTTCTTGAGCTTTTTTAAGAAGAAAACAGGTTGAGCTTGATTCTGTCACTGTGGGGTGCATTCTCCTGCAACTGTGTCTTTTCTGTGCCTGTTTTCTGCACTCTCTCTCATTTCACAGAATAATTTTGGCCTCAGGAACTCTGGCAGTACAGCCCGCTGGTTGGGCCTTGATCCATTGAATTTTGGAAATGTCTGAAGACACAGGTTCCATCACTTCACTCAGTTTGCAAGCCACCTTGTGTCTTCCCCCTTCCAGCCCATACCTCCCCCCTCTGTCTGCAAGGATGCTGTGGGAAATATGGGGGGGGGGTGGGAATCACATTTACATCTCTCACTTCATCTGGATCTTTTTATAGTGGGGCACCAGGCTATTCACAGTATCTCAGGGTTAGCATCCCATCCTGTGCTGCACAGAGCACTGCCTCACTACTCCCATTTGCTGCACTCCCAGCTCTGGTGCCCAGGACTCCATTTACCATGTGGTCCCAGCATTGAGCTCACATCCAGTTGCTCACCCTCAGGACCCCAAACCAACCCCTGTCGGAGCCAGAGTCTTCTGTTAGCCCCTGCCACCCAGAGGTATGGTTCACTTTCTTTGCCAGCACATCCAGCTTGGCATTTGGCTCAGTCAAAGCCCACAGCCCCCCCAGGTACTCCATCTTTTCCATGACTTGTAGGGCTGCAGCCAAGGTTGGCAGCAGCGAACTGGTGCCACCTCTGAGCTGGCTTTGCCTGCACTGGAGACCAGTGCTGACACCATTGCAGCAACATCTCCCTGTTGAGAACAACTTCTGGAGGCCAGTCAGGGTGTAGGTATTGGGTGAGCAATCAGTATTAATTAAGAGAAGTACTTAACCAGAATATTGTTAAGCACGTCACAGATACCCAAGGGTCTGACACCTCACTGCTCCCTGTTTCTTTGAAGCCATTGCTTTTGGTCCTGTGGGCAGTTCAAGTCCCTGCTTGAGACACAGTCAAACCTCTTTGTTCCCCATTTTCAAGCAGGATTTCCTCAGAAGATCCTAGGAAGAAGCCATGGACTGATAATACCTTCACCATATATGGTGCATTTCAGCTTCACTTTGCGAGCGTGCGTTGCCCTGCATGCCGCATGCGGCGGGTGAGCGCGTCATCCAGCCCGGCACCCCTGGCTGCTGCAGAGACCCAAGGCTCCAGTACAAAATCAGGTACATTTTGGCCAGGCTTCTGCTTTTCCTTCTGTGCAATGTCTACAGTGGACGAGTTTGTCCTGTGCAGTGCAGATGACTGGTGGTGCTTACGTGTGCTTTTACAGTAGCATTTCAAAGGGCTGGTTGCAAGGAGGTGCATGCACATTTCCTGTATGTCTGGCCAAAAAGCTGATACTTGAGAGCACCGGGGAACCCTGCAGTCCTGCAGAACATGCCATTTTGATGTTCACAAAAGACAGAGTTTCGTCCAAACCTGGGGAACATCATGGAATGTGCCAGCATTATTTTCCTGCTCCTGGATTTGCTCGATTTTATTTCTCATTCTGCCACTCCATGACCATCCAGCTGGCTTATTCCTGCACTGCATGGGTCCCAGACCTGTGAGATGTGGTGGCGAGATGTGCCTCATTTGGGATGGGGTCTCAGGTTTAGCCTTGCTCTCTCCTGGCAGCTCAGAGGTGGCCAAAATGTGAGCAGCTGCTGCAGTGCTGGTGTGACAGGCTGGGGTAGTGCAGGTGTCCAGCTGCACAGGTCAGGTATGTTCCCAGGTGCCAGCCATGCCATCAGGGGCACCTTTTGTACAGGTCAGCCTCCTTAAACCTGCCCAAACATGCCAGAGACTCTAATGGCCAGGCAGGAGGACAAACCCGGTGCTTCCAGGTCTCCTCTCATGACATCCGCCAAGTCCCCTTCCCGCACTAATCTTGTCCTTCTATCCAAAACAATTATGGAGGCCTTGTTGTTTTTGGCACAGCCCTTTATTTACAAATCCCATCCTGCTTATAGCTCATGGTTTCATTATCCTCTAGATGTTTACAGAGCTCCTTTTCTTAATATTTGTGCCATTATTTTACTAGGGATCCGGGTGAGACTTTCCAGACAGTAATTGTCCGGCTCATCCTCTCCTCCACCAGCCCTTTCTGCAGAAGTGCACATCTCCCCACTGTCCCTGCCAGCCCAGGGCACCCAGAGGGACAGGGATGAGCAGGACTGTGGGCAGTAGAAGAGAATTGCCCTGTTCTGAGGTTGCAGGGAGGGATGTGCAGAGGGAACAGCTGCCCTGCTGCACCCCACTGCCCTTGCTGCTGCGCCTGGATCTCTGATGTCCTCTTGAAACTTTGTGCTACTAATGAGCACCTCCCAGCCCCTGCTCCCCCTGCACCCCTGCGCTCCCCTTTCTCAGGACACAGGTGCACATCCCAGGCTGGGCCACTATCCCCTCTGCAGGCGCGCAGCTGGCTGGGGACTGCGTCCTGGGAAGGCAGACAGTGGCAAACCTGTCGCTGGGATTTTGGGGTCATTAGCATGGTGCAGACGTGGGTCGGCTTGCATGGCTCTGATGCTGGTCCCTGCCCCTGGGCTGTCTGTCACAGGGGCTTGTTTAACCTTCTTTGCAACAATATCACAGTCTTTAATCTGTTTATCCTCATAACCCTGCTATGAGGTGAAGGATAGTTATCCTCATTTCAGAGGTAGAGAACCGAAGGGATTCTTTTCAAATGTAGATCAGTGTGTAATGATGCAGAGATAAAGATTTTAAAAACATGCCTGAGACAACAGCTGTATGGTGTGTAACTGAGCTGTGTTTCTGCAAATCCCATTAAGTGCCTCTGCCTTTTTCAGCTGATGCTCTCTTGGGGCAGACCTGACATGGGGAAATGCCATGCAGGCTCCAGCCTCCTGGTCCAGGGGTGGGACCCAAGCAAGGCAGGGGGAGACAGAGCTGAGCTCCAGCCTGCCATTCAGTACCCTGGGTGTGCTCTGGGTGTGTGGGGCTCCAGGCACTCACACCTGAATTGCATCAGTGAGTGCGTAAGACCCTCGGCTATGTTTGGGAATGAAACTTAAAGCCTGTTTGTACTGCAAATGTGCAGATAGAAGTGTGAGGTAGGAAATACAAAGGGGTGCTTGTACAGCATCCCTCTGGCTGTGCAATGCAGCAGGGCCAAGATGCAGAATGAGGAGCAAGCAATGACAGCAAGCCCTTCGCTCTCACTGCTCAGAAAAATGGTATGGACAGTAGATTTGGTTAAAAACCCTGAGCTGTGGTTTCTGTGCTGTGATCCTGACAAGAGGTGTTCCTGGCTGCTGTGGGGGCCTTTCCTGGTGGCTGGCCAATGGGGTTGGGTGCCGGTCTCAGGGCTGCTCCTGGGCAATTGTTGCTGTGCTTGTGGGAATGCGGCAGCTCGTGCAGTGAGGAGGTCAGTGCCTTTGTCTTGCTGCGGGGAGTTTATCTCTGCGGATCTTGCCTGCTTTCCTGGGTCAGGCTTTACCTCCGCTGTTATCAGCAAATGCAGGAACAGCCCGCTGCAGAGCTAGGCTGCATAGGAACCTCTCGACCCCCTTGTAGGGGGAGGCAGCACTTTCACATCTCTCCCACGCTAATGGACACCCAGCTGGCCAGCGATGGGATGAGATGTGCCATGCCCTGTGGTTGCTTTGCCAGCGCCATTGCCGTGCACCCCGGCGCTGTGGGATGCAGGCAGCAGTGAAGGAGGAGGCAGCAGAGCTGGCAGGGCCCTCCCTGGTCTGAGCTCCCGCTGGGCTCTTCACCACAAACACAAGGGACAGATCCCCAGTGGCAGCACTGATTCCCCCTTCTCTGCTGGCCTGCCCTGTCCCAGCGCACCCTCCCCTTCTCAGCAGCTCCGTCCGGACCCCTCCAGCTGTCTCCACAAACCCAAACCATTAGCATTTCCTGTTCAAACATTTCCAATAAATAAATGGAGACATCATGCCACAAGCCTGCAAGTGACCCAGAGGCGTGTCCAAGGCTGGGATGGACACGACCACCCAGCGCCCGACCCCCTGGCTGGGCGCCAGCCCTGCCTTTGTTTGAATTCCCGGGTGAGTAAGCGCTTGGCTGACGCCAGCTGAAACGTTGTAAGAAATTATTTTTGATATTAAATAAATTGTTTTCAGTAAATCTGCTCCTACACCAAGGTCCAGAAGCTACCCTCAGCACTGGGCTCCCTGCAAGAGAGCTGGACTCCCTTTCCTTGGCCTTGTCCTGGCTGTACTGGGGGACACACCCTGTCCAGAGGGGTCCAGCTGGGACCGGCTGTGCTGCAGCTGCCTCAGCCCCATGGGCACAGCTCCCACAGCTGCCTGGCAGCCTGGGTACACCACGACAGAGCAGCTCCCTGCAACACCTCCAGTGTCTCCATCCCAACACTTGAGCCAGGCTCACTGGTGAGAGGGCAGAGGCTTGGCCAGGAGGTTTGCTGCCTTTGGGAATGGCAGCTATCTCCTCATATCAGATGTCCCAAAACCCATTTCCTTGGCTGTGCAGAAGTCCATGCCTTGACATAGAAGTGCCTGTCCTTTCCCCTACTGGTCTTCCACACCCTTAGGAAACCACCTTCAATGCACCAGGGCACCAGGTGTCAGTGCCTGAGCAGGTCACAGTGCATGGGTCAGTCCCCTGACATCTGCCAGCAGGTGCTGATGCAAGAGGAAAAATTAGGGGAAACTCCTGAGTGCCCATGGGAATGAGTAGACATAGAATAGGCAAGCATGGCTATGAGTGGTCCATTAGCCAAGCTAGGATTCCTGGGACCCCAGAACTAGTGTGCAAAATGGTTTTAGAGAAATAGCAAACCTCTGGCTGTGCCCGAGAAGCTGCAGTGGCAGGAGAGGTTTGAGCCTGATTAGGTAGGTGGATATGCTCCTTTTGGGGGTGCACATACTTTGTCCTTGCTGCCCTGGGTTGTTCTCTGGCTTTGAGCTGGAAGCAAAGATGGACTTGGAGCTAACCAAGTTCTGTCATGGTGGCAATTAGGAAAACTAACAAAATGCCAGGAACATAGCTTTCACTATTTTTTTTAAATGTATGTTTTGCTGAAGCCAAAACTTCCTGTAGGAACATGATGTTTAAAGGAAAAATTTTCCTGTTGAAGTTTTCTGAAGAATTTGAAGGGATTGATATATTCTTTGAAAGACAAGATGTAGATATTCTGCTCCAGAAGCATTCATTCAGTGGGGTGTTGTGCTCTGGCATTATAAAACTTCAGAAACCGAAATGGAGTGAAGCCACCTTTTAAATAAGTTGTTTTATGCAGAAACAATAAAATCTTTTCTGATTTTGATTTATTTCATTATAGAGCTTCTGCTTTGCTCCAGGGAATCTCCTGTTTCTCCCACCCACAGGTGAGAGAGGAGGTGGGATGACGTGTCAGGGGGCAGAGGGCTGCCATGGGCACCCAGGTGCTGATGTGCAGCTCAGCAGAGTGGGAACCGATTTTTTGGTGCCAGTGTGTGCAAGGCCTGGCACTCCCTGTCTGTGTGTGCAGTGGGGCTGGCGGGGCAGGGACACAGGAGGTAGCACGGCCGGGAGCTCAGGCTCAGGGGCACCTGCAGGGCTGTGCGGGGGCTCGTCCCGGGCCACGCCGGGGCCAGGCTGCTGTTCGGCCCTGGTGCAGCGGGAAGGCGGGGGCAGGGCCCTCCCGCCCCCGGCGGTGCCCCTCGGCAGGACCTGCAGCCCCGGCTGCCACCGGGGCCCGATGCCATCAGCACTCGCAGGCGCTGACAGACGGACCCACGGACCCGGCAAGGGGCTGGCGGGGGCCGGAAACTCCTGATCCCTTTTTATCTGTTCCTCGGCCTGCTCTCTCATCTCCCTGTCATGCTCTGTGTCTCGCCTGGTATCTCACACTCCTATTCCTGTGCCCTGCCGGCTGCTGGGGGCTGCCCAGCCTCACAGCACCCTGCGGCCAGGCACAGCCCCAGGCTCCTGCATGCCAGGCACAAGGTGAGGATCTGGACCACCCTCCCCTAGGACCTGCTGGGCTTGGTGCCTGCAAGCACCACCAGCTCTGAGCGAGGGAAGGCACCATAGATGCCCCCATCCCGTGTCGGCATGCTGAGCATCAGCCCCAGCGGCAGGCAGGTGCCTGGGACAGGGCTCCACGGCTGCTGTGCATTGCAGGTTGGAGTGGGAGGGAAGGATCAGGCCCAGCTCGGTATGCTGTGAGGTCAAGGAGCCTTGCTGCTGTCTTCCTCAAATGTACCACCTCCTCCTGGGCGAGGGTCCAGTTGGGTACCAGCTCAAAACTAATGACGAGCATTTCACTTGGCTCTCATGGCATCCCACTGCTCCATTGCAAACCCGCTGTCCCAGCTGGGCAGGGTGGCAGTGGAGGGGTCAGGATCCCCAGTTAATGTAGCTGCCCCTAAATGCACCGCCAGAGATCAGCTAATCTGATAATTACAGCAACAAAAGCCATTTAGACAAACCATGACCTGACCTCCGGAGCTTGGAATGAAAACATTTTACCCTCCTCTGTCTGGATCCTGCACTGAGAAAACATCTGTATTTGGAGGATGCTGGGAAAACAGCCCCCGCACGGCACCCGCTGGGGACAGCCTCAGCTCTGCTCCGTGCCACACACTGCTTGCACCCAGCCTCGGACCGGGGTGGGCAGGCTGCTAAACCCTTGCTGTGATGCCAAGATCGACGGTGCCCCAGTACTGGGCAGGGCACTCTGGAGAGGATGAGGCAGAGGCCAGAAGGGTGTGAGGGTGAATTTTGTAAGAGGGAGTGAATGGGATGGGGTCAGTGGAGCTCACCCTCATAAAAAGGGCTTTTTTCCAAGGCCACATGAGGCTTGATGGTGTGGGGAGACCATCACCTGGTCCCCAGTGGTCCCTGTATCCCTGCAGCAGGCTGAGCTCTGCAGGAGCCAGGCTGGCTGCTGAGCCCCCCTGCCTCTGACTCCCAGGAGGAGCTGAGTGCGGGGGGCCCTGTCTGCATGCGGCACGGCCCTGCGTGCCCGGGGGCTTCTTCGCTCTCTGTAAGGTGTGCAAGCTTTCCCACTGAGTGGCAGGTCATTGCTGGCTGTCAGTCCAAGGCAGGAGATGAAGGGAGGGATGCCTCAGGGCTGGCTCCCATGTTCCTCCTGCTTTTACATACGTGTTGGTGGCACCCTTTGTGTAGGCTGTGGAGATGAAAGCTCAGGGCCAGAGGGATCTTGCTAACGCAAAGCCACCCAGCTCGGGGGCCCGACAGCCTGCTGCTTTGTCTCTTATTGTCTCATTCTTGCATCTCTTCCCAGCGGAGTTCCACTCCGTGCCGTCAAGGGCACGGGACACCGGCTGAGCCAGAGGCACCAAGCGCTCTGGCAGGTAACTCCTGCTGGGTCAGCGACCCCGGCCTCGCAGGCACAGGCAGCGGCACAGACGGCTTGCACCAGACTGGCAGCACTGCGCTCACACTGCCCAGGAGCTCCTGAGGAAGGGGAACAAAACGGTGTTGATTTGGGGAAACTGCATTTTTTCCTGCAACGAGCACTGCTCAGCCTGCTCTGGCAGTCCCAGGCAGCAGCTTGGTGCAGCCAGCTTGGCAGGCAGCACCCCCATGCCTTTGTGGCTTCCCTGTTCTGCACTGGGAAAGCACTTGGCCATGTCCCCAAGTATCCCAGTGCTCTTTGGAAAGTGGTAGGATTAGAAACCAGTAAGTGCAGTGAGAGCCTGATAGTCTGGGGACTCCCTAGCACTTCTGTCTGCTCCAGAAATAGGATCTGTCTGTTTTTCCCATTGCAGCATTCCACTTGTGCAGTGCTTTACTCTTTGTGAGCAGAAAACGTGACTCACCCTGCAGTGGGCTACCCCCAGATCGTTCTGATGCCCTTGTTTTCATCAGCTGCTTCCTTGCCCAGCATCTCTCATCTAGCAGAATCCACTGACCTTGAGAAACCCAAGAGTTCTTCATCCAGTTGAGATTAGAGTTAAGATTAGGGCTATAGTTAAGGGTAGGGTCAGATTTAAGGGTAGGGTTAGGGTTAGGGTTTGGATGCCCTGACAGCAGCTTGGCCAGGTCAGGTGTTTACAGAGGTTCACAGCTATTGCAGAGAGCAGACCTCAAGCCCTTTTGGGGTTTCCATGCAGCTTTTTCTCAGGGCGTGAATGAAATTTTGTCCAAGTTGGACTAAAAACATCACCAGGGACAAAGCTTTGGTCTAGCACTTCTGTTTTGCTCCTCTGCCTTTCTCATTATTCTGTTTTCTCTGAAGGCAGAAGTGCTGGCACGCTACTGTGCCGACAGACAGCTCTGCCTCTTCCCCACTCTCATGCTAAGCAGAAAGTGCACTGGGCAGTTCTTCCAGGTGCTGCCCGGAGCCGGGGGAGGCGAGGGCTGTGCCCCTGGGCTCCCTCCTGGGCAGCCGGGCTGTGGAGCCACCTTGGGCATGGAAGGGGGCAAGGATCCAAACTGGTTTTCAGAGGGATCTTGGCTGGGTTAACAAAGGGAGCCTATAACACCGGTTGTCTGCAAAAGCATTTGGGGACAGCATGGCCCTTCCCGTCCTGTACTCTCGTGTTTTATGTCACGAAGGGAGCTGTGTGTAGTGTGTGTCACGTTGTTGGAGCTGTTTTTCGAGACGTCCTTCCCGTCTCCCTCAAAGCTTTTCCCAGATGTAGCAGGGTTGCGGGCAGATTCTCACAAACTTCAAAAGCTGCTCGAGATAGGTGGAAGGTTCCTAACGGAGACGGACACGCACCGGGAGGCACCGACCCCTCTCCCCGGGAAGGCGTGGGGCCAGCCACGGGTGGCATGTTCGAGCAGCCCCAGCCCGGGCCAGAGCCGTGGGTGCCGCTCCCCGCGGGGGTTGCGGGATGAGCGGCGGGATCAGCGGCGGGATGCGCGG
>VXBC01003681.1:178016-202524 GCA_013399945.1 Ploceus nigricollis | reverse complement strand
CGAGCCCCAAAGGTCACCGGGCCGCGGCAAGCGCCCGGGGGGGGTGCGCGGGCAGCGAGGTCCAGCGGGCGTCAAGGTCGTGGGGCCGGCCGGGCCGCCGTGCTCGGTGTCCCGGGCAGGTCCCTCGGGAGCCGGGCGGCGCAGCGTCCCCCCGGTGCAGCAAGGACGGCTCTCCCTTTCCCGCAGCCTACCGCACGGACGAGGGGCAGCCATGGGTCCTGCCGGTGGTGAAAAAGGTGGAGCAGCTGATCGCAAACGACAACAGCCTGAACCACGAGTATCTGCCCATCCTGGGCCTGCCCGAGTTCCGGGCCAACGCCTCCCGGATCGCCCTGGGTGATGACAGCCCTGCCATCAAGGAGAACCGGGTAAGTGGTGGACAGGGAGCACTGGGGTCCCTGGGGTGTCTCTACAGCAGACTGAGTAGAAGAGGAAAAATGTGTAAAGGTCCTGTATTTTGGCAGGATTTGGGGGTTTCTCAGACATGGTCTTTCTTGATTGTAGTTTACTTGATGAACTCATGCGCTTGAAATTGTTTGTGCAAGTAGTTGTGGTTTTGGGGAAAAGCTGAATGTGGCCTGTGATTGGAATCTGTGTTTTCCTTCATCTTTTAATAGCTTGCCCACAGGAAACCCAAGTCAGATAATACACCACCTTTCCTGAAATAAACTACTAGCTGAGAATCTGTTCTGTGCCAAAATGTAACAGGAATGGCTGGAGTCTATTTATAATGGTAGAAGTTGTCAGGATGGGCCTGAGCACTGAAGGAGGTTGAAGACCACTGGAAGGGGATGGCATTCTGACTGAGCTGACCCCAGGGGACACGTTGGGGATCCTGTCTCACTCTTGCAAGCACCTCTGCTTTCCAGGCACTGCTAGTGGTGCTGGCCTGGGTGGGCAGTGCTGGCAAGTGTCTCTGTTGCAGGTAGGGAGCGTTCAGTCCCTGGGTGGGACGGGCGCGCTGCGGATCGGTGCAGAATTCCTGCGGCGCTGGTACAACGGCAACAACAACACGGCCACCCCAGTCTACGTCTCCACTCCAACCTGGGGTGAGTGCTGCTCTCAGGGAGCCCTGTGGGTCAGCGAGTGAGGGAGGCACAGCCCTGCTCCTTGCAGGGGCCTGGGCAGTGAGGGAGCAGCTTTCTCATGTGTGTAATGGGAGGTGCTGGGGCTGGAGAAGGAAGCTTGCTGGAGATAGGGTGTGTTTTTCTGAGAAGTTATTTCTTTCCTCAGAGAACCACAATTCTGTGTTTATGGATGCTGGCTTCAAAGATATTAGAACCTACCACTACTGGGATGCTGCTAAGAGGGGTCTAGATCTCCAGGGGCTTCTGAGTGACATGGAGGTGAGTAAAACTGGCATGGGATGGGCTGAACTTGGTGTTGTACTGTCAGTATCTGCAGCTGGCTAGGCTCTGGTGTGCTGTGCTGGGAAGTGGATCACTGCAAAAGAGGCTGTTGTTGCCCAAAGCAGCTCCAGGCCTCTCCCTGTGCTGCGGGTGCCCAGTCTTGTCCATGTGTGCGTGTGTGACCAAGATGTGTTCTTTCCTCAGAATGCCCCAGAGTTCTCCATTTTCATCCTCCATGCCTGTGCGCACAACCCAACAGGCACAGACCCTACTCCCGAGCAGTGGAAGCAGATTGCTGCTGTCATGAAGGTATGGGCTGATGCTGGGGCTAAAGCAATGCTGAGGGGGAAAACAGCACTTGAGCCAGACAGAGCATTTGCATCTGAAATGGGCTTTGAGGGAATGGCTTGAGATGTAGCAGAAGCTGAAAGAGTCCCACAAGGCAGGTGTTGAAGGGAGAGGTGGACAACAGAATGCTGGTTGTCTGTGCTCAGAGGAGAGATGCATTGCAGTTCTTGTTGTGCCTCCAAGTTCTTGTTTTCAGACTCTATGGAATGGGCTGTAGTGACGTTTCTCCTGCTGGAAGGATTATCTGCAGGCAGGTGCTGGGTAGTAGCATATGAAGTGATGCACTTCTTATGTCCTCAAATGCAGTTTTCTCCTCCTCTTTTATTGACCACCTTAGTCTTTCTATTCTTTCACCCCAGTAGAACGAAAGTATTTCAGTCTGGTGTTGCTGGACCATGTTTCCTTTGAATTCACACAGGAGCTCAATGGTCGTTTTTCCCTCCTAGGGGTGCTGCGGGGGGTAAAAGAGAGGTTGTGGGGAGGGGATTTCCCTCTAACACTGTTCCTCCTTGCAGCGCCGGAGCCTGTTTCCATTCTTCGACTCAGCGTACCAAGGGTTTGCCTCTGGCAGCCTGGACAAGGATGCCTGGGCTGTGCGGTACTTTGTCTCCGAGGGCTTTGAGCTCTTCTGTGCACAGTCGTTTTCCAAGAACTTTGGGCTCTACAGTGAGTGTCTGGCAGTAAGCTGGTCCAGTAGCATCATACCCAGACAGATGGGGCTGGCATGCTGAGGGGCGGGGAATTCTCTGCTTTGCCACGACGTGTGGAACCAATGGCTCACATCTCTTGGCTTGTCCACAGATGAACGGGTGGGGAACCTGACCGTGGTGGGGAAGGATGCAGACAATGTGCAGCGTGTGCTGTCCCAGATGGAGAAGATTGTGCGCACCACTTGGTCCAACCCTCCCTCCCAGGGAGCGCGCATTGTGGCAACTACACTTTCTTCCCCGCAGCTCTTTGATGAGTGGTACGTGTTGCCAGGGCCGGTGGGAGAGGGCAAGGGAGGGAAGCTGTCTCCCTGAGTGTCAGGCTTGGCCAGATGGCTTCAAACCAAATGGGTGCCCATCCTCATGCTCTGCTTCCTGCCTGCTGCAGGAAGGGCAATGTGAAAACGATGGCTGATCGGGTCTTGCTGATGCGGTCAGAGCTCCGGTCTCGACTGGAGGCCCTTGGGACCCCAGGCACCTGGAACCACATCACAGAGCAGATTGGCATGTTCAGCTTCACAGGGCTGAACCGTAAGTATCGACTGGCCTGTTGAAGGGAGGATCAGGTGTGGGCAGTTTTGCTGTGGGTGAACTGGGCTGAAGCAGTCCAAGCAGGAATCTCTCGGTCTCACTGGAGTTTTGGCATCACTGCGTCTGTGGCTGGGGAGACATGAAGCATCACACAGTATTTTAGTGGCCAGTGCTTGAACTTTTGTGCTCGTTGTGAAAGATTCAAGCATTCCTGACTAGTTCTTTTTTCTGAGCTGTGGGTCACTGCTCTGACCTGATGTCCAATTGTTTCCCCAGCTAAGCAGGTGGAGTACATGGTCAAGGAAAAACACATCTACCTGATGGCTAGTGGGCGCATCAACATGTGTGGTCTAACTACCAAGAACCTGGACTATGTGGCCAAGTCCATCCATGAAGCTGTCACAAAAATCCAATGAAGCACATGAACAACCAAACTTACATGAAGTCACCAAAGCTATAGTGTGTAGTCCATGTCTTTCTCTGCTCATGGCTTGCCTTTTCCCACACCTCTTGGGGTTTAATAAAGATGGGAGTAGTAGCTCAATCAGGGATAATAGTTTTCTGACATTTTTTAAGTGGTCCTTGCAATATGGTAAGCCAGTGCCCCAGGAGGTGGGGGTAACATGAGCCACCTTGGCTCTTGTTTCACAACAGCAGCCTGGTCTCCAGGCCCTTAGAGCTGCATCTTTAGCATGTCCAAGTCAACTCCATGTAACTGATCATTTTGATCATGGCAAAGTCTGGTGCCAGTGCAATGCACTGTGTGATAACAGCACAGAAGTTGGGATCTCACATGGCTTGTGAAATAATGTCACTCAATAGTATTTTAGGGAGGGGTAAAGCTGTTGCTAGCTTCTTTTCTCCACCCATCTCACCCTTTCCCAATTTCTGAGCCTTATATGAGCAAATATTTGTAATTGTGATAATTGCTTCTTTGTGTTGCTGACATGAAATTAAACCTTTGTCTCTGAACACTACCCCTGCCTTGTGTGATGTCGTGTCTTTAGACCATATTAACCTCTCCCCAGGCTGAGGTTAAAGCCTCAACATCCTGGTTTGTCCACTAACTCACTTTGTTTCAAGGCTGTACCTTTCTCTCTCAGGGTGTGTTCCATCTCTGATGATCACAGCCACTACTAAAGGGGGAGTCTTACTGGGAGAGTGTTGTTGAGAGCTCCCTGCAACTACATAAAGCCTACCAGTTCCTCCTGTATTCATCTTATGTTCTTTCTGCCCCACTGCTCTGTGCTGCCCAGTTCATCCTGCCTGTCTGTCTGTCTGTCTGTGGTTGCTTTCTGGATGGTCAAGTGTTTCCGTTTGGCCATCCCTTCCTGGCCCAGGGCTCCTGGCCTGCCCCTCAGGTGTCAAAAAGCAGATCTCTTCTGTTCATACTTTTCAGCAGGTTCCTGGTGAACCCCCATCTACTCCCACTTGATTCAGCGGGGCCTGCCAGCAACAGCCTGTGTTTCTGGCACTGAAAAAGAGCCGGGACCATCTGTTTCTGCTCTCTGCAGTCACTGCAGATCTATTTGTGAGCTGACAGAGCAGCCTCCTGGCAGGATCTTGTGAAGAAAGGGGACAGCTCCTTTCCTTGTGTCAGGTAGCAGTAGTCACTGTTGCCCTGATGGATTTGCTTGTGCTGCAGCTTAGACAGAAAAGGCAAAAATGGTGCCTTATTGCCTTGTTGTGTTTTCACAGAGTGCATGGGGTCTCTTGTTTGTTATTTTTTGGTTAGTATTCATATCATGTAAGAGAGTGAGACAGAGGCAGCCTTTCCTCCTCTCTGCAGGTGAGGATCTTTTTTTCCTCTTGGTGTCCATTCACAACAGGGATGGTGAGGAAGTGGTTAAAAGATGACTTCTAGGGGTCATCTCAGGAGGAGTTTAATTTTTTTATTTATATTTGCTTACACCCTTACAGACCTGGTGTGAAGGCTGGCCCACCCCGTGTGATCTATATTGGTGTTTTGCTAGTCTTACCAACCTTGTTTTTCCTAGCAAGTGACCTAAATTTCTCCTTTTCTGTGGTGTAAGCTCATTACCAATTATCCCATTTACCATGGCAACAGAGAACAGATTATTCCTTTCCTCTGTACAACAGCTTTTTATGTATTTGAAAACTTCCTCTCTCCCCTTCACATCCTTCACCAGTAAAGATTAAGTGACTCTATTTCCTTCAGCCTTTGGGGTAGGTTGTTTTCCAGCCCTTGCTTTCCTCTGTCCACTTTTCAATTGCTGTGTGTTTCCTTAGAAGGGCAGTGCCCAGACAGGGCTGCAGTTATTCCAGCTGAAGTTTTATCAGCATGGGTGGACTATGAGATTTCTGTCATTATCTGTCAGGCTGTACTCCAGCACGTGTATCCCACTATTGTGTTTGCAATGGCCTGATATTAACTCCTGGTTTTCCCCAGACCTTGTCTGCCCTGCTGGGGCTTATCTCCCTGCTTGCCAAGTGCTCTCCTAGCAGCAGGAGTGACAGAGAGCCCAGCTTCACGGTGAGAAATCAGGCAGCACTTGCTGACCTGTTCTCTTGCTCCCTTCAGTGAGGCTGAGTCCTGTTACTCCAGGCTCCTCTGGCCGTGGGTATGAGGGCAGCCTGGCCTGCTGGGAGGGGTTAGCGCCTTTCCCTACACCCATGGACACAGAGAAGGCATCGCTCAGGGAAAAATCACTTTTAATGTTGATTTCCCCGTTGCGTTGAGCCTCTACAAAAACTACTGACTGGTGTGTCCCACCCCAAAGTCTTGGTGCGAGCCTCCCTCACAGCGACAGGCGTGTGCGGAGAGGAGGATGGTCCAATGCAGCGTGGAGAGGCCCTCCCCAGGGAGGGGGCTGCACTCGGGGTGAGGGGGCTCCTTGCCCTGTGCCTGGCAGGGCTTCGGGAGTGCTGGGTGGTGTCCATGGTCAGCGTGAGCGAGGCGCTGCAAGCGGGCGTGTCACCAGGCACGGCACAAACGTGTGCTGGGGCCCTGAGCTGCGCATGGCACCCCCCAAATAGCACATTCTCCTCGTGCTGGAGACCACATCTTGCAGCACCGGCACTGCGGGGCTCCGGGCCTCGCTGGGATGGGGATGGTAAATGATGTTAAAGGGCAGTTCTGGGTTGGGCTGCCCCTCCCTGCACTGCTTGCAGGGATGCCGTGACAAACACTTTTTTCACCTTTCCTTTTTCCACCTCTTCCTTGAGACCAGATGCTACCAGGGAGCAGCTGGGCAAGGGCAAGAGCCCTCGGTCTCCAGCTAGCTGGTCCAGGCTGCCTGGGTGGTTCAGCCCTGCCGGGGCTACATCCTTTCTCGCCTGGGGATGGGGCTCTGCACAAATCCTGCAGGGAGGGGCGGCACGAGTGGGCGGACAGGCAGCGGGCGAGTGCAGGCCTCCTGCTGTTGGACATGAGCCTCGCGGGCAGGAGACCCCCATGCTGCAGACCTGGAAGACACAAGCACAGCCTGGTGCAGGTGGCCAGAGCTTGCCCTCTCTGACCTGCTGCTGCTCAAGCCTGCAGCACCTTTCCTAGCCAAGCTCAGGTGTATACTGGTGCAGATAGTGAAAACATGAGCCAAGGTCTCACTCGTCTCTGACATCCAGTCTGCTGTTGAGAGCAGATCCTGCTCCATATCCCTTGATCCTGCTCCAGTCCCCACCAACATGCACACCTGCATGGGCTCCAAACCACCCCATTTGGCTTTGCTGCCTGAAACTTATTTTACACTCTTTAAAATGAGTGACCTCCCACTTGCTGGGAAAGGAATGTCACACCAAGAGGCAGGTTCCTACCTCCAGTCTGCATGGGCCTCCAGCACTGTGCTCTGGCCACGCTGCTGCTCAGGTGATTAATGGGGCGAGATTGGAGCTTTCCTCTGACGACTTCTCACCTTCTGATGATGTCCGCTGCTTGCGCCCACCTGCAGCAGCAAGGGTGCTTAGGGCTGGGGTGCTGGGAGCCAAGAGTGTTCAGGGCAGGGATGCATAGGGCTGGGCCAGGACCTAGTGGCTGGCTCTGCCTGAGCTAGCCCTCGGTGCAGTTTTGCCTTCTGCTGAGGTACTGACAGGAAACTATGTTGTCCCCTGTTCCACACCAGCCCCATGCAGGGTGTCCCCAGGACAGGGCTGGGGAAGAGCTGGCACAGGCAGCGGGGTGCTGAGGCAGAGCTCTCCCCTGGGTGTGCCATCCCTGGGTCGGTCACTCACTGAGGGATCTCAGCAGCCTCTTGCCCAGCGCCTCCTCAGAGCTGCTCGGCGATGAGCTGGTCCCGGCCTCTCCACCTGGGGACTCCGCTTCCAGGACGGTCCCGCAGCACTCACTGTCTGCAAAAGCCCAGCATGGCTGCAGCACCTCAGGGCACCGTGGCCTTGCCAGCCCCGGGGTCAGGTGTGTGTGCCCCCCGGCCAGACTCACTCTGCCGCTTGCTGTTCTCCTCGTTGTCAGCCAGCTCCTCCTGGATGAAGGGGATGCCCTCCATGCGCAGGAACACGGACTCGCTGGGACTGCGCAGCCCCTCAGAGCGGCTGCCTGCAGGGACACAGGGCGGGAAGGTGCTGTGCCCTGGGGCAGGACGTGGCAGGATGCCAGCCATGGCAGCAAGTCCAATGCCAGGGACCCCGGGGGACACGAGCACAAGGCAATGAGGAATTACATGCCTGCACACTGGCAGCTGTGTGGACGTGCAGGCATCCACAGGTGTGTGTGTATGCCAATGCCTGCACTGTATACGAGCCCCACTCGATGTGCAACTGCACCCCAGAGGTGGTGTGTGCATCGTGCCAGAGGGCCCCAGCACAGACCCCGCTAGGGGACATGCAGCTTGGCCTGTGGCAGGGAAGGAACGCTGTTGGGTGACTCACACATGATGCTGTTCCTCTCATTCAGGAGGGTGGCAGGGTCCTCCTTGGGTGTCTGTGGGGTTCCCCGTGCAGTCGAGGCCTTGGTTGAATCCCTGTCGAAGGCCTCCATGTCAGGGGACTGAGGTGAGCTGTCCATGCGGCTGGCCACCAGTGCGTTGTGGTACTGCTGCCGGGTCACCTGGGCACACAGACGTGCACCCAGCTCAGTGGGCACCGAGCCCCACCACGACCTCTCGGAGACTTGGTGGCTCCAAACCTCCAGACAGCAGGAGTAACTGCAAGACTCCTCAGCACCCGCTGGGCACCCACCAGGCTCCTGGGGCACAGTGGGGCAAGAGGGCACCTGGACAGGAGTGGCCAGGGTGGGACAGTCCCTGCCAGCCCTGCCCATACCTTGACGAACTGCACGTCGCAGAGGATGTGCACGGAGTAGTCGGGCGTGTAGATGTTGTTGCTGCTGCTGTGGAGCTGCGTGCTGCTGCCTCCATAGTCCTCCCGGTTGGGGGACTCGGAGCGGTTGAGGCCACTGCAGCGCGACGGTGACCTGTTCACTGCAGGAGGGGACAGCAGAGAGAGGCAAACACTCACTCTTGCTCGTGGTCCTGCTTGGGCTCCCAGTGCCGGTGTAGGGCCAAGGTGGATCAGTCACCTCCAGTGGCGATTCCCCAGGACAAGGGGCTGGCAGGGGCCCTGAGGGGGTCCTGCAGCCTGTCCTCCTCAGTGCAGGCTGGTGTGGAGACTGTGCCATGCCAGCCCCACACAAACCGAGCGACTGGGCAGGACTCTGACCCGGTGCCAGCAGCAGAGGTTAGGGCTGCTGGCTGCCTGTCACTGACAGCTCTCCTGTTAATGCCAGCCTTCTGCACCACATTTGGCACAACTTCTCCTGCTTGCAGCCGGCAGCCTGTGAGTATTTGCTTAACCTGTCTCAAGGGCATGCTCCTGTTCACTCCAGCTATGACAGATCAGGAGGAGAGGCTGCCATGGCAAGCTGGTCTGTCACTCACATTGACTGATGGCCTCTGACACACAGCGTGGCCTCTGACACACAGCGTGATGGATTTTGTCTAGTCAGTGATTTATTAGGGAACAAAGGCAGCTTGTTCCTTGCATAGGTGACATCATGCTGACTTTGCTCTGCTGCTAAAATGCTTTCTTATTACCCAGATCAGCAGAAAGCAAGGGGGGCAGGGCAGCAGGCATGCAGGGCTGCAGGTCACTGTCACCAAAAGCAGCAAGCCAAAACCCCAAGAGCTAAGCACAGGAAATTACAGGA
The DNA here is from genome assembly GCA_013399945.1 of Ploceus nigricollis. Taxonomy (NCBI): domain Eukaryota; kingdom Metazoa; phylum Chordata; class Aves; order Passeriformes; family Ploceidae; genus Ploceus; species Ploceus nigricollis. The sequence goes on along the minus strand of VXBC01003681.1, from coordinate 193,471 downwards.
AGTGCACACCAAAGAAAGCCCAAGCCCATGGCTTCCCCCTGTCCCCATCCCATTCTTCCAGGGATTTGCATCATACTGGGGAGGCTGTGGCAGGACTGCTGGCCCCAGTCTGCCACCAATGCTCCAACCAGTGAGGGGCTGCCCAGGGGTGCCATGGGTACTGCCCAGCATGCAGGGTGGAGGGGGGTTGGGTGGACAGGGTGCTGGAAAAAGCCTGTCACATGCAGAGGCCCCTGGGCAAAGCCATGCCCTGTTACCTGGAGAGCCAGCCAGGGAGTCCCCTCTGCTGAAGGCGAAAGTACGGGACACTGAGACAGGCACTGCAGAGAGAGGGAGGGAGAGGGAAGGAGGGGACCCAGGGGAAAGGTGAGGGATGGAGGTGAGGGTGGGATACAGACCAAGAGGAAGAATAAGAAAAAGAATCATGTGCCACCAGTTAATGGGGCTGAGCTCCCATTGCTGTCCCAGCATCCCTTCCCACCCCTTTTACAGCCTCCTGCTTCTGCTCTGGAGAGGTGCCCACCAGTCCTGGGGACAGGGCCACGGGCAAGAACACAGACCTGGAAGCTGTATATCAGCAGGTTGCTCTGTGACCAGGTAAGGGGAGGTGAGGCTGGCAGGGGGGATCTGCTCCTGCCAGGCCTGTCTGCAGAGCCACACAACTTCCCAGAGCCCTGGCATGGGTAGAAAACATCTTTCCCCCATGAGTTAAGTGCTGACACTTGGCTCTAGCCCTTTACCAGCCACTGCCAGGATAGGGCACTTTGTGGTCAGCTTATGCCACCTGGGAAATGGGTGGAAGCTAAATCACTGCACTTGGTATCTGGGATGCTTCTGTTTGTGCAGGCACATGGCAGAGAAGGAATATGCTCTGCAAAAGTCACTGCCCCAGCCCACAGCTGCAGGCAGGGGTTGACAGAAGCTCTTCACAGTGACACAAAGCAAAGGGATTCATGTCAGGCTGCCTGCAGTTCCTTGCAAGGTCCTGGGTCTCAAAAGCCTTCGGGTGATGCCGAGAAGAGCTACCCACTGGGGGCTGATCCTTGCAGGAACTGCAAGAAGCCAGGGCTGCCTGGCCCATTGCAGCAGAGAAGGTAAATCATAGACACTCACTTTCCATGTTTTATTGCCATGGGTTACAGCAGCAATGACAATTTCTAGGGCAGACCATTCCCCCTCCCAGTGATTGCTGCCCTCAACAGCACTCCTGGGCCATGCCACAGGGGATGGGGGAGCACGGAGAGACCCGTGCACTCACAGGGTGAGTGATGCACTCCTTAACACTTGCCAGTGTCTGCTTTCACCACTGCCACTGCCCACCTTGAAAGCAGTGGGAGATGTGAGCCTGCTGGCTGCCAGCCCCTACTCCAGCCATTGCCATGATTCCCCCAGCTGCCAGCCCTCCTCCTGAGGTGTCCTACCCTACCTCCAGCCACTGTGTCCACAGCACAGCTGCAACACTCTAGGAACTATCTGCTGCCTATGTGTTTAATGTTTTAAAATTGCTTCAAATGTAAAACCTCCAGGAAATTTGCCCTGCAGTCCCCTTTTCTAATCTCCCTGCTGCTCTCCCAGGAATTCCTGTTCCGTGTCCTCCCCTGAATCAAAACGTTCTGCAAATAAAAAAGACACCAGCATGAAGCACTGCTCGGAATGACCTTGTCCTGATGGGAGCAAAGGATGAGTTGATAACCACTAGCACTGACTCTGTGCTCCCACTGCCCGACCCTCCCACAGCGCTTGTCACCACACAGTGCTAATGCCAAAGATCAGCTGGAGATAAAACTGTTGCATAACAACAGTTAATTAATAACAACCTAAGTGCTCTAGGTTGATGTCTCAATTCTCAGCTGTGATACTCTACTCACAGTCCTTTCTTCTGGGCTTTCCTTCAAGGAGGAAAGAGGATGCCAGCCTCCACGACAAGGGAGATGCCCTGTCACCTCTGCCTCCTAGCCTGCTTTCTTGCTGGCCAGGGGTGTGACACAGGTCTGTCCCACTGCAGGCAGGAATGGCTGCATGGCAGAAAACACCTCATGACAGTGCCATGCGTGAGCACTGGGAGCAAAGGAGCCCTGAGCAGCAGTGCCCCAGCAGGCGGCACTGCAGACATGCACGGCTGTGCTGACACAGCTCCCGCTGCGGATTCTGCCCTGCCTGGCCCAAGGCCCGTGGGCAGCACTCACTGCCTGAGCCTCAGTGGGCCCGTGAGAACTCTCACCTAGGATACAGGACATCCAGCAACACCCTGGCAGAAATTGGCCATTTCATTGATTTCCTCTCTCCAAACTGCACCGTGGACACAGGGCAAAGCAGGAATGTGCACTGAGGGGTTAATCCATCAGTCCATGAGCCAGCCTTTTGCACGGAGGCAAAGCAAGCAGCAGGAAATAGGTGAACCCTAGAGCTGCAGAAAGACTAGGACCCACAGGAGTGAGCCACCTGCCCCAAGAGGCTCCCCCTGTTCTCTTGATGACATTCCTCTTTACATCTCCTTAAAGATTGCATTTAGTAGGTCCCTGTTTTGATTAGGCAGGTAGAGCATCTCAGCTTATCAGCAGCACTGCAGATCTGACTGCAACATCTGGGGTTTGGATGAGGGATGTGATGGACTGGGATTGGGCAGCACTTCAACCTGCTCCTGAGCCACACAGGACTAAACCTTTGTAGGAGTTATAGCAAGGAAGGGGGTGCCTCAGTCTCCCCTAATCAGAGCTCCCTCTCAACTCCTGCAAGCAGGGGATCTGGTTCTTAACCAATCAGCTCTGTAGGCAGGGAATTTATTGGCACTCAGCTAATTTCCCACCACCACGTGCAAATAGCTCACAGGTAATCAACCCATCTCTGCAATTCCCAAGCAGCCCAGTGTGGGGCCCATGTTCAGGTTGTGCCCTGAGCCTCAGGAAGGCAAATGGGTCTAGAGGTGTTATGAGACTGAACATAACTGTTCAGTCTCTCACAGCTGAGACCTAGAATTAGTATAACACCAACCCATGGTCACTGCCCCTTGCAGCACCAGCCATGCTGGGACCCATCAGCAGAGAGCCAGCATATGGTAGAAACTTCAAAAGGACATCAAAGGGACCTCAAAGGGACCTCCAAGTCACTCTGTGGGGTCATTGCTGCATCAGCCCCTCAGCACGTTGTTTCTCTGTCTACCTCAGCTGTTTTGAGGTAGAGTCTGAGCTGTTTTGCATGGGAGAAAAGCCATCGCTCCTCCAGCCAGCCAGTGCTGCAGAGAGGTTTTAGGGCCTCAGCCTGTCCCAAAATACTTACATAGGAAGGAGGATCCTGCCAGGCTTCCCATTTTTCGCACATCGTTTTCTGAAACAACAGTTGGAGGTGTGGGAATAGCAGAAGAAGGGCTCCTGCCCCATGCCCCAAAGCAGGGCCACCCCACCCCATGGCCAGCCCCTTCTCCTGGCACCAGCTGGTTTAGCCTCCATGGATGCTGCTGAAGCAAAGGCAGGGCCAGAGGGAGCCCACAGAGGCCTCACCTGAGGAGACAACAGCCATGATGGCAGGGACACCATAGTAGGTGAATGCCCCATTCTCAAACCGCAGCCCTTCCTTGCCGACTTCCACCTGCACTTTCCCCTGGAAGGAGGAGGAAAACCCTCTCAGACAAGCACCCCGTGCTCCTGACCCACCCAGGGCTGCAGGGACCCCTGCTGTCCCATACAAGAGGATGGGCATCTTTGCTGACAGAAGCAGCTTAGAACAAGGTGGCAAGGAGAAAACAGGGCCATGCCCTGCCACCCTCTGGTTGCTGCTGCCCCAGGCACCTGCAGGATGAGGACAAAGTAGTCGACAGGGCGGTTGCGCTGGTAGAGGTAATGCTCTGCTGCCTTCTTGTTCTTTCGGTCGTACTTGAGCTCCTGGATGACATTGGGGTGTTTCAAGAGCCGCAGCAGGATCTTCTCGGAGAGGTAGGGGGACTTGAAAGGCTCCACTTCTAGAAGGGAGGCAACACACACATGCTGTGCTCAGCAGGCCCGGGACTGCCGGGAGCCCCTCATCCTCTGAGCTGCATGGCCCTGCTCCTGCAGCCTCAGCATCCACTGCCAAGAGGGCAGCCAAATGCAGAGCTGCACTGGTGGGGCAGTGGAATGTCCAGGCTGTAGGTCTAGCAGGTGGAAATTGCTCAGTGGCAGGGAGCCCAACCCAGGAATGGCTTAGGGATGCCCTGTGGGGCTGGTGCTGCAGGGCTTGCACAAGGGCAAGTGTACCTGTTGCCATGAACCGATGGGTAGCCAGGAGGAGCTGTGGGGAGATCTTCACCTTCATCTCACTCTCTGAGAGCCTGAAGATGGAGAAATCCTGGGGCTTGCGTCCCCGGTGGGGAACCCGCTCCTTCTTCCGATTGTCAGCTGCAGGCAGAGCAGAGCGGTCACTCGCCTGCAGCAGCCACAAAGCTGCTGCAGCTGCAGGGCCCCATGTCACATGCACACCTATGGACAGGCATGTCTGGCTGCACCCTATGGCAGGGCTGCTGTGGAGCAGCAGATGGAGCAGTGGGGCACATAAAACTCGCTGTGCATGCAGCCTTGGGAGCAGCTCCCAGGGCAAGGAGCAGGATGGTAAAACACACTTATTCCTCAGGAACAAGCCCTGGGTTCTCCAGGCTGGATGCATCACCCAGAGTTGCAAATCAGCTTGGGAACCACCCATTTCATGCCCAACATATATGTTCCTAGGTCAGGCCTTGCCCAGCCACCCACTGCTGATGCTGGTACTTCTCTATCTTGAGCATCCAAGATAGAGACACTTGACCAGCATCTCTCCATCATTCTTGTCTTTCCCATCATGACAGCAAATTACTCTGGGGAAGGACCACAATTTGCTCTGGCCTGTTTCCTACCCACATCTGTCTCTCTGTGCAGGCTCCCACCCTGGCTCCTGCAACCGCAGTAGCTGCTCTGGACACTAACTGTACAGATCCGTCTCATCCAGGATCTCGGACTTGATGATCTCCTCAATGACATCTTCCAGGGTGACAATTCCCATCACCTCGTAGAATGGGTCTCCTTCCCCTTCATTGTTCACCCGCTGCACGATGGCCAGGTGGGACTTTCCTGCAGAGAAAAAGCAGAGTGGCAGTGAGACACCTGGCCCGGTGATCCTGAGAGTGGTTCCCAGCATGGTGGGCAGGCAGGTGGGCAGGGTTTGGTGGGAGGCACAGATCACAGCAGACACTGTCACCCAGACCCACCCAAGTGTGCTAACCCAAGGAGAAGGGCTGGACACACAGCCCAGCCTAACAGGGCAGCAGCTGTCCAGACTGATTTGTAGATATAAGATCTTTTTTGGGGCTACCTTCCCTCTTTACCCAGGCTTTGAGTCACTCTGTTCAGCTCTTTGAAAGCCTCCTGTGCAGGAATAAAGGGTACATTATACCATCTCTTCCTTACCCTCCACTTCACTGGCATGAAACAACTCTTAACAGAGCAATGAGACAATGTTCTCCAACACAGAAATGTGAATGTGTCCTTGGCTCTACTGATTTCCCGTATCCTCCTGGTGTTTTCTTATTCTGTTGCTAATTATCTTTCCTATTAAATTGCCAGGAACAGCTCCCCCTCATCTTTCTATCCATCACTACATAGACCAGCACTAAGGTTTTTTGTAAAATATGGGCAAAATTTCCATCTCCTTGAAACAGCAGCTGGTTTTTATGCAGAAACACAAATGTTTGTTTGCAGCTTTCAGCCCAGCTCCTGCAGAACTCTTGGGTGAACCATCTGGATGCACACACTGAACACTTTTCAACCCATCAGCTTGCACCTGAAATTCTTCTCCAAGTCCTGCCCTTGACAGCATCTTCTCTATGTTACCTTAAACAAGCAGAGTGAGTCCAGGACCTTCTGCTGCAATGATGTTGACTCCTGCTTGGAAGTTCCAGTGTCCCTGGATCACAGTTTCAGCTTCCTCACTTGTCCCTTGTAAGCTGGCAGCTCTGCTGACATATTCTCAAGTTTCTTGGTTTTGGCATACTTGAAACATTTCTATTTGTTTTTGCATGTCCAGCTATCTGTAAGCTGTTTTGACTTTTTCAACCTCTCCCTTCCTTTACTGGCTGCTCTGATTTATGGTCCTGCTCAGCATCTTGACCAGTACCCAACTTCCAAGCCACAAACAACTTCTGGGTTTCTAGCTCCAGCATGTTCCTGGACCTGCCAATGAACAGCACTGGGTCTCTTACTGCCTGTGTGGCTCCCACACTGCCCACCAGTGCACACAGATTCTGAACCTCTAGTTTTACTTAAAAGCACCCTCATTGGCACCACAGCCAAAAACTTCTGCTCCCTCTGTTTGCTCTGCAGCCCTGGGGCCTCCTGTTGCAATTCCTGCACAAACCCAAAAGTACTGCAGCGCCCTCTGGGAAGCTGCTAACACCTTATTTCCCCATGGGCTCGGAGCTGAGCTCCTCGAGCAGCAATGGTCACCCAAAACGGGGGCAGGTCCTCTCTGCTATGCAGCTGCCTCTGCGTCCACTTCTCCCATAAACCCGTCCCAACAAACCCTCCTGCTGCTCCCGACAAGGGCTGTGACCAGCACTCATGCATAAAGATGTGACAGGGTGGGCTGCTGCCTGGTGCACAGCTCCTTCCTTACCCGCAGTGCCTCCTGGCTCTGCAGGGACGAGCACAGCCAGAGCAGCCTGGCAGTGCCACAAGCACGTCTTGCTGGGGATCATGTACCTTCAAATAACCCTGCCCTGGATCTGAGACGAGTAGACGACATTTCTCAGCTGAAGATCAGCACTATACATTTCTCACAGCAAATCTTGGGCATTTTCCACAGTATAAATTCCCTCCTCCTCATACCAAGCTTTTATTGCAAGATTTCAGAGAGCAGCTCGCTGCCTCCCACGCCTACAGATTTAGAAATGAGAACATAACATTGCAGCAAGTAGCACTGAGATATACTTTAAAAAACCAAATCAATAGCCCTGGGGCACTGAAAATTCAGCATGTTCTTTTAGTCTAGGCTATTTCTCTCCTTTCATACATAGGTTTGTGCATCTTTTCTGTTCAGTGGGTAATAAAGCAACACGGCACTTAAGAAGAAAAAAGCAGAGGAGTTGGCTGCAAGACAGCAGCAACAGCTATGTTTCATCTTAGCAAAGTCCAGCTTTTGAAATGGTCTCCTTTGCCAAACTCTGCTCCCAAACACTGGGGCCATCTGGTCTCCTACAAGTCCTTGGGTGAGCAAGGAGGGGGAAAAAGTTATTTCTCTTGGCTGAGAGCTTGTTGTTAATGACATTTACATGCAACTCAAAACCACCAAGCCCTTACAAAAAGCTTAGGTGCTACTTAAAGGCAGTCAGAGAGTGACGGAGGCAATTCTTTTTTTGGCCAAACACCTACATCGACACTGCACTTTACACTAGAAATGTGATTCAAGCTCCATGTTCATGTAGCTGCAAATGAGATTATTTAGAAATAACCCAGCACCATTAGCCTGGAAGGAGACCCATGGTTTCACTGCACTGGGGGCAGAGCCAGTAGGGCTGTTAGAGCACTCCAGAGTTCTTTATTTTCACAGAAAATAAACACTTGCATTCACACTCCAAACCCCCAGGTTCATGTTTCCAGGCTAATACCCACACTAGAAATGGAGCAGGTACCAAACAACAGAAAATTGTTGCAGTTCAGTGTGGTTGCTGCTGCCCATATCTAGAGAGCTCATCCCAGCCCACACCTGGCCAGCTGGTATCCATGTCACAAAAAGCCCTGAATGCCAGCCAGTCCCGGTCCTTTAAGTGAGCACTGCTTGCAGCTGCTCCCCTCTGGGAGAGGGCTGACATGCTCCGATTTCCCACCCGAGGGACATGAGATCATTCGCAAAGTTGTGCCCCACCCCCCTGACCTGACTGGGTCCTGTATCTCCTCCCATCAGCTTTTTAACAGACACCATAAATTCTGGTGGAGGGCTTGCAGGTGCCTTGGCTGTATGGTCATGGCTTGTTCCCTCCTGGGCAATGCTGCCAAGCTCAGCTAGATCCCTCTGCCCAGCCCCGGGAGCTGCTACACTTGCACGGGAGGAAAAGCAGTGGCCTTTAGAGCATGTACAAGGGCAGAATCTGGGCAATGAGATGGAAGCAATGTCTAAGGGAGGGCAGCATAGGGACAGACCTGGGGACACCACAGGGGTCACGTTTGCCTCTGCAGCCATTATCCAGCAGGTCAGCCTCAGTGGGAGCACAACAGAGGGAGGTAAATCATTTAAACAAACCCCCAAACTTGATCTAAAACAGCTTTAAGATCTGTAAAACTGATTCCAAAACCCGTGCTATTGTAACCACTGCTTGATAGCTCAAATGAGATGAATTATAAGGGTGAGCTGCTTCCCCACTAGCAAGCTGTCACATGTAAACTTTACAGGGCTATTGCTGATGCAGGAAAGCACAGTGAAACACTTGAGAATCAAAGCCTTGGTTTGGCAAATGCTAGAACAAATGGGCAATTAACTTTCCTTGTGCGAGCAGCTCTGCCGGCCTCCGCAGGACTGCTCTCGCACAGGAAGTCTATAGGTGATTAAGTGTCTGCTCAGCATGGGATACAACTGCACTAAATTCTTTATGAGCTACATGAAATCTGCTCTTTTCAAACAACAGCTTCAGTGGAAAGTTAATGCCTCAAAATGCTAAATTACAGAGCTAATATAAACAGCTGAGAGCTTCCAGATGGAGCAAGCATCTGAACAGATATCCGAAGCTTTTATGCCCATTTTTAGGAGCCTTGTTTTTCATAGGCACCTAAATGACCTTGGGCTCATAGATCTACCTCAAAGCATCTTCTCCAATGAGGAAACAGGGACTGAACATATGGAAATGCCTTGACTTCTGGGAAAGAAAGTGCTGTTGAGTTCAAATATAGCCCAGACTACTTCTTTATAATTTTTTTAATAAAGGTACCCTGCCAGAGGAATGTTAAAGATGCTTTAGCCTTGTCTCTTGTTCCACAGGATGAACATTCTGAGCATGAAATTCATTTTCATAAATTTTTATGGTAAGATCTGAAGCCGTTATTAGGAGATCAATGTACAGGCACAGACCTGTGCCTGAACCATTTGCAGCTATAAAATGGAAGGGGGAAAAAAAAGAGTAATTTTTAAATAATGTTGATTTGTGAAACAACCATGATGTAACTGAAATCTATTTTCTGTGTGCTTTTCTTCAGAGCTCTTCACAGGGGCTGCCAGCATCTCCATGTCCTCTTGCTGACCTGCATCTGAAGAAAGTGGGGACCCTGATTTGAACACCTTGAACTGGAAATGTGTGTGAGTGTGATCCTGTGTTACCACAACTCTGCACCATGGGTGAAAGCACACATTGTGTCTAGAGGAAATGCAGGGGGGAAATAACCAAGAGGGCTGCAGGGCCACACAGCTCTACAGGAATAAGAGCTATGTAAAGGAAATTCTGTAAATCCTAATCTAACCCAGACCTTTCTCAGAGACAAAAACTTCACCTGCTTGCATCTGTTTGTAGCCTTTCTCATATTCTCTTTTTGTGCTTTTCCTAATCCTAAGGAAAACTGTAAAAAAGATGGAATATTTGGAATAGCTCATCTATTACCATTGGAGATCAGGAAGATAAGGAGAAGATTAGAGGGGACATAGAACCTCATCTTCCATTTGTTGTGCAATAGGATCCTGACCTCCTGGGTACCCAACAGCTCAGTATGAAGGTGCCTTTGACAGCTATGAAGAGGGAAGTGGGGGCCAGGGTGCCCTTTCTCCCAGGGACTTGGCTCCCTTCTGGCTTTGCTGAATGCTTGCCCAGAGCAGGCCTGATCCTGGGATTATTGGGGTGGGGTAGAGCAGTCCAGGGTTTACACAGTAAGATTTAGCACAGTTTAGTGGGAAAAGCACAGTAATGTTTCAGGCAGAACTGCAACATGAGACACTGAGACCATTTTTTGTCTATCAGCAACTGCTGCTCTCAGCCTGGCAGTCACATTCCAGGGGACGTGTAGGTGATAGTTCCTGGGAAAAACTGGCTCCTTAACCCATACAACTGCCTTGGGAGGTCATTGCTTCAGCTCATAAAGATGCCCAGCAGAGTGACTAAAACACTTGCAGAAATCTCTTGAAGGCTGAGTTAATTTTGAATCAACACTGTGTGCTTACAATGCCCGCAGGATCAGAAAGATGGTACAAAAAGCATCTGAAATGGTACTGACCCCAATTCCTGGCAAATGTAAGCACCTTCTCCAGCTACATTCAATTTGCAGAAGTCTAATAGAGACCATGGAGCATTTTGAAATGTAAAGACAGACCCTAGGGCAGAGCTGTCCTCCACAGGACAGGCTGTTTTCCCTGCTAAGCCTGAAATTTGGGGTTTGAAGAATTTATTTTTAGTAACTCTTAAAAGATGCCAAGCCACAGAAGGCTAATTTGAGTTGCAGCTCAACCTCTGCCCTGCTGCAGGAAAATGAACATTAAGAGCAAATTTCTACTGTTCCTCTGACAGAGGAAAGTTACTTGCTGAAAGGTGCCAGTGCTGTATACAGACCCCTCCAGGAAATCAGTCAAAAAAACCCATAAACAACTTGAGGAAGGGACAAGACTGTGACTTCCCAGAAGCACTACAAAACAAGGAGGTGGACCTCACAGAAGAGGTTTCCAGGAGGAGTTATATCACTGGACTGGAGCTGCAAGATGGATTGCTTGGTTATCTTCAAGAAAGGAGGAGAAACAGATTGTATCACCCACAACATTTCGCGCTGAATAAATGCATAAAGCCTTCCTCATAGCTCCACATTCCCTAGGTAAAGTTTATCCTACAGAAAGCTCATCTGCCTCCCGACATAGCTGTAGCTTGCTAAATATGGTGCAATTCTTTTTTTTGGTGTATTAGGTATTTTCTTCTGGGAGCCCAGAATAAAGCCAGGTACTCCAAGGTGTACCAATACAAATTGCCAATACTCCCTTCAGTATTTTCATCTTCTTTCACCAGGCTGCAGGTGGTAAAATTACTGTACTGGTATGTATTTTCTTATTTCTAGTGAAGAGGGGACACATTTTGTGTAGGGTCCTTCACTTAGCACTTCTCAGTTAATGCTGCACAACAATGTATGCCTTCTATAAAAGACTGTGTCAAGTTTCCCTGAAAAGATGGCAAATTGGGTGTCCAGCTCTCGTTATTTCTGAGTTCTTTTTGCTGAGTTTTGCTGAGAAGATGAAGTCAAAACCATATTGCAGCACAAGTATTTCCTTCCTTCAGCTGAACCTGTCTCACGCTGCTGTAATGTTGTTTTTCTATATAGTTTTTGCAGCTGCCCTCCTCATTTGAGCTGTGGGTTGAAGTCTACACTATTCTCTTGCAGGCCAGACTGCCCCTCTGGTGCTGTTTGGAGTCTTCTCTGTGTTTTTCCCAGTTCCCAACGGACCCCCAATTTAACCACCTCTCTGCAGGAATCAGTACTGAAGGAGAAATCAAACAATGGCTGCAGCAGCAGGGTTGTGAAAAGGCAGAGGTGAAGAGTTTGACCAGTTCTGCTGTGATGGGGCAGGGGCCAGGTTTTGTTAACCAGGAGCTCACAGCTGCTCTTGGGCACCATGACCACACTGGGCCAGTGGCTCCCTGGGTGCTACTGAGTGTGTGCTACTATTTAATACAATTTAAATGTTAAATTAAATGGAAAGCTGATGCTACAGGTCTGTGGAAGGTAATCCCTTCCACACAAGGTCCTGCTGGGGGAGAGGCAGCTTGTGACACCTCTGTGGATTAAAGTCAAGGGAAACACCAATGCATCTTAATGGAACTGCACTCAAATGAGGTTAGTGTGAGCATACCTAGAAACAAATGAAGGAAAGCTTCCCCTCAAACCCTGCTATAGAAGACCAAAGATGAAAAAAGGCTGATTATCTTCATAGCTGGGGCAGAACAGCAAGAGAAAAGAAATGCCTCAGGTAAACAAGGATAATAGTGAGATATCGGTGAGTAGGAGACAGAAAATGAAAGTGCTGCCAGAGGTGTGAGCAAGAGTCCCAAAGTGCTGTATTTAATAATCCCTTGACATTTTCAGTAAGAAAGAACAAATGTTTGTGTACTGTGGCAAGGAGCTCTGGCAGTGAAATTGTGTTGCTTATACGTTATGCAAAAAAATGACAGTATGGGTATAGTGGATGTGGCGGAACATTAATCATTAGTGAAACAGATCAGAAGTACACATTGCTATCCAAGAAAGAAGAATATAAAATGTTATAGGAATGTTGTATAAACATTATAATAACAAAAAGAAATAAAAGATAGAAAAATTTTTTGAGTTAATCATGAGAAAAAGAAAGAAAAGCTGGCTTTTCTAAAGGTTTGTGAGGGACATAAGAACCTGGAGGTGGTTATTAATGCCCATCCTTACCAGAGACTTTAATTTCCTAGAAAGAGGCTGGGCTTTATCAGTGGGAGCATTTGCTGTCCTGCAGGCACCTTGGATGTGCGAAGTGATGAATGCCTTCATTAAACACTCACTGAGCCAACAAGCAATCAGCCTACTTTCTAATTAGTGAAGGTGTCTCAGAAGACCTGGCCATGGAAAGCAACCTTGATTGGATCAAACGAGATACTTCACCATAATTCAAATGGACACAGAAAAGGAGACAGCGATAAAGATTCTTAATTACAAATGGGAAATCTTTATTTTAGAAATTAAACAGTCAAGTGAACAGGGCTGACGCAGCAGTGGATGAGGCTGAAGGCAGCTGGGAGCTAACATCTGTCACAGTGTGGGAGGCAGCACAAGAACCTGTATTTGGAACTGAAAAAATACAGTTTAGGAGGGTTCAGGGCTGGGCTGGGGGGTAACTGTTTGCAAACTCAGGGTGCCGGGGGTGACCAAATGCCTACAAATAGAGGAAAGATGAATCAGAAGAAAACATCAATTCTTGGGAAGAAGAACGTTTGGGGGAAGAGCTGGAATTACTAAACCCCATGCAGAGTTAGATATGAAAACCAAAAGCAAGGCTTTTCAGCCATGTAGTTTAGAAAAGACAAGAAGTGAGGTGGGAGTAGATAAAGGGTTTAGGGAGAGCTCTAAATAGGGGCTGTAGCAAAAGACCCCAGAAGGCCACAATGGCAGACAGATAAAAAGGAGGAAGAACCTGAAGTGATATGCCAAGAGTTTAATGAAGCAAAGTTAAAGAAGGATGGATAATCTTCAATCTGAGATGAAGACCAGCATATGAAAGTGCAGGGTGGGTAGCAAGGTTTGTTACCATACCCATGAGCTCACAGAGCAGCACACACCAAACAGCTCTGTTTAAGGAGGGCACAGAGGACAACAAGCAAAGGGCAGGGAACTAAGCAACCACAAGCCTGTTTTCACTGGTCTATTGACCCATAGGGTACCATGCTGTAGAAGAAATTTGGAAGGGGAAGTCTATCAAAGTAAATCAGCTAAATTGCAGGGGAGCCTGACCAAGGGAGAGGGTGCCAAAATCATCTGACATCTCTAGACAAGAGAGAGGTAGAAGAGACCTCAGGTGAACTTCAGTGCTATTGCAGGAAAACACAGTTAGGAAGGAACTGTGAAGCACATAAGGAATTAGAAACACAAGAGACAACGGCCACTGGGGGGAAGGGGCAGGCATGGACTACTGCAGCTCACCAAGGTTGAACCCAGAGAACAATCTCAATGATTTTGCTAACAGTCTTGTATAAAAACCAGGAATTTTCTGATTTTCTCCATTGGGAGTCTCCAGTCCTGCTGAAGGGCAGAGAGGGCAGGTGGTGGCACACAGAACTCCTCTGCCTGTGATCCTGAGTGGTATGGGAACACAGCTGAATATCTCTGGAGAAGATGCTGACCTGCATGTATCTGATGAGCACATTCCTGGCACACTGAGAAATGTCCTATCCTCTCCTCCTCCCACCTCCAAAAACGAGCAGGAGATGACTCAGAGAGGCTTTCTCTGTATCTGGAGTGGACCAGGTTGGCCTTTCTCATATGATCAGCTCTGCCTGCGGCAGAGTGGCGCCACGCAGCCCAGGAGCCAAGTGCTGCCCTCATGCATTACATAATGCAGCATGTCACTGCTGCAGCCATTTCTTAGACTCACTCACCAAAGTATGACGTAGTGAGTAACACGCGGCAAAACACAGTTCCCAGTGGGAGAGAAAAACACATGCTGTGCGTATCCTCAAGGTATGGTTAATGAAATACAGCTCTCAGCATCTCTCGGGCTGCTGGCAGCTGCTGCATTACGAATGCTGTCACAGCTGCAAAAAAAGTACAGCTCTCTCTAAGGGCTTAATCTTTTCTTCTTTCTTTAAACCACTTGCATAGAAACACTTTACAGACCTCCTTCTCACTGCTAAGCTGAAAATGTGAAAGCTAAGTCATGAGAAGCAATTTCCTGTCATAAACTCCTTCGCATAGAACAGAGCAGCAAATGCTGTCTGGGCAATGGTGCAAGGCAGGTGACATGCCCATGCTGCCAGACCACTGCTGCCATCAGCCCCTGGGGGACAGGCTCACCTGCTGAGCCAGCAACCTGTGAGGCCAAAGGCTCTTACAGTCTTCATAACATCACAGGTACATGAAGGACTGGCCCTCAATCCACCTGAGGATGTTCCACCAGGTGACACCAGGGTCATCGACACACCAGCACATGCAGGGACCGATTCCCCCCAGCATCCCTGGTACCTGCCACATCCTGCCAGGAGGCCATGCAGGGCTGCCCGTGGAGGCTGCTGACCTGGAAATCATTGGGGGTGCAGAGGGGTGCAGGGGAAGCCCGAGGGGGTGTGGAGGGTGGCCCAGCGACCTCACCCTTCTTGAACTCCTCAAGCAGTGTGTCGAGGCGCGTGTCATTGAAGACGCAGTGGAGCGGGCGGCGGTAGAAGCGGGTGACAGTCTGCAGGGGAGTGCAGTCATCAGGGTCGACAAAGGCCAGGTCTTTGACAAAGAGCAGGTCGACAATGTTGTCGCGCCGGTCACCCTCATAGACTGGGATGCGGGTGTAGCCAGATCGGAGGATCTCAGAGACGGTGGCGAAGTCCAGCACAGCATCGGCCCGGAGCATGAAGCAGTCGGCCAGTGGTGTCAGCACATCCTCCACCACCTTGGTGCGTAGCTCCAGCGCGCCCTGCACCATGGCCAGCTCCTCCCGCACCAGGTCGCCGTGGGGGCCAGCGGCGCGCAGCGTCTCCAGCAGCCGCTCCCGCGTAGAGAAGACGCTGAGCTCCTGCCGCAGCGCCCAGTCTAGCAACCGGCTGAGCGGGTAGCAGAGCGGGAAGGCGGCCAGCATCAGCAGCCGGGTGAGGCAGAGCGTGCGGGAGGCGATGGCCAGCCCGTGCCGCGAGCACACCGAGTAGGGCAGCCCCTCGCCGCCCAGGAAGACGGCGGCGGTGCATAGCAGCACCGGCAGCCAGGGCGCTCCCCGTGGCCCGCCGGCCGCCGCCGCCGGCCCGCCGCCGGGCAGCGAGGCGCAGAGCCAGCCGGCCA
>VXBC01003681.1:58694-157880 GCA_013399945.1 Ploceus nigricollis | reverse complement strand
GCCGCGGGGGAGCCTGAGCTGGCCAGGGTACTGACCCGGCCCGCCGGGGGCACGGCTCCCGGCCGGCCGACTTTGGAAAACATTTGGCATCCTCTGGGGTTCTCACATCTGGAGTTCTTCTTTCGCACTCCTGGCAGGAGCTGCTCGGTCCCGTGTTCTGCTGAGCAGTTNATAGTTGTTTTTTTCACCCTCCAAGTGTTTCAAACACAGCCCCTTAGAGAGGGCTGTAGCATTTCAGGCATAGCAAGAACTCAATCCCCAAGATGGGAAGATCCTCTGATGTCCTTTGGACTTCTGGGATTTGCCAGACCTGGGGCTGCTCTGTGCCTCAGCATGAGCTCTGAGGCAGCCTCCTGCTCACAGGTTCCCAGGCACCACAACTGCAGGGAAGGAGCTACAACCTGCTCTGCCTCTATAAGGAGTCCCAATCCTTAGTTGTTTCCTTAGAAATTAAAAATTAAAAAAACAGGTTATAGAAATCACGTTACACAAAGTAAGGGAGATACAGCCTGAGCAGGAGATACTTCCAAAGATTGCCTGTTTATCTCCACTTTTTCTTTTTAAAATAAAAACTGTTCTGTTATAATCATGCATGAAAAGTGCTTTAATAACTGCAGGAAAAGGTGAAATCAACCAATTAACTTCTGATTTGTTAGCTATTTGCTTGTGTATTGGTGAGATAAAAAGATTTCTGTGGTTATGTATTTAATTGTTTATAATAAGCATCCTAAATTCTATTTTAAAATTGGATATTTTTGTTAGTTTCACACTTCTTTCCATGCTACATCTACTTTGTATGAATTCAAAGTGATTCATGCAAAATTACATGCACGGGGAAAGACGTGACTTTTTGTACACAACTATCCATTCTAGATTAGCAGTTGGCATTCAGGGAAAATGTTCTGAATTTATTATGGATCGGTCTCTGAATACATTTAGGTAAGTAAAAAGTGGATCTAATGATAGGGATATTAGAAAATAATTGGAAACAATCACTGAGAGCATTCTTATGCTATAAGTAGACTAGGTGCTGACAGTGTAAAGGATATATATGTGAGGAGTAGGATGATGGAAGTGATCAAAATAATATCTTTCAATCATAGAGATTTTTCATCTTGGAAAAAGTGACTGAGATTATGACAAATGCTATGAGCTCGGTGTCACACAGAGAAGACAATTTGGGAATTATTATTTCCTTGTTTTCATGACACAAGAAATAGGGAGCATCCAGTGGAATTATTACTTATAAAATGAACAAATATGACTTTTTAAAAATATGGTGGGAAATAACTTCTGGAACTCATTGTCAGGGAATTTTTCCCAGCTAAAATAAAGGAATGATACTAATGTGTCAAAAATTTGCCCATTAAAGACAAACATGATGAGGATGCAGTTTGTGGCTTGAGAAATCTTCTGTCTTTCTAAATAAGTTGTGTTCCAAATTTCACAATCACTGGGCATTTTATAACAATTCCAGCATACAAACCTGTTTTTAAAAGCATTTTAAATTTGTTGATTTAAAAAGTAGGTATTTTACAAGTTTGGCAATGTGAAAATCGTAAGACTTTTGCCTGGTCACTCCTTAAACATCTATTTAATTTTGGTACTAACAAAATTTTCTAATATTCCATTTTTTAGAAAAAGTGTTCAGGTTTTGTTAGAAAAAAATTGAGGGTTTTTTTCCCTTTTGAAGTCACTTTTCAAGGCTGGAAATCTGAAGCAAACAGTCCCCTGAGGAGGATGACCTGTTCTGGTGCCACGGCAGTGGTGACTCTTGCTTTTGCTGGAGCGGTGATAGCTGTGGGCAATGCTCACTTTCACACACACAGACACAGAAAGATGAGTTACTTCTCCTCTTTACCCTCCTGTCACACCTCCCTCTGGCAATAACCACATCCCTCTGCCCTGTCCTTCCTCCTCCCATCTTCCAGGTGCTCAGCTGCAGTAGAATGTGTCTGCTCCATGACTCCAGCAGCTCCTGGAATGGAATTGCGTATGGGCAGATGGTGGCATGAGCCATGGGAATGTCACCTGCACACAGGCCACACTGACAATGTGTAAATTCTCGGCTAGGGAAGCTCACTCTGTGCAAGGGAAACCCGGCTCTGGCTGGGAGCTGTCTCTGTGTGCTGTACGCCATCCTCGAGGTCTCACAGCTTGGAACTTCTCTGCCCTGTGGGAAGTGGTAACTGAAACCCTTAGGTGCAGGTGACTCACGGAAAGAGACTGGTAGGGCTCAGCCAGTCCTGGGATGCCCGGGAATGAGCCTCGCTGCGATTGTGCCACTCCTGAGGGTGTTTTCTAACTTGTTCTTCAGCATTTCCTTGGTAGTTTTGGTGACCTCCAAGGGCGGCGTGCGCAAAACCAATCGCAGGAGACATCCCGAGGCGGGCCAGGGATGTGTGCGGGCACTCGGAGACAGACCGGCCTCCGCAAAACAGCGTCCTCTGCCCCGGCCCCGCAGCCGGNGGTCCCGTGTTCTGCTGAGCAGTTTATCGCTTTTTCTTTTCTTTTTTCTACTCGAGGCTCAGGAAGGCAGTGAGTGCCCTTCTCCTGCCCACTCGGAGCTGCCCTGCCCAGAGCCTCTGGGGTACCGTCCTCCTTCTTGGCTTCCATGCATCTGTCTTTTTTCTGTCTCTTCATTTTAAGGTTTGAAAGCTGTGAACTCCTTGCTGTCTGTGTCCCTTGGGTTGCTCTTGCTGAGAATTCCCTTAGGCCTTCAGAAGCTGTGGTCTGCCAACTCTCTTCCCTCAGTGCTGCTGGTTCTAGGCACTGAGTTCCTTGTCCCAGAGCTCCATGTCCCAGACATCTGCCCACAGTTTAAGCTGGTGTTATAATGACTGTGGGGTCCACCTCCATCTTTAGGTCTTGGGCAAGTTTCTTGGGTCCCTCACCAATCTGAGAAGTCAGGACCTTGCATGTCTTGCCTCTGCTTCCTGAGTGTCTGCAGGGGCAGCTCTCAGAGAACCCCATCAAGATAACTGTCAGAGAATGCTCTGATTTCTGTGCCCTGCATGCCTTCCTCACACTCTTCCAGAGATCTGTCTGCATGTGACTTGACATCCTGATGGTAATCCCTGTCACAGCAGCTTTATCAAAACACTGCTCCTGCTCTTCATTCCTGGGCCTGCCCTTTGTCCCCAGGCCCTGCTGACAGTGCATGCAGAGCCATCCCTGTGGTCCCCAAAGATGGATGTCACATAGGACCCACTGCCATGGTCACCTGCACCCTCCACGGTGCTGGCCCCTGACCCTGGTCCTGGGCCAGTGGTTCCTCCACATGGGTCCACACTTGCCTTGGTTTGGGTTTTAGAAGTCATCCATTCCTTTTAGGAAACAAACTTGTTTTGACCCAGCCTGGACACCCTCGCAGCAGTTTAAGGAGAATTGCAGACAGCATATTGACCATCTAGTTTCAAATCTGTCTGCCTTTCAGTATTCTCCTCCTTCAGGGCCTCGTTGATGTGTTTGGCTTCATTTTTCCTTGGGGGTGGGGGGTGTACAGCTCTTGCCTTCAATTCTGTAGGAAGGGAAATCCATCACCCCGGAAGGTCATGGGCTCTAGTTGACTCCAGCAGCCCATGATAGCAATAGTCTTTCTCTGGGACAGAGGTAGGGTTGTGCCTCTCAGTCTTCAGTTTCCAAATATTTCATGCAACAGGGGTTCAGGATTTTATCATTCATTAGTTGGGCAAAGGGTGGGTAGGCCCAAGTCTTACTCAGTGCCTATCCAAGAGAATGTGCACTAAAGCACGCAGCTGAGGGGTCCATGCTCATTAGCTGCAGAGCAACATTAGTCCTTCCTCTTGCTCCATCTCACTGATGCCCTTGTGCTGGATGTAGAAATATTGAACCATATTTTCATGGTATCTGGATGCTGCCCAGTATCCACTCCTGAGTATGCTAGCTATGGGTGGAGGAGAGAACTTACATGGCTAACTACAGACCACGGGTGCTCTAATGACATTGCTGTTCTGAGCAGTCTATTTAGACAGCCTCTAGAGAAGCTCTACTCATCCCAAACTACACAGAAAAGAGGTAGAACACAGCCTGGTCAAGAAAGTGTTGTGACTCTAGGATGAGGCTCAGAGACAGGAAGATAATGTGGCTTCCAGTCCTCCACCACATGTTTGGAGGCAGTTCTCTGCCAGCCCAAGATACAGCAGAGCTTTCAACCTAAGTTTGCTGAACTTGAGAAAAAGGATCATGCTCCTGAGAAACAGGAACATGACTTTTGGAAGCAACTTTGGTGTTTCTCGATGTGCGTAACAATAAAAGAACTGGAGAGTGTGTGGGAACAAGGTGTGACTCTCTTCTGACAACAAGCTTCTTCAGCAGCTTCTAGCTAGATGGGAATTGAACCAAGCAAAAATCAGCCTTGTGAGGCAAAGTGTCCTTATGTAATGTGGTGGAATAATTCCAACTTCAATCCTTGCTTATCAGAGCTGGCTGCCTGAGGTTTTGTAAGAACTAGACACAGGTGTCTGGTGCCTGTGGATCTGAACATGTTGCAGAGTTTATGAAACTCATAAGGGACCTAGCAAGGACTAGTTTGCACCACTCACCTTCTGCTTAGACTGACAGATCTTACTTGATTTTTGTTCTGCCTTGCTACTCCATCATTCCCTTTCCCCAGCAGGTGAGTAGTTCTAGGGTAGGGAATATAATATTCTTGTCTCATAATATGGCTTAGAAAATGCTCATATGAAGAGAAAACAATTGTTAAATAATCCTTCTGCCTCCTGAATGTCAGGCATTAGAAGGATACAGACACTTGTTCAAAGAGTCATAAGCCATGCTGACCTGTGATAGCTGCAGTGAGGATAAACAAGGTGAGAACAAGCCTTCTTCATCACCTCTTTGACAGGCAAGGTTAAGCGGAAGCCAGGGGTTACTGGAACGAGATTTAGTTTTTTCTCATTATTTAGTGTCAAATACACATGTAACAGGATTGTAATAGAAATGTTGGGGCTTTTGCACTCTCCTGCAAGGGAGGGGTCAGCATTGTAAGAGAGCAGCAGCTAGGCAGGTAGAGGACGGAAGGGTCTGTAGATTCTGTGAGCATACAACTTGAGTTTTGTGTGGGAGAGAAGGAGACTTGGGCTGGGGAGGGTCATTTGATAGGTGGATCCAAGGGGTTTGGATCCTTTTGTTGGGTTGCTCTTGCTGAGTGATGATTGTGTGACTGTCATATGGGCTGGAGCTGATCCAAGCATCTGGCGAAAATGAAAGCTGAGGTTTGGCCATCTCCCTCTTTTCTTTCCCTTTTGCTGTAGACATTGTTCGCAGCGACATTGCCCTGGATAAGCAGAAAGGCTGTAAGATCGCCCAGCATCCTGACATAATGTTGGAGCTACAGAGGGAAAAGGCAGCTCAGATGCACTTGGTTTTGTTAAAGGAGCAGTTTTCAAACACATACAGCAACCTCACACTAACAGGTAAGGCTGCAAGACCAGCTCTGGAGCCAGGAGCTGGGTCTAGTTCTTGCTAACTCACAGGTGTGTTAAAACCCTCGGGTTCCTTGCCTTTGTATGAATCAGCATCTCTCTGGCTGCCTCTGTTTCCTACCAAGGTTACTGGGTATTGGGAGGGAAAGGACCAGCAGGAGCTGGAGGTGGACTCATAAGGCCTCTGCAGCTGGCACCTATGCAAACACTCCAGATTTGGTGCCCCTGAACAGAACATTTTCTACAGTCTGACCTAAGCAGAATACCACGGCATATGAAGTGCTGGAGAAATCTCCCTGCTAACTGTTCACGTCGATGGGCTGCAGCAATTACTAAATTTGGAGTCCTTTAAGCTGCAGCTGATTTTTTTTCTTTCCAGAGCATGCACTTTGTGTGAACCCAGTAAATATTAAAGAGCAAATATAAAGGGATAATGGCCTAGACAGAGATGAGAGGATACTCTTTTTCTGGCAACTGTTTGTATTATCCTGGGAATAGAATCTCGATGGAGGAGACTGCCACATTTTGGATACACATTTAATGGCGCTTGTAAAGGACTGATGTCTTCAGGCAGTGAGTGGGCAGAAGGATGGTATCCCAGCAGCCAAGAGGGTCCTCTCATATCTCTTCTCATATCTCTTCTCGTTGTCACTACAGCTGGATGAGCCACAGACAATGGGAGGGAAGAAGAGACTAATAAATCAAACGAGACCCCCTTCTCCTCTTGACAGGTCCCTTTCCTGTGAAAGGCAGGCAGGCATCTTATTTTTACAAGAGAGAGGGCCCTGTGCTCTGTCTGGGGAGGAGATGGCAAAACCCATGGTGGCCCTCCCCTGCTGCTGGGCTGGGAGAGGCAAACCAGTCCTGCACAACCTCCCCCACTCTGCTGCCACCCCTGTTTCAGTGCCCAGCCCCTGCCTTGAAGCCAGCATGGGTCTGCATCCTCACCAGTGAGCTCTGCCTCTCCTGGGGACATCAGCTGTGTTGGAGCTCTCAGGGACCCCATGGAGGTCAGATGGTGACACCAGCACTGTTGAAAGGCTCAGCCCGGGGGGTCACTGGATATCAGGGCCCTGAGTGTAGCTGAATCGCATCATTCCTGAAGGCCCAGCATTTAAATAGGATCCTCAGAGCCGTTTCTCATTCTCTGTAACGTAATCCACTTGGCTGTTTATTCCCAGTACAACTGCTGGAATCAACATTGTCAGCTTTTCCCCTGACAACTTGCTTACTTTCCACTAAACAAACTTCCCTCGAGAAGTGAAGCTGCTCTCCCCTGTCCTCCTTCCCTTGCTGCTTCAAAAGCTCTCTGGCATTGCTCACATTTTTTACAGAACCTGCAGAGCAGAGGTGCTACCTGGTTATCAGCTTAGCTCTTAGCCTTTCCAAGTGTGTTTACAGGATAGTTCAGAAGGTTTTAGCTCTAACTCTCCAGGGTGGAGAGAGCAATTTCACCCAAATATTACCCAAAGAACTATTTTAATGTTCTTTAACTCCTTTTGAATGTGAGCAGAGCAACTTCATAATTGTTATGAAGTTTAATCTTTTATTTCATAGACATAGTCTGAGAACATGGTCTCTAGACAGCTAAGCATAATATTTAACTGGAACTCTACTAACTTGTGTAAATATTTCCCTTCTCTGTGATGGATCTGGTGTTTGGGGTGGGTAGAGGGGGTTGTACATCTGTTGCAGAAGGACATTTCTTACCTTCAGAATTCAATCAGACAGAGTTTGCTTGAGGACTTCTTTTTGTTCTGCACATTGGGTTTGTACAGTGCTATAGGGAGTCCCCAGGTCATGAGGCAAGGTGCAGGAGCAAGAATGCAGATATGGTTTAGGGAGTCCTTAGTGAAGGACTGAGTTTCCAGGGATGGAGTATCCAAGGGATCCTTGAGAACAGGGTGTCCCCCTGGGGGTCTGTAGCGAGGAGTCACTTGGCCTCATGCAGTGCACGTACTGTGGATGACCTCCAGTGTCCAACCCAGCCTGGAGCAATATTGAACCCCACACCTCTGTGTGAAAGGGCTCCTACCACTGCTAGTTCTTCAGTTGTACCCAAAAAATGTAAATGGACTATCTTGCCCAAAGTCACATGAGAATAAAGTGCTTTATGATGGGATAGCTCCTCTAGGAGAGCGTGAGAGTAGAAATACTACTGTGTGGCATTTTTATTCCCATATCACTACCACTACCACTGTAGTGAACTGGATAAAAAGTCCCATTCCCTTCCTCCTCCTCCTCCTCCTCACAGGTAATATAGTTGCATGAACAATTTGAAAGACTTTCAGGCCTCCCACTCTGCCTGCAAGTGTGGGTAATGGATTCTGCCAACAAACTTTCAAGCAGTACCCGCATGGGTTTAGGAATGAAAGCTCTTAGAGTGCAGGGCATGATTCTGCAGTCTCTGTGGCATCAATGTAAATTGAGGGGTTTTGCAAATCTATTCACCAGTTGCACATAATTCCCAGTGTGTTCCTTATTTCAGGCATCAGGCAGGGCTGTGTTACACTGGGATTTAAGCTGCTCACAGCAGCAGGTACTTCCATGGTAAGAGGGTGTCTTAGAATGAAATGTGTGTTTTTGTGCTAAGACACAACTGAGACTGAGTGAAACCAGGCAGTCTTTCTGGCTCTCACTCCTCCAGGAACACATGTGAGACTCTGGCTTAGACCACTTTGGTTTCTCTCGTCGAGCCTTCCTCGGCTCCTGTCTGCAGGCTTTCTCTTGCATCTTGCCTCTGCTTTCTGTATGTGATCTTTCCAGGCTTACTGAGCCTGCCTGCCTGACATGAGCAATTGCCTTTGATCTGTGACCGTGCTATTTAAATGCTGTAAAATATTTTGAGGTTTATTAATCCTTGCTGTTTCCCCCGCGGTGCTCAGAGATGGGTATCTCGTTTCACAGATCAGCATCTCTCGTGCTCCCGGGTCAGTCCGTGCTACAGTGGGGGGCAGTGCACAGCACTGCCTGCTCTCCTCTGGGAACCAGCTCCCTGAGCTCAGCCCGCCGTGGGACAAGGCAGGAGAAGGAATCTTTCCTTAGAAACACTTCTTTGCTCCTTCACCGTTCACAGAGCAAGCAGAGATTCTTTTTATGTTTTGTATCAGCTGGGCATTAGAAGTTGCAATTGTCACAGCAGGCTCCCATCCTTTGCAGCCCTCAGAAGAAATGTTCAGGCGACAGGAAGGTCATTTTGGAGTCCTGGAACCGGGTGGAGGTGGGAGGGCCGGAAGGAACAACATTGGGCTGGCAGCAGGTGAGGTGTGAGGAACTGCCTCGGGCAGTGGAGACACAGTGTGCATGCAGATTTTAGAGTGAGCTTGTGGAGAGTGGGGCAGCATCAGGCTTCAATAGACTAAATCCAAAGTCTTCCACCTGTGGTGCCAGTTTGGGCTGGGGCAGTGTACTGCACTTGTGGCTTAAGAGACTGGACATCCACAGGCTTCTCCCCTGTTCTCCAGTAAAGCCTGTTAAGCCTGTGGAAGAGGGAACTGTTCAGGTCCATAGACACATGTGAAAAACTGGCCCCTCCTGTACTCACATGAAGTGTTAGGTGTAACTGAGGCTTCCCAAGAAACAAGTATGGACTATAAATTTCCCCTTAGGATTCCCCATCCAGAGGAAACAAAATAGTGCCCCACTGCTCATTCTGAAACATGGAGAAACAACTTTCTGCTGTGCCTTCTGCCTGAAACTGTGGCACAGATTAGTTCACTGCATCAAGAGACTAATGATGAGAGCTCTCTGGCCTGTCCTGCCACGCCACATCTGCACTGAGAAGCCAGTGAGGAGACTGGAAGGTGTGTGGTGGGAGCTCTCCATCCTGTAATATCATAGAGCACAGTCTCTAAAAGCAGTGATTAAGGGGGCAGACCCTCCTCACACGGGTTGTGAGGTTCCCAGGTGACCCTCTGTGGTCACACCCTGCTGAGGGTGTTATCAGTGTCACTCCCCAGTGCACTGAGAGGGACTTGAAGGGACTAAACTCAGATGGAACTGATAGAAACAGAGCTGAGAGCTGCTGAAGAGTGCATTTCACTGTCTGTGTCCAATACTTCAATCAGGTGTTTTACACTGGCATCCCACTACCCCATCACTAATTAGATAGCTTAAACTCTGCCATAACAGCAGTTGTGATCTCTCTGTAAGGTTTTTCCTTGAAAAAGTCTACTTTTGGAGATGTTAGCAGCCATGCAGAGACCCTCTTTGTCCAAGGTAAGTGGTTTGGGGGTATGTGGTGGTGGTGACAGAGTGCACACCCACTTTTCACAAGGGGGTTGTGTAATGTGGCATAGTGGAATAAAGCAGGGTAGGGCAGCAGAGTTTATGTGAGGCTACTGCAGAGCACACATGTGTGGGAGGCACAGAGCAGAGATGAGGGCAGTGTGTCTCTGTGAAGAGCTTGCTAGTGAGATACTGTCCCACAGAAATAGGTTTTTTGCTTCTCCCCAAAGACAGTGAGAATCCCAGCTGTCCTTTGGCAGGGAATCACAGGGATCAGGTTGAGC
The DNA here is from genome assembly GCA_013399945.1 of Ploceus nigricollis. Lineage (NCBI taxonomy): Eukaryota > Metazoa > Chordata > Aves > Passeriformes > Ploceidae > Ploceus > Ploceus nigricollis. Next base: position 147,922 of record VXBC01003681.1, on the reverse strand, counting down.
ACCTGTGACATGTGGGTTTCCTGCACTTGTGAACCTCCCCTGGTGGTTTAGTGATTCCTGGTGAATGCTGTGGCTCTGGAAGACAGTGGTCCTTGAGCAGGACATGTTTGTAGGGCCTGAGGCTCATCCCATGGAGTGCTGGGTCTGAGAGAACCATGGCTCAGAGGCTGCCCTTGCAAGAGGGTGTGTGTAGGAAGCAGGGCATGGGGTTGGGTGTGCTTTTGGTGCCTGGGCTGCCGGGCTGTAAGGCCACTCTGGTTATTTTTGCTGAAATTTTCCTCAGATGGGTTTTATCCCCCAGCTACACCTAACTGCATGGGACTGGAGGGTGGGCCACCTTGTGAGGTGGTACCTGACAGGGCTGTTGCAAAGGTAAGTACAGCTTCCTTGTCTTTCTGGCATCTTGTTTGGGATCAGAAACCTCAATGTCCCGTGGTCTGCGCAGCAGTGATGCGTATCACAGCTGTTTTACGGGGTGCTGCACAGGGGTGGTCTGCACTGCACTGGCTCTCCAGCTTCTCTTCAAGGAGGGTGTGCCCTGGGGCTGTGTAACAGGCCTGGGAGTGTCTTTTGGATCAAGCTCTCTGCCCTTCTGTCCATCACAGACCCTTACGTCACATACATTATCCGCAGCACTGTACAAAATAGATCTAGAAAGGACCTCAAGAGGGCATCTTCTAGCCTTTTCCATGGAAAATCTGTACCTGGTCTCTGCTTGGGGAAAGGTGTCTGGGAAGAGGCAATATCTTTTGTGTGACCAGCTGGTACACTTGGAGTCAGTCAAACTCTGGGAGGCTTGAACCCTCCAAAGAAAAAAAAGTAGCATTCAAAGCTAAAACCACAGTGAAAATAGCTCCCCAGAACTTGTCACCTTGAATAACACAACTGGGGTACTGGTGGAGAAGTCCTGTCAGCAAAGGGAACACAATAATGTTATCAACTCCTGAGGGAAAGAAGGGGAGAGAGCTGCTGTGAAACCCTGGAGACTTTCCTGGGAGGAAGGGACCAGGAAAACTGTAATGGCATTAAATCACTATCTGCACCAAGCCCACAGTTACTGACAGCAGAGGTGCCAACCTTTTGAGGATAGTTTGCAGGTGTCTTCTGAGATCTTGGGATAAGATCCAATGGAAAAGTGCCGGGAAAAATAAATCTTGGAAAACAATCTCGGGTAACTGAGTGTTTTTGTGCCATTATCAGTTGTTTATATGAGCTCATTCTGAAACAAAGTGGCTGTTTGTTTTTACTACACAGCCTTCTGAGGGTGTTTGCTGTAGCTGAAATAGATTGTGTTCCTGGGCATGTCCATGTAAAGGCTGCAGGCTGTTGGGGCTCAGCTGCCAGGCACCAGCACTGCCCAGGTTGTGGGGACGTCACTGTTGACTGATTCAAATGATGTGGCTTTATCCTTATTTTAAAACCTTCTGTGATGGCAGTGATGTACCCTCCCTCAGCAGTCGGCTCTGGGGCATAATTACCTATATCATCATGGAGTTGGTATTTTAAAATCTCTTGCTTCAGTTTAAGCCCATGATGGCATGTCCTCTCCCCGTGGACATGGAGAACAGCTTACAGCACTCCTTTTCTCTTTGCAGAAATCTTTTACATATTTGAGGCTTGTTATCATGTTTCCCTGAAGACTTTTGTTCTCTGCACTGAACAACTGCCTTTCATTTGCTCTTTTCTCATGTCCATTTTATTTTCAAGTTGAATGACATATGCGTAGCTGATTCTGCATCTTGAGATCCCTTTCACCCCTCTACAATTTTTTTTGTGGCTCTGTGTTTTGTTGGGGTCCCTTGGGCTCTCTCCACTGGGTCTGGGATGTTTTTTAAGTGCATTGCCTTGAAATGAGACCAGTATTGTAGCTGAGGCCTTTCTTGTCTGAGAAAAGCAGCAGGGTTATTTCATGTACCTGGTGCCTGACACTTCTGTATGTATAATCATGGATTTTTTTTCTGCAATATTTCTTGTTCATGCCTGCAATTTTGTGTACCATTTCCCAACCAGCTGTGCATTTCCCACATGGAATTTCATCTAGACTCTATTTTCCTAATTTTCTAATTAAAATGTTACACAAAAGTGGAGGTAAAGCCTTGAGAAAGTAAGGGTACAGAACATCTGTTGCCTCTATCTCACTCACGAGACCTTGTTGCTCTATCAAAGAGAAGTCAGGTTGCCTTCACATGGCAGGGCTATTACTTCCAGCCCTTCCTTGCAGATGGATTGTTTGATGATTTCTTTCGAAATTTTTCCAGGAACTGAAGTTATGTTGGCTGGGCTGCAATTTCCTTGGTTTTTCAGCCTGTTGAACATAGCCACTATATTTGCCCTTTTCTGATCTTTTAGAACCTCATTCGTCTTCCAGGAATTCCTACAGATAGTTGCTGACGGACCTCCACCTATTTTAAAACATCAGACTTCTGTAATTCGGCTAAGATGCTACTATACATTACCCTTCTACTCTGATTCTTTTAATTGCATTAACTTTATGGTCCTAATGTGATCCTTCTTTTCATGAAGTCTGAACAAAAAAAAAAGCATTAAGCATTCCTGCTTTAACTCTGTGAGTTGTTGACTATTGTAAAATTCTGTCCCAGTTCATACCTCTTTGCTTCCTGAGACAGCTGTGAGCCAAGCCCCTGGGATCCCCTGCCTTCTCTTACCCTAATTAGAAGTTTCACAACTCGTTTTGTGCTGACAGCATGTGTGTGTGTGAGAGAGGTCATGAAGGTGAATCTCTTTTTCAGGTGACACCCTCTAGTCTGTTAAGCCACACTTTGGCTTTCTCATTATCTGATTTGGTTATTGTTTTTGTAACTGTGGGAAATATGGCTTCTTGTGACGTGTTCAGGATTTATTAAATTCAATTTATTTCTCAATTTAACTAGCCACACCAGAGAAGATATTTTATAAATTGCGAATCTTAAAATTAGCAGTTATACATACATTATAATATGTAATGTCATTACCAGAACCAGCCAGTTCTGGGTGCTGTGTAGAGAATAAAGAAAACACATAAACCTAACAGAAAACAGATTTTGGTAGAAGAGGGGGAGGGCTGACACGCACTAATAGCTTTGGAAGGGCTTGTGGCTTGTTCAGTGTCATAAAGCAATCTATTAACCTTTTCTCCCTCCTCAGGAGGTGCTGAACTCTTTGGTCTGTCTCTTCCCACCGATGTAGTTATCAAATGTCTCCTGGTTACCGCTGGCGATCACTGCCGCGAGCAGTTTCTGTGGAGCACTCGGCTCTTTCGCTCTGTCCCTCTCTCCCGGTGCTGTTCCTTTGTGCTCATCCACATCAGCCTGATGGAGTTGCCGTTTCTCCTTTGCAAGCTTCAAGCCACGGAGGAGTCTGTGAATTACCCTAATCGTACCCCTGCGTTAAGATAATTTACATCTGTTCCCTTATCTTGCTGTGTGTTTACAAAACACTGTCTTTCCCAAACTCCCTTTTCATTTGGAGCAAAATCTCACTTGCCAGCCCTCTCAGATTAGTGAAGCCTCTGTCCTTACAAAGCACTATTTTTATTCTGCCACTATTTCCCGTTCTTTTTCAAACAAGTACAAGCACTCGTTTTGGGCTTCCCTGCCTGTGGTGTTTTCCATCTCCATGGCTTTCCCCAGTTTTTCTCTGTTGGTGAGAATCAAGCCTCAAGGAGACTCCTTCCTAGTTTTGTTCCTGTCACTTCTTTCTCAATTTTTTTTGTCGGTGCATTCCAGGAACTTGAAGCAAGGCAGTATCTGATGTCTTCCTTTCCCAGCAAATGTGTGGGCAGTTAAAGGTCCCTAATTACCAGCAGGTTCTGTGTTTCAGATGCTCCCAATAAGCCTGTGCTTCCGATCTCCCTGATTTTGTAGCCTAAAGCAGACCCCCAGTGTGCCAGTGTCTGGGTTCCGTCCAGTCTTAGGTTACACAGTGGTCTTTATACCTGCCTTTTGTACTACTGAGTTTCACCCCCTGCTTTTATGCTGGGCCCCAAGATCATCCAGAGCTTCTTGTGTGATGTTTCTCATCCTCAGCTGGGCTAATGTTACTTTTTCTCTTTGCCAGCACTGTGCTTAACTCTGACTTTCAACCCCTGGAGCTTGCTTTGCCTGGAGCCACCAGGTTAGAAACCCCTTCTCCTCTCACACTAACGTAATGCCTACATACAGCAGTCAAACCTTGTGGATTTTTCTTTCAAAAGCTGAATAGATTTGGCTCCTCAAGCTTCACTTTGCCAAAGTCCTGTCATACCTCCTCCTTGGTCCTGTGGCCATGCAGGACAGACTTGTCCATCCCGGAGGTACAAGCCCTATATTGTTTTCCCGTACGTGTATTATCTTGTGCTTGGCTGAATTAAAGCACGCTTGGTTGGATGGTGGCCATTTAGCCAAACAAATTGGATCACAGGATAAATGAAGGCTGTTTTGTTTATTTACTAATCTTCATTTGTGCTATCTGCAAGCTGCCTCTAAGGAACTTGTATTTATCTGAATGATTGGTAAAAACACTGCATCCTGTGGGATGGGAAACAATGGATAGGTTTTTGTCTCATTAGCCACTTCTGTCCATCTACTTATGCCAAATTACTTCTATTAATGCAAGTTCTTAAATCAAGCTGTAACACCAGTTAGACAGGACTTGATTCTGTACAACATATGCTGGCTGGTAATTAGCTGAGACATGAATATAATGAATTATTGGTAGATTCTCATATTATCTTTTAATTACTCTGTCAAGTTCTGCTGTCAGCCTGACTGGCTGCTGGTCCTTAGGTCAGCAAGTCCTGCCAAAGCAACAGCATGGGGTTAGGGCTCACCTACCCTTCTAGAATTACTTGGCATTCCAAGATTTATTAAAAATTAGCGTCAATGGGTCAGAGATCTCCTTAGTGCACTTGGAGGTGCAAATTATCCGAGGTGGGTGATTTTATAGTGTTTATCTAAAGCAGATGTTATCTAATTCATGTATTGGTCATCAGTAAATGGTGATGTATATAATCCTCTTATGATTAATTCATCATCATATTTTTTTCATAAATACAGAGTGCCTATATGTATATTTTTATAGTTACACTGATAATTTTACCATGTGCACAAAATAGCACATTCATTTCCCTTCTTTTCTCTATATTTAAATTTCCACTCATAACTCAGCAAGGCATGAATTTTTTCATCATGCTTTTTAAATACTGTATTAATTTTCTATACTTTGTCATTTGCAGTTGGTTGCTATTTCTTTGGCATTACAATCATGGATTATATTATCTTCTGTTATTGCTATCTATACCACTGCATAAGGATGGGTTTCCTGCCAAAATCCCCTTCCAGCATGGTGGTGGAATATGCTGACTTTAGCCATCACCTAAAAGCAAAACAAAAAAAACCCAACCAAAATCCCCTTTAAATATTCCTTTGGTTTATTTTGTCCAGTATTTTCTTCCCAATAACTTAATTAGATTTTTTTCAGCCTGGAGATATTGAAGCATCTTGTGTATGTATTTTTGACTGGGATTACGATCCCACTAGCTTTGCTCAAATACAGAAGGTAGATGCCTATGTGGACAGAGCAGGAAACTCTGTGCCTGGTAAGTTCTCAGCATTTTTAAAAACTTCTCTGGCAAATTGTGACATAGCACCTCATTTTACTGCAGTTGTAGGAGTATTTCTGGTTTCAGCCCTCCAGCTACCATTCCTGTGTGTTTGCTCCCTGTGAAAAATACCAAGGGTGGCATTTGCATGCTGCTGAGGAGCTTGCAGCCCGGGATCCGGGATGTGGGACTGTGGCGTGCAGGACCCATCTGACAGACGGAAGCTTTGTGGCTGGGCTAACTGCTGGAGAAAACAGGGAGGAGAGGGAAGAGGCATGGCTGGTGAGCCTGGCTTGGCGGGGAGTGGGGGGATAATCTCTGTGGCTGGACCCTGGCTCCTGCCCCACGCTGCTCGGAGGGGGCACTGCCTGCTGCTGGGAACGCAGTTTGGTTCCCAAGGCTTCTTCTCCGGTTGCTTGCTCTAACCCTTTTTCCATCTGTCCGTTCATTTATTATTTACTGCTTTCGCTTGCTCTTTTCTTCATTAGCTGGTTCCCAGTGCTCCTGGCTCTGGAAAGGGCTGTCTTATGGGGAACACAAGGACAGCAGCAAATATTGTTGCACTGCTTCTCTGCCAGCCCTCCCTGTTGCACGGATGGGGCTGTGTGGCACGCACAGTTAATTAAACTCTTTAACACTTTTTTCCAAGTTAAGAAAAGGGTCAAAATCCTCTAAGTAAGAGCCCCTTGAGTCCTGGAGCCCCCCATGCAGTCCATGCTCTGCTTTTTCAGGGGCTCATACTGGGGATGTATACACGGGGGTTGGAGAGTAACGTGAGAAGCTCTGGATATGCATGCTTTGTGCAGCTAAAAGTGGTGGGGGAAAAGTGAGGTTACAAGGTGTTCAAAAGAAATTTTGGATCTCTCTTTACTTCATTAAGTTTTATATTGGATTGCTGTGCCAAGAGACACAATCATTGACTTTCTTAAAGGAATGAAAACCTCCATGAGTTTAAATTTTCTTTTTTTCCTCCGATGGAAAGGTGGCAAAACCAAAGGTTTTGTAGGAGAAACTGAAACCATTCAAACATAATTCTATTAACTAATTAGGGGAACTCTGGAAATGGGACTGAGACTCGCAGGCCTTTTTTTCTTCTCTTTGCTGGGGCACTCCAAGAATTGGATCACCTGGGGAAAGCATGTTTAAGAAATACCAGATGGTCTCTGCGATGCTCCAGCTGTGGACAATCACTCCCAGCCAGGCAATCTGCCTTGCTGTCGAAGCCCTCTAAAACTGTGCTGCCCATTTGTCATGCTTCTCCAATTGCAGCGCTCTGGATAGCTTCTTTTTTCCTTGTCTGGCTCTTCCTTTCCAGTTTTTATCACCCACCCCCTCCATGAGCTAATGTAGTAACATCCCTTCATTGGCTATAAATCCATTGAAGAGCCATATATAAAATATTACTTTGTTAGGGAAGGTTGGGAAACATCTGTTTTTTACCCATAAGAGTCAGTCTCTACTTGTCTCATATGACGATGTGACTATTTATATATTTTTAAAGAAAAAGAAGTAGAGAAAATGGGAATCCTAGGAAAAAACTTAGTGGAGCCTCTAAAGAGAGGAAACTGATTCAGCTCTGGGATTTGTTTGGAGGCTTTTTGGGGAGGGGGTGGGGCACAGGCCAAGAAATTGCTTAGATGTCTGACAAAGTAGCAGTCATACCAACTGCAGAGGGTCCTTCTGGAAATATTTCAATGTTGTATAACAGTTTCTAGGTGCTTCCCAACACATACTTGCACAGGAAAACTGTGGGTCTAAACCATTATGTATCATCTACTACACAGAACAGAAACCTGGGAACAGTGACAGTCCTTGGATTAGTAGCAGACTGTAACCGTAGGGGTGTACACACAGAGCAGAAAAAGTGTGTAGCTCTGGAGGCCTTGCACTTAGGTGGCTATGCCCCTAAATGTATGCCCCTAATTTAGGTGGGAATGCCACCAGGGCTTCCTGTCTGAGCCTACTGGCATGACCAGTGTCTCTTCCAACCCGCTCAGCGCCAGTGCCTTGCTGAGCTGTCTGCTTTTCCTCACACATACAGCACTTAACCTGTGTCTCTGTCTCCTTGCTGGACAAGGACATTGCTATCTGAGAGTGCACGTGTGGGGAGAACTGGCTCTGTCACTGGCTCTGTCCAAGGTGACAGGGGTGCAAGAGCAGGATGCTGGGGCTCTGTTGTGCCTGTTATGGGGCGTGACAGGAGAGTTTGGGTGGATATGGGGCCTCATACTGCTGTGGAAAGGCTGTACAAGCAGCCAGGCAGGCTTGGGACACTTAGTTCATGCTACTGGGGTGAGCTGTGGAATAAGATGCTGTCCTAGGGTGATGTTATGATGCTTGTATCCCCAGTCATGTGACAGATGCTCTGCCAGCTGTGCTGAGGTGACAGGAACAAAGAGCAAGTCTGTAGGGAAGGCGATTGGGAGCATACAAGGGAGGATCCTGCTTTGGGTGAGCTGGGTGGGAGGGAGGCTGCACCTCCAGAAGGCTGCCTCTGGTGCTGTGTACCTTGCCTGCCAGGCAGGAACACTGCCAGCCTCTGAGCCCCTCAGCATGTGAATATGGAAGAAGGAGGAGGAGACTTTGTTGTTTGCAGGTGGTGTCAGGATTTGCCACAGCTGCTTTCTGTGCCTTGCAAGGCTGGCATACAGGAATGAAGTTCTAGAGCTGCTAATGATTGATGCTGTTCCACATACAATCGTAGGATGGTTTGGGTTGGAAGGGGCCTTAAAGATGACCTAGTTCCAACCCCCTTGGGGTGGGCAGGGACATCTTCCACTAGACCAGGTTACTCAAAGCCCTGTCACACAGGTCTCCCTCTTTCCTGGCTGGATTCGGTGCCTTCCCCTGCCCCTTTGCTGCCCAAATGTGAGACTCTCCTCTCCAGTCTCCTTTCCTCAGGATCATGGATTGCTGTGTTGGTCTGGACCCAGCTCACCCATCTGAGGTGAGAAATGCCCCAGCAGGGACCTCTTTCCTCCCTCTGCCAGCCAGCCTTGCACATCCCACATAAGCTCCACGGTGGATGGCTGCCTGCTTTTCTCAGGCTGGCCAAAACCAAACTCCATGTGTGTCTCCCCTGCTGATCCCTCTCATGCCTTTCTGCAGGGCTGTGGCTGACAGCTGTGTCTTCCCTGTGGCCTCATAACAGGCTCATGCTGCTCCTCTCTCCCTCTCCCACACACTGGCTGCTGTGCTGCTGTCCCCTCCTGCCACGCTGGAGCTCAGCCTGTTCTGATGGTTATCTGCCCTCACGACAGCCTTGTGCCCTTCTCCTTGGCTCTTTCCTCTTCCAAAATCCTTCTCATTCTCCCTCCCATGGTGCTAATTGGGCCTTGAGCCCCCTTTTCTTCCCTCTGCTCAGTTCACTGACCAGCTGTTACTGAGCTGTGCTCCAGCCACCATGGGCACTGGTAAAAGCTCCCCAAACCCCACATAACACCCACCTCCACCTGGTGCAGATCCAGCAACACTAGTGACAAGTAAAAGGTTATTTTTCAATGGTGAGATATTAAACAGACAAAGCTGCTCTCTCTAGCAGCTGCTGTATCTTTGCCCTCTCTGTGCCAAAGCCTTTGGTTATCTCACATGGTGTGTCAGGGCACTGGTCTAAAATCTGCTGCTTGCCTTTGGCAAACTCCTGTGACAGTGAGCTCTGTACAGCTCTGAGCTTGGGACTGGCATCTGATTGTTCTACAGGTGAACTAAAGTTCACATGCTTTGATACTCAGTATAGATTTGGACTTCACAGGGCTAAAAAGAAAATGTTAAATTTGAGGTGGAAGCAGATAAATAAAAAGGAATTTGGGATGTTGCAAATATCTTGGTGAGCATAAGCCACATGGGCAGAGCAGCAGCTGGGAGGCCAGGTGCACCCAGAGCCCTCTAAGGGGCACTGGGATGCTCTGACATTGGAAATGGTATTGGGAAGCAGTGCTGGGCACCATGTCCAATTCTCATGCTGACTTTAGCCAAAATGCTATATGGTTGGGAAAGATGCATAAAAGAGCAGTAAACGTGACCAAATCCTGGAAATAGGGTGCTATAGATATGATTTCACTAATATTCATCTACTTAAGAAAAATTAAAAAGCAACTTAATCATAATGTGCAAGTACCAACAAGAGGAAGAAAAAGTTCAAAGGAAATACCTTGAAATATTAGAGAAGAAAGGCAGAAAAGAAAACTATGATTTAGAACCTAGTGCAGGACAACCTTGGAGAAATAATGTGCAGATTTATAATGCTGAGAATGGTCCTTTCTATCCTTATAACCTGTATAAATGTGCAACATGAGTGTTGTGCCTCCTAGAGAATAGGTGATGGCAGGAATTAAACAGTCCTGAAACCAAACTGAATTTGTTAGCCTTTGCTGATAACTTGGCCAACGAGACCTTTCACTCAGCTGTAAGCAAAGCTGAGCTTGGACTATGGGCTCTGGTTCTCTTCCCATTAAAATAAGAGGTGAATTTAGCCCCTGTCTATGCCAGAACCTGCCTGGCCTTGATGTGATGTGCTTTAGTATAAGAAGAAAAATCAAGTTTAGGTCAGGGTTTTTTGGACAGAGGTGACTGGATTTAGGAAACCTCAGCTACATCTCCTTGCTACAGCCACCCCCAGGGAGGAGCTGATGTGCTGACCAGGACAGCAGGGAGTCTTTGCTCCCCACCACCAAATCCTTCCCTGAAACAAGATCCAGAGACCAATTACCTGAAATGTGAGTGCTTCCCCAGGAGGAACCTGTGTTTGATACAGTAGTCTTTATTTTCCTGCTTTATTTTAAAGCTTGTTCATTCCACCTCCCCAAAAAGATTTAGCTGGTATTTCATTGAATAACTTGACCTTGGGTGTCCAAAAGTTCATTTATATAAATTTCCAGATATAGGGTTTTGACAAAGAAATAGTCTTCCTTTGATAGAATGTAACAAATTCAAGTTTCAGAAATTATCCTCTTGAGCCATCTCTGTGGTGTTTGGCATCATGACAAGTAATTAGTCAATCCTGAAATAGTCATCAAGCAGAGAAACAGCTTATTTTATATACTGTTTCTTAGAGAGTTAAATATTTCCACATATTCAGGCTCTGATTGGAGTCTTGGATCCTTTCCAAATGTTTAACCTGTAAAGATATTTGAGAACACCAGGACTTAGGCTCTTTCCAAAAAATGATAGATTTCACTTGAATTTTCACAAATGGAAAACCACAACTCCCCATAGCTGCAAAGAAGCAGCTGTCATACCAGGTATGGAGTATGAGAAAACACTTTCTAAAAGCTTCAGGGACTTCCCATTATCTGGAAGTTTTTAGTGCTCTTAAAATTCGCGAAGAAAACAGAGTTTCTTTTCCTGCACAGCGTTGCCTGAGATAATCGGCTGCACCTGTTTGGAAGCAGCGCTTCACGTTGTTCCCTTACATACACCCTTGCACGTGTTCCTGTTAATTTTTCCTAGAAACCCAAGTGTCAACAAATTGGAGGCCAGCATTGCAACTCTGTTCAAAATCCCAAATTGGTGTTTCTGAGCATTTTGCCATGCAAAGTGGTGTGATCTAAGTGACTGAATCGACTTTGAAGGTTTGAAGTTGAAATCCTGGGGTGTTGGGATGCAGGCAAAAATCTACTGAAGAAATCAAAGCACCAAATCAACAGCTCCAAACCTAAAGTTCTCCTTTTTGTTGTTGTTTCTGCTCTATTCTTAAAAAAAAAAAAAAGGGCAATATTCCAAATTGTGGACTAATTTTGGGAAGGGTTAATTTTTGGTGTGATTCAGCACAGGCATGCATGATGAGAATTTGGGAAATAAGGAGTTAAGTCACGATGATGTAAACCATTGTTTCGCATTTAAAATAATAGCACTTGGATAATTCTGAAGTTGTGGCTTCTGCTTTTATTGGCTGAGAGGTTGCCAAAACATGTGTGTGTTGCTCTGAATTGGTAAATTGTTCCTATTTATAGGACAGGTGTCTTCTGATGTCCCGAGTCCAGTGTGTTCTGTAATCCTAGATCCTGGTTTTGATCTATGTTTAATAGTGTGTGACAGAAGGAGATAGGAACCTTGCAGACCAAATCAGGCTTGGAATGTTTTGAGTTTAGCTCTGCCCCGCTCTGTCCACTTGTAACACAGGGTATCTTTCCATTAGGGTCTTGCCCTTCTAAAATTAAGTTTTTGGACTTCTCTTTTCTTTCTGAGACACATAGCCTTTGACTCATTTACATGCAGCCTCTTGAGTGTGCCAGCCTCCTTCTTTTGTGTTGACTCAAGAAAAAAAAATTGCTTTCTCACATATTTTTAACACAGCTTTTCTAATGCAGAAACCACAGTGAGGCAGTGCTGCAGGGAGAGATGTGGTGGCAGGAACAGAGTCAAGGTGTATGTGATGGCAGTCATGAAAATAAACCTTTATGTTTGCACCAACATCTAATTTAAACTGTGCTTCACAGCTGCTGGTTTGGGCTATGCAGTGTCACTGAAAAAGGGTTGGATTAGTCGCAATTAGTTATGTGACTGTCAAAACCACTCTTTTTCATTATCTTGCAAGCTGCTGGTTGAAATGAATCAATTGAATGGAATCATGGAATGCTTTAGGTTGGAAGGGACCTTTTAAAGGTCATCTTGTCCAATCCACCTGTCATGGGCAGGGACACCTTCCACTAAACCAGGTTGCTCAGAGCCTCACCCATGATTACTTTTAGGAATGGGGCATCCACAATTTCTCTGGGCAAACTGTGCCAGTGTCTCAGCACCCTCATTGTAAATGCAGACAGATCTAGTTGTTATGTTGCTGATGCATCTGCTCTGCTTATTATATTGCATTTTAAAAAGAAATTTTAAAAAATACTTTAAAATATGACCAAGCTCCTCTTCTACAGAGGAGTGCAGACTTTCCAGCTGGAGGTTCAAAAGAGACACAGGTTGTTGCTAGAAGGGAGAGAAATGCAGGTTCACGGGCAGGGAATCTCTTGAGATGCCTAACTCAAGGGAAGAGGTGCAGCAGCAATGACAGGGACCAGGACTGGAGGGACAGATGGGGTTTCCTGCCATGTCCACTACCCCACCACCCTCTGGTCTGGCCACCACAGAGCCAGGGCCTGTTGTTCTGTGTCCAGGATGGGAAAAGCGTGGAGTAGCCGCGTGGAATACGCGGCAGGGTGGGTCGGCAGAGCGGTTAGCGAGGAGCAGCTTGCTGTCAGCTGAGCACTGAGGATACCATCATGCCAGAAAAGGAACTGGGTCTGGAGGGAGGTGGAGGAGGCCATGAGAACTGGATGGGAGGCTTGGCTCTCTTTCAAGCAGTTCCTGAAGCCAGATTAGTCCTCTTCGCCAGCTGGTGTGAGACGTTAGGTTTGTGTTATTTCTGGCAGCCCCACAGGGACTGGGAGTAGCTCCATGCCTCGTGTTTCTCTTTCTGAGGACAGGACAGTCCAGCAGCACAAGTTTTGCATTCCTGTCCCCAGGAGATACAAGTGCTAGCTTGCCCTCAGGTAGAAGGTATGAGGAAAAGAACCCAAGCTGCCGTGCCTGCCTTTCACCTCTGATGCCACCAGCTTCCTCTGCTGGCTGCTCTGGGCTAGTCTGCTCTTCACATGACCAACTGTCCAGGTTTCCCCACATGTGTTCTCTTGTCACTGTCTAGCCAGACTTGGGGGAATTCATGTGTCTCCTGGCCTTGCATGCTGCTGTGCGTGCACAGAAACTCTCTACTGCCCCATGTCTGGGAAGCCCAGATGTGTCCACAGATGCAGGAATCCTGAGGAGCTGCCAAATGTCTGGAAATGTAGGATATGCCCCCATGCATAGGAGCCTTGAGTTGTTCCTTGCCTGGAAATCACTGATATTTTATGTGCAAGGGATTGGACACAGGGAATGTTGGATGGACAGCTGTACATGTCTGCTGCAATTGCTTTTAGTACACTTGAAGGAATCTCTCAAGAAGGAGTTGGTGTGTGTGTCCTGGTATGTCCACAGAGGTTTAGGATTTGGTTTGTTGCACATGCACAGGCTGCTCTGTACAAGCATGCATACTTTGGAAATCCCTGTCAGACTGTCCTAGTCCTTTACATTCCCTTCCTGCATGGGACTATTTTCCATCAGGATCAGTAGGAAGGCCCTTTGTGTTGTGGTCTTGCTCTGAGGCAATTCCTTTTTCTGCTTGATCTTTGTGCTTTCTTGCTGGGCTCCTCAATTCCATTTCAGCACAGGTCTCCATGGGGATCTGTATCTTCCCATCCCTCTTTGCAGCAGAGAAGAGCAGAGGGTGGGACAGGGTTGCTCTGATGTTTGTCTGACATGCTGCTCACTTGCACTTGGGACATGGAAGGACTGTAACTGGTGTGGAAGCTGCTGTGTTGGCACTGTGGCTTTTCTAGATCAGGATCCCAGATTTTTGTGACAAGCTGGAGAAGGAAAGGGAGGAAAGTTTAATAGTTTTCCCCAGGTAAAACACAAGCAGATTCACCAGATTTTACTCTGTGGCATTTTTATTGCTTCTCACTTACAGGGCCATGGTATTTGGTCCTGACTCTGGAAGTGAGTGAACCTGTTCTCCCAGAGCTGCTGCTGGATGTGATGTGGGGTGGATGCCTCCCACCTTTCCTTCCCAGCTGCTGGGTGACATGTCCTGGGTGTGGCTGGTGCAGAAGCCGCCCCATTCCCTGAACCTATGTTCTGGGGTGACTGACCTCCCAAAACATTCCCTTTTTCTTCTGGAAAACAGATTTATTCTGGCATTCACCCTTGACCACACACTCCCCCTAGTGAATTCCAGGGTTAAAAAATCACGTAGGCTTTTCGTAAGAGCTGCCTCACTTGTCGTTTAATGATTCCACCTCTGAACTGGGACCCTGCTGCTTCACTGGCTGCCTTGACAATATCTCATTTGTCTTTTCCTCTTTTATTTAGTTTTTCCTACATTTTTCGCACATTCTGTGGATTCTCCTGCATTCCAACTGTCTTATATTTTCATGCTTGCTTTTATCTCTCTATTCATCTATCCCAGTATAGACAACAGAAATGCTAAGTCCACATAATCTGTAGAAAGCATGAACTGGGTTGTTAGACATTTTCCAAACATTACACTTCATGGAAATATTTTTCTGTAAGAAGTAGAAATGAAACAGCTGTCTCCTGCTCTCTCCTGGGCTGTTCCTGTGCAGACTCTTCTGCCCTCTGAATTTACAGCACCATTGCTTGGATGAGTGTCCAACAGCCAGCTTCAGGCAGTTGTATTTATGATGTGCCAAGCAGTGGTGAAGATGATGGTGTTTATATGCTACTCAGCTCTATGTGGTGGGATTAATGTGCCATGAGACCTGTGCTAAGGCTTCCAGAGTCAGGAGCATTTCACCAGCAGAATTGTCACTAGGAAATCTGGTACAAGTCATGACTGATGACTCACTGCAGACTGTGGGACAAGCAGGGTTGTTCCTCACTCACACATCCTCCTGCTTGCTCCTGTCCTTCTGGCTTTGTGCTTGGCCAAATGGTAAAATCCCTCCAAGCTCCTGCCGGGAGCTGAGAACTGGCATCATGAAAGAAAGGCATAGGTGCCTCGTGTAACCCTGCTTGCTGGATGACAGTGGGCACCTGGCTTTTTTTCTTCACTCCCTGGCTTGTTGTGGGGCATCACCTCTCAGCTGACCTTCCATGCCTAGCCCAAGCATAGAATGGAAGCCCAAAACCCTGCTGGGGTGCCTTCTGGATGTGGGCATGGTTCTGCTCCCCCTCCCTAATGTGTTTATTCTGCTGGCCTGGTGCCTGACCTCAGCACACAGTTGAAGATGTATTGGCTGCTAGAGGGCAACTGTTTCTTGAGTCCTATGGAAATTGATGGGAAGCTTAATACATGAGTGGAGTTGTCTGAACTGGAAAGGTAAATCAGGAAAAACAGAAACACACAGCAAAAATTTTGGGGCTGAAACAAGCAATCTTTCCTCTTCCACATGGAGATGTGAACACCAGGCTTTCTGGACAGAAGTGTGAACATCAGTGTTGCTGTGAGCAAGCAGAGAGTAGGCTCCTCAGCAGATGACAGAGGAGGAGAGAAATAGTGGAATTTGTATGTTACCATCTCCAAACTGAGCAACTGGAAAAAGAGTAGGAGAGACCAGAAATTATTTGAAGGTTCACTTCCCTTCAGTGTTTTCCTAGAACTGAGCAAGCAGATATTCATTCACAGGCTATATTCCAAACTGAGGTTATTTCTTCAGAGCATGTTCTGGCAAAGGATTTTTGGCCACAACCCATTCTCAACCTGAATGACTGGGTGATACCATGGGTGAGAAATCAGCTAACAGCAAATCATGGATCTCAGTTTCGGGCAGTCATTAACTGTGCATCCATTATGCTACTTCTGTGTAACTCTCCATACTGCAATGCACTGCTTTTAGCTTTGACCTTGATAGGATAAAGCAGAACTACTCTTGCCCTTAAATGCTGCCCCATGAGAAGTGTGGTGCCTTTGTGCATCAGCAGGAAGCGTGCTCTGCTCCCTGGGAGGATAAAATCACTCCATAGGTGCCTGAGAAATCCCTCAGCATGTGTCACCCAAGTGTGCCATGGGGATCTCACAGCTTGGGAGCTACTCTGGCATGTGAGCTGATGAGTCACAAGTGCAACTGGGGAATACCAGAGAATTAACAGGAGCACATCTGGATACACACAGAGCACACCTGGTGCATCAGAGTTGCCGTATGTTTGCAGCATCACTGTATTGAGTGTGCAATGAGCCACTTTCTACCCCTCCTGTACTCTCTGGGGAAACTTTTATCATATTTACATAAAATAACATTTGGGAAACACCTTCCCTTCTTTGTCTCCATGGCAAGGCTTCCCAGGTCCCTCAATGTGAGTAGCAGGGATGCTGCATGGAAGGATGAGCTGTGTCAGGACTCATTGTGAGCACTCCAAGCCTGAATAACTGGTTGTTATTCTGTGTGATGTCCAATGCTCGGGTATCCAGTGGTGTCTCTGAGAAACGTTTGTCGGCGTGTTTTGCTGGGTAGCCTAGAGGGCCTTTCATGTCTTTGCCAAGAGCTGGTCTGTTGTATCATTTTTCCAGGCATGATACAGCACTTGGCACAGCAGCCCTCCAGGCTTTGCCCTTGTAAAGTCTCCAGAGTTATTCCCTGGGATGTGGCTGTCCCTGGAAGGGAGGCTTGAAGTTTGACTACTCTACCAATGTGTATCTACATAAAGCAATGGAAAAAAAAATAGGTAATGTACCAGCACCAAATTCTTCAAAATATGCTATCCATATGCACTTTGAGCATCTTCTATCCCTGTCCTCTAATTCGGAGTCTCTTGACTTCTTGGGAAGAAATGAGGGAGGTGGGATACTCCCTTTTCAACTATGTCTGGCTGTATAGGATGACAACTATGGTTTCTTGTACACCTGGTCATCTGTCTGGAGCAGTTTGGGGGATTTATGCCATCCTCCGTGTACAGACAGACAGTACTCTTCAAAGGGCACTGGGTACATGAACATTCCCAGTTTTGATGGGAGGGTGACTCTTGTTCTTCCAGCACTTGCCACTGGCAGTTGTGTTGCTGCCCAGCCTGTGTTGCCCTGGTGCAGTCTGGGGAGGCTGCAGCGGGAAGAAGTAGGGAGGGGCTGGACTGGGAGCCTTGTGTCTATCATCAGGCATCTGGATAGCCCCATCCTTAAGTCCCAAGTGCCTAAAACAAGATGGGTGGCACTTCCACTTGCACAATGTCTGAGCAAAGTGATCATGGGCGTAAATATGCACAGTTTGGTTTCAAATAAATAGAGGGGAAAAAATAATTTTCAAGCTTACAGGTAGAGATAAGAAAACCCAGAAGAGTCAGGAGAACTCTGAAAAGTCTCTGGAAGCAAATGTCCTATACCTTCAGCACAGCTCAGATACATGAATACCAGGGCTGGTTTGACTGGTGATCCAATAAGTCCTTGCAGAGAGGTAATACAGATTTTTATATTGGGATTCAAATACATTACTGGGTTTGAACAAAGCCACTGTCAAATGCTATTTAAGAGGATTTTCAAAACTTCCCTGGTCTTCTACTAAAAATGTAAATGAAGTAAAAAAAGTAAGTGCAAGTGTATTGCTAATTTAAAATAAATATTCCACCTTTACTGTTTCAGAGCATTTAGGAACAGTACTTTCAGTTGTTTGCTTCCTAGATAAAAAAAAAAAAAAACCCGCCTTTCTTTCTGTTTCATGATGGGAAAGTTTGTAAGTCACCTTATCTCTGTAGGTATCAGAAACATCACACATGGCATTGCCTTAACATCTTTTTTTTTCTTGCAATTTCCTGGATTTCCTGCTATGTCTTTGTTCAAGCAAAGCATACTCAACCACTGGAGAGACTTGTAAAAGAGCCAAATTAATCTTTTCTCCTGAGCTTTGCAAAATAGGTTAAACTAACACATAATACTCATGGATGTTAAGTTCAGATATGCACATAAAATGTGAGGCTACTGAATTAAGAAATAACTGCTGTTCACTGTTTCTGCATCCTGCTGCAATTATATTTTTATTTTGTCTGCTATTTTTTGCCAGGCAGAGATTATCAGAAAATTGAAAATTAGTTTAATACTGAAATATCTATGTTACTGTTTGTGCAAAGCTCAAAGTTCCTTCAACACCCAAATAATGCAAAATTCTCAAGCTGAACTTGAGAATACATAATGCAAAGCACGTTAATTTACTGGAAACTTGGGCACGGGAGCTGTTCTTTGATATGCCCAGCCAACCTGTTTCCACAGCTCTCAGCGAACATTTCACAGAATTACAGAATATTCTGAGTTGGATGCTTCATCTGATATGACTAATGAATTTAGTTTTCTGACAATGCTGGTTTCACTTCAATGCATGAAAATGCTTGTGCTTTTAAAACTCGATACCAGTACTTTATCCCAGGTTTTTCACATCCTTGCCATGCTCATGTGGGACTCCCACAAGTTGCCCTGTGTCACTGTCACAACTGTACTGATGTACTGCCCTGTGTCTAGCTCCTGTTTCCCTGTCCTTCAATTTATGACAATAGCTGCTACCACATAAGTTACTTTGGATGTTGGGGTATTTAGCCCATGTATCATAGAATCAGACAGGATGGGTGGGAAGGGACCTTAAAGATCATCTAGCTCCAGCTGCCTGCCATGAAATCTTTAGGGCACTCATGTCCTGTGAAGAGTCAACCAGACCTTTTCAGGTAAAGCCCTCATCTCTCCTGCATCTCAGCACTGTGGTCTGTAGCTGCAGGTCTGCCCTTAGAAGTGGCCTGTGATGTGCAGTCTGAATGAGAAGCAAAAGCCACTTTCTGTAAGAGGTGGATCAAACAGAAGGGCTTTGCATTTTGGCTTCAGCTCTCCCACTGCAGAGTAGAGTTAACTGGTCATGAGGATGAAAACTGTGGGGAAGGAGCCCAGGAGCAGATATCTGCACAAATACATCTCAGCCATCCTCCTAACCAGCTCCTTGCCCTTGGTCCAACCAGGCAGTGCCTCACTAGTGCCTCTGGCTGAGTTGCTCTGATCTCAGGAAGGGGCCTCCAGGACTGGTGCAAGAAAAATTAGTCCCTCCTTTTCCTCCTCTCCCCTCAGAACTGCATGTATCCACGTGATTTATGTGACTCTGGATTTTAGCTCATGTTTACCCTGCTGAGAGCCTTATGGCTTCTCTGTTTGCCTTGGTGCTTGCCTTAGCACATTGTTCTTGCTGCTGACAGTTGTGCTGGTGGAGGTTTTATCTGGAAAGAAGGGGGGGATGGCAGTGAGGAAGACAGCCCTGAGAAAGAGGTGTCGTGCTGTGTGGAGCCAGTGCTGCCGGCCGGGCTTCCTGAGCCTGGGCAGGCAATTCCCACCGGCGCTGCGCTCCTCGATGGAAAATGCAGAGACACAGAAGTGTGTTAATGGGTCAAGAACCAAACAGGTTGAAAATATTTGGGGCATTTCTGGAGGGGCTGGAGAGAGGTAAAAATCTGCCTCTCCCATCCCTGGCTGCTATCACTGGTGAAAGGAAACTGATAACTCAAGTTGAAGAAAATGAAAGCTGCGGGAGGTGAAAGCAGCTCCTTGGATGATGTGGGATACAATCACTGCTCTGCAAAAGCTTAATTGCTGTAGGTAACATGCAGAGTTCTGCAAATGGGAAAGAAAGAAGCACAGGGGTTTGCCAGAGGCCCGTTCCCATCAGTTTGATTGCATTTTGTGGCACTTCAAGGAAAAATGGAGTAGGAAAAAGACAGATCTTCTGCAAGCCTGTGGAGATCAGCAACTTCCACCCAAGCTGGGAGGAATTCTCCAACTCCCAGTGGGCAGAAGAGATTTCTGTGTTAGAGGGGCTCATGCAGGCTCTGCTGCTGAAAACACATCTTGAAGTAATATGTGACTCTTGATGACACCTCCTCAACACTTAGTAAATTTGACCTTTTCTTTCATGTGCCATTATACTGCCTCACATGGCTGCACAGGCAGCTAGCACATTGAATCCAAATTTTACATTTCCAGGCAAGGAACATGTGCTCTTTCAAATTGAACAGTGATGCTACCAATGGCTGGCTTGACTTCCCTTCGCCTGGGAGGTGGGAGGTCAGTTGACAGGAAATCTCATTCTCTGTCATCCAGAATTGCCATCTTTCACACTAAGGCAGATTTGGTTTGGTTTAAAGCCCTTGTGCGTGCTGAGCAGTGCAGGTGTTCAGCCCCTCCTAGAAGCATTTTAGCTGTAAGTGCAGTGTACTCATCCTTGGTGGTGTTAAATAGCTTTTATAAACACTGTCTGCGAGTGTTCTGATTATAGACGACCTTCCCTCTCTGCTTAGTGTCATCTCATTAATCTATCCATTAGGTGAATAATTCTGGATTGGGGAACAGAGCAAATATAGAAATTGCACAATGAAACACATTTAATATATTCAAACAACTTTTTCTTAATATAAAGCAAATCATTTGCTATTCATTTTTCATGTTGCATTGAGTATTTGCAGGCCAACACTGGAAACAGGCTGGTAATTTGGTCCTCCTTAATTTTGGCACCTGTAGCTATTTTAGAACTAGAGGCTGTTTTCTGTGGCTTTACTGCTCTGTAATTCAATACCCTTTTAGGACCTTAATGCTGCCATTACTAGTAAATTTGCCTCTATTCTGAATAAAACTCTTTATTACATTTGTTTGTTTAATTTTTATTAGAGAAGAGTTACCCAACAACCACAGGGAAGGAATTTCCTAGAAGGTACAGAGGCAGTGCCTGGAATCCCTTTCCCATTATTGCTGGTGTGAGCAGGAAAGCCCAAGTCACTCTAGGGATCTGCAGGGTGCAGATGGTTCACTCTGAGTCTTGTGTAGCCAGGCTGATGGTGGTGGTAGCCCCCCTTCCCATGAGTCCCCCCTTTGGGTAATGAGCTTGGTTAACTACTCTGTGCACAGCTGAGGCCTCAAAGCCCTGTATATACTTCTCTACTGACATGGTTTTCTTTTTTCCTTTGAAATTTTTTTTCTTGAAAATATAATTATTGACACTTTAATTCCTTCATCCATTTTTTGACCCTTTTCTTTGCTCGTTTGTCTTGTCTGTTTTCCTTTGTGTTCACCTTAGCAGGAGGAGGATGAGGGCTGGAACTGGGACTCCAAAGGGAGAAAGGGATGTCTGTGCCCCTTCCTTTGTCTTGGCAACTCAGGAAGATGGGATGAGATGGGAGCAAGTAAATCTAGAAAAGTCTTCCCCCTCTCTCTGTGCAACATTTGCTCATACTTTTGCTGGTCTCTAACACACAAAGAATTAGGTCTTGTTCAAGCAGGATGTGAGAATGAGCGAGCAGTGCCTGCCAATGCCAGAGTGCTGCCGAATGCTTCCAGCACAACAAAGAGCTCAGACTTGCTAATTTCCAGCATCCCTGGCTACTGGAAGGGAGAAAAGCACCTAAAGCCCATATGTAATGAAGTGCATGTTATGTAATTAATGCTCCAGCCGTCTGCTCCCAGAATTTGCTCTGTTTGCTAAGGAGATGAAGGCCAATGTTGCTCCTCTAAGATTCTGAGTTACGGTTCTGCTGCAGACTTTTGCTAGTCCTGTATGTTTGCATAATTTCATTTCTATTTCTCTTGTTACTGTAATGAAAGGTAATCACAGACAACATATCCAAAACCTTCCCTGTAAAGCTGCAGAAATGAGTTGTACAAAAGTTAGAAAATACCCAGGCCCGTGCACCCTTAATTCAGTTCCCTGGATATATGCATTACAAGAGTATGTGATCATGTGATTAAAAACTATTGGCTTGGCAGGACCTTGGCTTACTCCTTGTGCAGAATGAGATAGAGAACTGCAAAAGAGAGGGAATGTTTACTTGTAGTTAAGGCACTGGTGAGGGATGTGGGAGAACTGGATCCTAACCCTGGCGCTGTCACAGGATTCCTGTGTGATGCTGGGCAGAGCCAATCCCCCCGCAGCCACAGAGGGTGTTGAACTCCAGTATCAGCAGCTCGTCTACCCTGGATTTTTGAATGTTCAACTTTCCAGCCTAAAAAAATCTGTTAGCACTGGTTATTTGTATAAGATATGAATCTGAATAAGCATACGTGCAGACAATTGTAGGGAAAGGATGAAAACCTCTTATCAGAGGTTTTATCCCAGATTATTTCCTTCTGTAGCCACTCCAGAGCCCATGACTGAAGCTGGCTGTTTTCATGTTAGAGCTCTCAAGCTTTAAGGGCTCTCTGTGTCCAATTAAACAGTAGCATATCTCTTGAATATTAACACATTAAAAGCAATATACTTCCAGGAAAGAAATCTGATCCTAATTGGCCCTGGAATATTTTATTTTCCAAACTGAGCTGTGAGCTGTTAAGCTTCCTTTTTTAAGACTAACCAAACATTACATTCTTAGGGGAAAGTCAGCCCAAGGAATGGAGGAAAATAGACTTTCAGACCATACCTGTCAATCTTCTATTTTCCAGTGTTTTGCCCAGAAACAGGCACAGAAACTAATTGACTTCTACCCCTTCTGTCTTTTTTTCCCCTTAACGTAGTGACTCAAATTAAAACAAAGATAAAATTCCAGGGGAAGCTGGCATTAATCAGGATTTGGATTAAATTAAATTAAGCGCTTTTTATTGAACTCAGCAGTATTAGTTATTAAAACCAGAAGGACTTTCCCAACTAGTGTAAAAAAGCAAACAATGACTCATACTGTGGCATAGATTTTATTGGGAAATTAAAATGCTCATTTTCTCTCGTTCTTTCCTTTTTCTTTCTTTTATTTTTTTTCCTAACTTCAGACAAACACATGTAAACAACTGCTGGTGAGCCCACGCTTGCAGACCCTTAGCCTGAAGCCACGCTGTCATTGCTGGCATTGATCTGGCTCTGCTCATGGTGGCACCCGATGGTGACAGTGAAATTGCTTATCCAGAAACTGCTTCCACAGGTCTCCTGTGCCCTTGATATCAAAGGGTCAGTTTTGAAGAGTATGTAGATAATTAAGCCACCTTTAGATAATTAAGCCACCTTTAGCAGTCCACAGAGGACAGGTTGTGCCCTGGCAAAAAGAGCACAACAAGCATAATACTTCTTCTCTAAGATGGGAGACATAGGTGACTATAAACCAGTCATTTTCATATTGATAATGAGGAAGATACTAGAACAAATTATGAACCAATTTAAAAACACTTCCAGGATGATAAGATGACAAGAAACATTGGTTTAACCTCGGCCAGTCAAGAACGAATTTGTTTTCCTTTTTTGACAGCCATTGATTTGGGAAGGTAATAGTAGCTCTGATATTTTTTGACTGTGAGGTAGTACTTGTCTCTAAAGCAAACCAAGGACATTGGTTTGGATGAAATAATCACAAAATAGGTGAAAAAATTATATTCAAAGAAATAAGTACATCTAGTTCTCTGTCAAACTGGGAAGAGAAGTCATGCAGAAAACCTCAAGGGCCAAGTCCAGTGTTGTTCAATAGTTTCATTAACTTATTTCATTTCTTTCATTCTGATTTAATTTAGAGGGTTTGCAAACAAGCACATATCCATTGTTGATTCCCTATGGCGTGTGTTTGTTAATGAAGACAGCTGAGAAGAAGAGAAATCAGTGGGTGAGGATGTGCTGCCCTCCCCACCATTAGGGTGAGGGTGATGTGAAAAACTGAAGTTATTGATGTGGACTAGTCCAAGTTTTGCTCCTCCTTCCTTGCCCAACACAGACACAAACTACTGAAAGGGCTTGGAAATTAAGAAAACAGGATAAGTTGATAGCTCTTCACCAGCCAGCTCTATTCCTTTACATATTCAAAGATAAAAAAGCTTTGAATATAACACAGCTGGACTGAAGCACTGGAAAATTTAGCTGTAGATTGATTGGTTGAAAAAAAGATGTATTTCCCTTGGATGCTGGGCAGTTTTATGTTACCAAAGCAGTGGCCATGCATAGATGTAAGGTGTTACAACACAGCTGGGGTACAGGCACACCTGGAAGCATGTGAGTCCACTACAAGTTTGGCTTCTGTGGGAAATGTCTGATCTTTCACTGTCCTTTTGGGCTGTTCATGGCCAGTTCAAATAGCAGTACCTTTTAGCTGAGCAAGAACTGGGCAGAGTCTTGCAATGTCTCGCTGCAGAGGAACATGCCTGGCCAAAAGCCCCCTTTGTGTATGTGCCTGCTCTGGGGTGACACGTACTCAGGTGTCCCGAGCATGTACATGAAGAAGGAAAATATTTAGGAATCCACAAAGCCTAGGAACATGTGGCACCTTGTGTCTGGATTTCGTTTAAAGGAATTAAGAGCTGATCCTAGCTGGAATATGAATCAGATCTGATTGTGTCTGTGTTGTCTAAAAGAGGCTGAGTGGTGTGCACAGGCTGGAGCTCAATCTAATGTGGAAAAGTTTGATCCAGAGCTCTGTTTAATTTAATATTTGACTATTCTACCTATTTTAGTTCTGACTCAAAGTTCGGTGTTCCTTCTTGTCAGTGGTTGTTTGTATTAGTGGAGGACATGTGTGAAGCAGAGAAGAAGGACCTTCATGCATCCAGACCTCAGCAAGTCCAGCAGAAATTCATTATTGTGCTCTAGTATGTTGTCTCTGTTGCTAGAGGGACTGGAGGAGCTTTCCCTTCATCCTGCTGCTGTGATGGAGAGGGGGTGGAAATTAATATCCTGCAACATCCCATTAAATCCCCAAATGCATTCATAACACTGGGTTAGTAATCCATAGTTTTACAAGGTTTTAAACTTCTAATACACTGCAGATATTTTACGTGCTTCAGTAAGTCTATTGTGCTATATTAAATATATGTTAACGGAAAGTTCCATGATTAGTTTTAGTACCTTTTGATATCTAAATAAACACTGACTGAATAAGAATATCTATATCAAAGCAAAAATTCTCAGAGTGGTTCAAAGAAATACAATTTAATGCCCTTAATATAATTTATTTTAATGGGAAACCTCTCTCATTACAATCAATCTTGACTGTTAAGGTCAGTACACACTAATACAATAATCTTGTCTGTTTTGCATAGTAACATTGGACAAAAAAAATCTTATTTAGAAATTTCTACTTTAAACTCACAGCTTCTGGTTGAACCAGAGCAGATTTTAATAAAATTTTCTATTCTTGCCTTAAAAAGATAACATGTGATGGAGAATCATCCACAATGCAGATAAATTGTTCCAATGATTAACTGCCTTCACTGTATGTATGTATAAAAAGGAGGCTTATTTCTAGGCTTATTTCTAGTGCATACATTTGTCTTGCTTCATTCTGTCTCTAAAAACTGCCCTGGCTTTGATAAATTAAAATGCAATGTATAATTAAAAAAAAAAAAGTCTTTTTAATGTATTCCGGTGCTTAAGAGTTGATTGGCATGCTATCTGTCACTAGAATAAATTGAATAGCTTGAAGTTCTTTGGTATCTCACTGCAGAGTCATTATGCCAGCATTTCTAGGAGCAAAGCCATCTTCCATTCATCTGCAAATTTCTGCTATAGCCAGATTGAAAGCCAGCATTTCCTGTCCCAAGGAAATCAAAGTGAATAAGAAAGTGAGACTTAATTATTTTTTTCAAACTAAATATGTGAACATATAATCTGTAAGGTCTTTATTTTGGTGAAATTTTGGAATTTTCCAGTGCGCTGTGTGTGGCAATTAGGCTCAAATATAGAAGATATCAACCTCCAGGTGTTTGGCTTCCTGGGTTTTTGTCTACAGAGTTCCCTTAGGTGCCAGGTGTCTTGCAGGTGTCAGGGGACCATGGTGGCTGTGCAGAACCCTCTCATCCAGGAGGCTCCACATGCCCTGGTAGGCTAAATACATTCTTGTAAGTTTGAGAGATGGATCAGGACTTGCCTCTGACCCATCAGGAAGGTTCAGTGGTGAAAAAACTGAGGCTGGCAAATGCAGTGGGGCAAGCAGGTGTTGGGAGGAAGGGGCTTGTGCAGTGCTCAGAGCAGTCTAGATATTTAAAAAAAAAAGTCCAGTTATAAAATTACACCTTTCCTTAGCCTATACATTTCCACCTCCAAACCCCAGTTTTCCCACCACTATTTGTATTCATTTTCTCTCCATGAAAGCAATATTAACCTCAATAATACAGCCCTGTCACAGACAGCATTGCAGCAGGCTCTCCTGGGAGGCACCCTGTGAGGCCAAGAAAGTGTTGCTCAGGATAAGCACCCTGGTCCTAATTTCATCATCTGGGGTACTGTGACTTGTCTTCACAGCCATGTGAGTGATGATGACAGAGTATGCTTGGTACCAAATCACATGAAAGTTGTGCTGGAAGCAGCCAGGAGCTCGAACGGATGCATTGCCCAGCTGCTGCTGGTTCAGGTTTGATTATGACCAAGCATTTCCAGTGTGGTTGTAGGCACAGACCTTGACCTCTCTAGCAGCCACAAGCAAAATTTTTAGGAACCCCCAAAAGACTGGCCTATTTTGCAGCACTGCTCTCTCTCTCCACTGCTGTCCTTTACTTATAAGTTGCACTCTAAATCCTAATTACTGGGACATTTTCCCAAATAACAGCCTTAAAGCAATAATGAGGGTGATGGCAAGTCTCATCTGGGTGTCCACTTTCAGCCTTCTCTCCTTCTAGGGACTGCTTCTCTGTCCCTCAGATGGATGTCCTACATCTCTTGCCCTGAACGGAGAGCCTGGGCAGAATTGTGGAATTGCCAGAGTGTCACCTAAAGCTGACGGTGCATTTCTTCCTACTCATTCATCTCAAAGTCCAGGGAATCCATCCAGCCTTGTACCACCCTCAGAGCCCTTCTGGTAATGAGCTCTTCTGCCTAATTACAAATGGTGGGAGGGAAGCTGCACTGGCTGCATGAGTTGATATTTCCACCTCGTGATTTCCTGGCACTGGTGCTCCCTTTGCTGAGAGGAGCAGTGACCAAAGCTCCCCTGTCCTGCTCAGCTCCACAAGCCCCTGTCTCTGCACCTCTGTGGCTGGTGCTGCCGCTGGAGACATTCCTCTGGCTCATCCCACATAAAGCAAGGCTCTGCTGTGGGAACCTTCTCAAGCTGTCTCGTACACATGCCAAGAATTAATTTAACTTTTCTGCTGTCATCTTATCTTTTTGCCGCAGCCATCTTCTGGCTCTACAGACTCTCTGGCAGCCTTTCTCCTTTTGATGTGTTTGAAAAAGCTTTTATTAGTTTTAAAGGCTTTAGTACGTTGTTTCTTAAAATCTTTTTGATTTGCTTTATTATGCTCTTACATTTAATTTGCCAGTGTTTATGCTTTTTCTGGGGGTTACTTTTTGGATCTTTTTCCCCGGCAATCTGTGTGGAGCTCAGAGGGAAAAAAGACTGTTCCTTACACTGCAATGAAGTGGTTCTTGGGGACTTGTTTTCAACAATGTCCCAACCTGCCCTTTCTTCCCTGTGATCAAAGTCTGTATCTGGAAATCTTTTCTGACAAGTGCTGTAGTATCTCTGCCACTCCCAGCCCAGGATCCCAAGGGGCCAGTGCAGTGCAGAAAAACAAGAGGACCCCAGTGTCACCACATGGGGTGCAGAAATGCATCCTGACTGCAGTAACACACCCTGCCATAGCCACATCCTTAGGCTGCTTTCTCCACACTGAGAACCAGCCAGGAGGGTGATTTAGTGCAGCACCAGGATGTGGAAGTTACTCCACAAACAAACTCTCAGTCGTTATTTCTGTTGAGCTGGGCAGATCAGTGGTGTGTTCCTCTGGTGGTGCTGGAGGCTCACTAACCTTTCAGGAAAACTCTTCAGTAAAAGCCATGTGATGGGCATCGTGCACACCAATCCCATGCAAGCAGGTGTTTGGTGGCTGTGTCTACAGATGCCTTGTCCCACAGCATCCTGCTGACCCTACAGCGGGGCAGGGGCAGAAAGGCTCCTGGCTGTGAGCAAGCAGTGCTGCTGTCACCACCCACACCACCACAGTCATGGGGTGGCTGTGGCAGAAGATCAGCAGGAACTTCTTCTGAGCACAGCACAGCCAGCCTTCAGCAGTATCAGCTGTGTCTCCTCCCCACTCCTGGCCTCCAATCTCCTCCTTGATGTGATTTTCTCTCCTCAGCCCAGGACTGTGTAGCTGCAGAATTTAATCCTGTGCTGTATCAATGCAGGAATGCCTCCATCACCAAGGTGGTGATACCTAATTTAGGTCATATCCATCCCCTCTTGCATTTCTGGCCTCTAATCTGGACACAGTTTATCTTAGTCCCAGCAGAAGCCCACCTCTAAGCTAGCTGTGCCCATCTCCCCAAGCACCAGCCCTTGTTTAATTTACTGATGTAAGGTTTCTTGATGGGTAAGTACATATTGCTAATTGCTAATATTTAAGTTCATCTCCTCTTTTCTTCCAAAGATAATTATTTTGCCATTTCCTCAGACTTCTTTGAATGAACCACTAGTGGTTTCTTGATTCATGCATGACATTTGATTACCTTTTCCAAGGCGTATCTTACTTAACTCTAAGTGTTATTAGTGTCCATAAAATTACCCAGCCCTGAAACACAGTGAAAATATAATGAAAGCTTTAGCATCAGTGAATTCTAGAGAGTGTGAATCCCATGTGTGTCACGCAGCCATGTGTTCCCTTGGGGCAATCACATCCCAAACCCCAGAAATTATCACAGCCACTGCTTTAAAAAGCTCATGTGTGAGTTACCTCATGCACTTGGGCTGCTCCCATTGCCTTTGTAGCAGGAAAGTACATGTGCTTTTCTCCTTGTTGAATTTGTTAGTGCCCTGAGCAGTTTACAGAAACAACCTAGATAGGTTTTGCTGTTAGTGGTGGTCCTGCAGTCCCTCTATCCTTGTTCAAGAGCACGGCAAGGCTGAGCTTCTGCTAAGTGAATTGGCCAGCTTCAAAGCCAGCTGTTTTGCAGCAGCAGAGCTGGTGGATGGTCTTTTTATTAGTGTTCACATCACATTTAAGCTGCTTTAAAATGGCAGATTTAAGTTCCAGAAACATGAGGTTTAAGGAGTTTATGCTTTGCAGAAATGCTTACTGAGACCTTGGAGAGCAGATCCATGCTGGTGGCTTTTGTAGGCTTGGAGCAGCGCCACGTGCCTTGGCACGCAGTGGCAGTAGTGCTGCCTCCTGCCTGTCTGCGTGGCTGTGAAGCTTGGAGGTGCCTGGGGATGGGGAGCCCTCCATGGCACGTGTTCCCTGAAGTGACTTCTGAGGGAAGAGAGCCTCCAACACCGTCATTCGGTGCCAGCCGCTCCAGTACCATTTGTTTTCATGCTGTTTGGATTATCGACTCTTGACATGGGAGCACAGTTCTCTGGTAGCCCCCTCCTCGGGCACTGAGGGAGTCCTACTCCCACTGACACAGCCTATGAACAGAATGTTAAACTCAGCCTGTGTTAGGGCTGGGACTTGAGCTCCCATGAGTTTCTGTCCTTGGGAGGGGTTTCTCTCACTGAATGAACAGGGTGGTGGAAGAGATGAGGAGGAGAATAGCACTAGGTGTTATGGCATGTCCTCACTTCAGCTTGCTGCAAGAAAAGACAAATGGACTGTGTGTGCCCCGGGGATTTAGCTGCCACAGTGCATCTCTCATCCCAGCAGATGTGCAGGCTTCGGCTTGCTCAGCATCCAAGTGTCTCAGAGTGAAGCTAACTAGAGACAGACGGGAAACTTCATATGCTCAGAAATAAGCTGGGCATCATCTGCAAAAGAGTGCTCCTCCCGGGGCAGTTCAGGTGTGATGGTATTTGGGATAATAATGGTAGGAAGAGGAGTCTTGGGGCTGGTAGTTGCAGTGGTGCCTGGAGGCTGCTTGGGCACAAGGGAGCTGCTCCAGATCCCCTGGATTATGATACACACATGGTGTGGGTGTGGGCGGGTATCGTATTCTGAGGAGAAAAAGCAAGGTTTTACTTCAAGTAACTGAATGAGTGACAGACAGGTAGAAGTCTTTGGCAGCACTATAGAGGGCAAAAAGATGACGGCTAGTGGAGATATTCACACACCAGAAAGCCTGGGAGAAAATGAAGGGATATGGGAGGCTAGATGCAAATAGAAACCTCATGCTTAGGAAAAAGCTGTGCTTGCTCAGCTGGAGAAAGCTAATTCCTAGGTATCTGTGCGCTGCGAGCATCACCCACAGTTCATCCCTGTCAGGATGCTGGTGCCTCCTGGTGTCTGAAGGAAGTTTCTGTTCAAGCAGGGTGGAGGCAGACACCTTCCGTGCTTTGGTGTGTTTTCATGGTAACATTAGTGCTTCCTTTAATTAAAAGTCATGATAGAAATTAAAATTGCTGTTCTTTCCCTGCTGACACTGATGATTTTGAAATCACTTCTTTGTGTCCAAAGTGCCTCCCTATGCTGCTGAGGAAGAACTGTGCCAGGGACCCCAGGGTCTGCTCCATCCATGATCCTCACATCCACTCTGCATAAGAAATGCACATAAAGCCAGCCCTGAATCTCTTTTTATTTCATAGTGCTTGCCCTCTGTTTCGAAATGAGGAAGACACACAGCTCTGCTATTTTGTGACTTACTGATTTCATACCTGTTTCTTAAGTGGCCTCTTTAGGAGGTCCAAGACAACCTGTAAAACCTTTTGTGATGGTAACAAGTGCCTGGTGACTCCTGAATCTTAAACACCCTCTCTTCTATCATGTTATTTATTAAGCAACTCAGGTTAATCTCTTCCAGGAAAGATGTTTCTCATAATCTGCCAATTCATGTTACTTTCTTAATTACNTTGGCAGGGACAGGCCCCCCCAGTTTCTGTGCAGGATGGACAGAGCAATGTGCTTGCAGCTCATCTGACATGACTGCTCTGGGATGTAGGGTGGGTGGGGTTAGTGGTGAAGAGCCTTGAGCTCAGGTTTAGCACTAAGCAGGGCTTAAGTGACAAGTTATTTCATTAACCTGCTGAACCCTATGTGTTTACAATGGTAGGATGATGGTATGAAATAACAAAATGCATCAACATTTAAAAAGCAGGTATTCCCTGAAGTTTGCAGTATCTTGGGGATCTGAGCTTGATTTGTCAGTCACTGACACTCTCCCAGGACTGAAGTGCAGCGTTGTGGCTTCTCCTGTTCTTCAAACTGCTAGCCACAGCAGAAATACGTGACCTGGTCCTCTTCTACCTTCTTTGCCCCATTTACCCAGCCCATGTTCCCCTGGGTGGGCACTGGAATATCCTGACTGCCATATCATATCATGGCTGTCCATGTGGAAATCTGTCCATTTTTGTCTCCCCTTAGCTCTGGTTCCCTCATTAATGTTTCTGCTATACACCATCATGAGACAGGGATAATTGGGTGAGTCATAAATCACTGTCTGCTCTGGGAATTGTAAAGTGTGTTGTTAAATGCCCAAGAATCTCATCTCATAGTTGATATCTTTGTTCACATGTTGACAGCTCATGATAGTCCAGTTATTCCAGCTGCCCCATGTCTGAGGCTCCCAAAACCTTACATCATTGCTTTTACCCTATCCCAGGAAACATTTAATGCTTCACTGAGTGGGCAGCAATATAAAAGTGGATCATTTGTTTCCCATTTAAGAAAAAACATTTAAAATCTGATGATTTTTGTTATTGAGTAAATTCAAATTACTGAGTTCAGTGAAGGTGGCTCTAGGAGGTACATTTGGCTGTGTGGGACAACAGCCTCGATGAGGGGATGACCTTTCCTGAGCTTTATATGGACTGAGGTTTTTTTCAAGGGCCATTTTCTCTGTACTGATGTGTGATTCTCATGTGAACAGGAATGGCTCTTTGGGTGTTGCCGTAACTGGAAGTTTAGGCCCTCTACAGGACAGAGTTTGGTGCAATCTCCAAGCCCCCCTGCTTTTCCCTTGTCACTGAGAGTTGTCTTTACTCTTTACTTCTTCTTCCCCGGGTTCTCCATGCACCATTTGAGACTGATATTGAGCTCACTCAACTTGCTGTTTCACTTGGATGAGTGAAGATGGTGGAGTGGAGGGAACTCCACTGGGTACCAAGAGGTATTGGGTGCTTTTTGTGAAGGAGCCTTCAAAAACTTAGGCAGTTCAGTGTATCAAAAAAAAAAAAAACAACTAAAATGTGGATTGATTTGTGTGGTCTCACGAAAAAAACCCACATAATCTACTGCAAGGTCTCTTGATCTAATGACTAGAGGTAGAACAAGAGTCAGGGTCTGGAAGCCAAACCCAAAGAATTCCAATTAGAACTGGGACACAAATATTTAGCCAGCTACATAAACTACCCAAGGAAAAAGAAAAAAAAAGGTGGTTTCTCTTCATCTTGTAATGCCTTATATTAAGTCTGGCTGCCTTTATATTAACTATGGTTCAGCCAAATTTGAGTTATTTGGCTCAGCACATGTATAAGTGGGTGAAATACTATACTGTGTGATGCACAGGAGGTCAGACAAGGTGATCTGATGGTTCCTCCTCCTTCAGAGCCTCTACAAAGTTTTAGTGTGGGCAGAAGGATGGGACCAGTTCAGGTGTGAAGCTGTGACTCCATCTGTATTCTCCTGGGATTAACAGTCTGTGTGCGACCTTGCCTCCTGCTCCTCTGATCTTGGGGAGGATGCTCTGAAGAGAAGCTGAAGGTTTGCAAGCCATCTATAAAACTGAATTCCCATGGTTTTGGGGTTTTTTTCAGCCAGCACTTAAGCCATGCATGTTCCAGCCCACATATGAGTTTGAAATGTTCCATCATGTTTTCATTATTTGTTTAAAAATGGCAATTGTCAAGATCTCTTTTGCTCTAATTACCTGATATTATAGGGCTTCAGAGCACCTCTTTACACACTCCAGAATGTGCCCTTGGGATGTGACAAGTCTGAGTTGTGCAGCAGATGCTTTCAGAAGAAAGTTGTTGGCATGAGTGGCTGAAAATAGAAGCTTGTTTACAAGGCTGGTTTTGCATTATCAGCTGTAGTGCTCCAATAATTAAGGCTGTGAACCTAATTAGCTCAACACTCCATAATTCTCTTCTGTCTCTCCAGGGGCTTGTCTGTCTGCAGCTCTGTACTGCTTCAGCTTATGCCAGGAACATCTTTATCCCAGGGCAGCTGCGTTCACACAAGTACCACCTCAACTGCCATGGATCCCACGCTCCTTTTTCAAGTGCACAAACCCTCCACAGGGCTTTCTAGAGAGCCCATACTGGGATTGTTTGGCTGCTTTTATTAAAACCATACAGGCAGAAGTACTGATCTCTCCTGAAGCATCAGCAGAACTGAATGATGCCATTGTTACTACTGATTGAGAGGGTGCTTTTACACTGGCTTCAAACTTGTGTCTGTTCTTAAGTGGAAAATGTTTTTTAATGCTGAATAATGTAGTAACATTTCTGGCCAGCACAGCCTTTTTGACAATGAAACATTGCCACGCACTTGAGAACAGCTCATGGCTGCTGCTTTCACCTCTCCCATCTGGGTTAGGTGTCTCCTGAGCAGGTCTGAGCCTGTGCATGGGATGGTGTTCTCTCCATCCCTGACCCAAAGTGGCCTGTTCTTCAGTGACACCCCTGCAGCGTGCCCAAGCACGTCCCATGGCTGAGATCGCCCTGTCCCTGGGCATTGTCTTCTGTGTATTTCCTCATCCTCAGAGCCAACCCACGCACAACTGGGAGATGTTTTCCTTCTTAAGTGCGTGAGTTTCAGCTGTTCTGACTATCCCGTGTGTGCGTCCTTCCTGTTTGGACAGATACTTGATACATACACCTCAAATGGAAAGGGCTGGACATGATTAAAACACACCATCTAGCCACAGGCATCTTTTTTTCACTCTGTCTTCCCCACGAAGCAAACCTGAGGGGTTGAAATGATATTTAGAGTTTATTGTGCAAAGTACTGGGTAATTATTTAACTGTTTTAGATGCAGAGAGACAGATGTAAGGTGCTCCGTGCTGACATGCTGTGCCTGCCTGGTTTGTGGCTGAGACTTTCTATGCTTACACTGAGGTACTTTCTATTTCTGCAGAAATACCTTGGCATAAAATCATCAAACCTTCTTGATTTATTTGGAGTTAAAGTTGGTATGTTAACTGATGAGCTCTATCAAAATACTTATATTTTAGATTTGCTGAACTCCCAAGGATAACTGATGTTCCAAGGACAACTGATGTTCCAAGGATAACTGATGTTCCAAGTTATTAACATGCTACATTGACATCTCCCTTTAATTACAGGTCTGTGATGAAAGCCTGTCTCCCAGTGGGTGTGTAACTCTAGAACCTGCAATGGTTCCTGGGATGTGATTAACAGCTCTGAATCAAGGCAGGATTGCTCCCTTGGACATACTGGCTCTGCCTGGGGCAATGCCATTCCCACAGTGTATTCCACCTCACTGGTGCTTGAATGCAAGTGCAAATCCATATTTGCTTCACTCTTTTAAAAACAGTGCCTGCATGGCACAGATGCCTTGAAAGTCAAGGTAAAAGCAGATGTTGATGTGCTGGGTTTCACGAGCCCCGTTGTTAAATGGTTACATGTGATGTGACTGGGAGAACATCATCAGCTAAAGCAAATGTGCTGCACTCCTTTCTTCCTTAGCCTTGTCCGTACTCTGTGGGCATCCTGCTGCACGCTGTCAGTTGGCACAAGGCTGGACAGAGTGGCATTGTCCCCACCAGGACAATGGGGAATGGGACTAACCTTTTATCTTCCATGTTGTCTTTCGTTCTGGTTCACGAGTGCTCCATGAGTTAATTGCTAGCAGACGAAGAGGGTAGGGAAGAGCTATATGCAAAAGAGGAGAGGGATATTTTCATCTGCGACCGAGACAAGGACAGGATCTGTGAAGAGTGAAGAGACAGAGACTCTGGCCCTGCAGAAGGGAATGCTTGTGATGGATCTGTGGAACTGCAGAGCTGGCTCGCCAAGCAGAGCCACAAGGGCAGGTCCAGAGCTGTTATGCAGAGAGCATAAAGGCAAAATCTGCCACACTTATAATGGATAATTTATGATGTAACCCACACAGAAACAGAACCCCTCCATTTTGTGAAACAGAATGTCCTCTAGAAAATATTTGCACTTAGCTATTACACGCAGATACAAGGAAATTCTTTCAGGAGGGCTTGAGTCTAATAAAATGGGAATGTGTGACCTGGCCTGCATCATTATTTGCCCAGTTTTATCCTTTTGTTATTATTTCCAAATGTGGAATTCTCATTCCTGACAGTTCTGCAGGTGAAGCTAGGCCAACAAAAAACAACGGTCTCCCACAATTACAGGGAACACCTATTAGGGCTGTAAGGATCCTAGCACTGCAGGCCAGCATCCAGAAGGGCACGTGTTCCCAGGAACTGTGCAAATGTCCCTGTCAGCACCCAGGAGCCCCGTGCCCATATGGGTGCAGAGGTGCTGACTGGCGTGGTCGGACCCCAGAGGGCTGGGCAATGTTTGCTCTCAGCCCTCCTCTATGAGCAGATGGGGTGCTTGGGCCAAAAGAGTGCAGTGTCTGGCTCTGATGTTCTGGGATGCAACAGCTTACAGATGGCACCATCCCCTCCTCCTCCAGGACATGAATCCTCTGGGACAGAGGCCGGGCTATCTCTACGTGCTTGTGTTGGAGTGTTGGTCCTTGCATGACGCAGAAGACAGAGCTATTGTAAGCACATCACTGGCAAGCTCCAGGGTTTTTTTCTGCTCTAATGTTTATGATTTTACCTAGCAAAAGATCTCCTTTTATAAAATGTGAATGTTCCCACTTCTACGCCTGCCAGTTATTACAACTGGGAGAGCTGGATCCTTCAAGTGTGTCCTTGTTTCTAGTTATAAAACCAAATTTGGACACCAGCGTACAATATTTGCGAAGGGGTTTCCGTTGGTTTTGTGGCACAGACGTGGCGGGTCCCGATGCCTGGTGTTAGCTGGTGGTCAGTGGGGTTGTGGGCTGCAGCAGAGCCACGGCTAGCGTGGTGTGGGGACGCTGGAGCTGCAGGACGAGGAGCAATCAGGATGAATGCAATGACTATTTCCCAGAATGTAAACAGCCTTGCAGTTTAATGGCTCTATTTACGTTGATGGAGATCAGGAAACACACTTTGTTATTTTAGTCTGAATAAGCTCATGCAGATGGTAAGCAGAAGCAACGTGTTTGGAGTTTCTGGTGTTCTCTGACAAGCCAGGTCGTAC
The DNA here is from genome assembly GCA_013399945.1 of Ploceus nigricollis. Taxonomy (NCBI): domain Eukaryota; kingdom Metazoa; phylum Chordata; class Aves; order Passeriformes; family Ploceidae; genus Ploceus; species Ploceus nigricollis. Next base: position 111,791 of record VXBC01003681.1, on the reverse strand, counting down.
ATGAGTGTGTTAACCTTGCCTTTGAAAAGCTCTTGATTTTTATCAGCTTGTTTACCAAACTGTCACAACAAGGCATAAAACCACAGAAGACTCACATGCTGATATGAGAAATGTGCAAGTTCTTGGTAGTGGAAGAGGAATAGGAGCTTTCTGCTCTTTGTTAAATGCAGCAACAAACCATTTTTTTTCTACAAACCTTGGAGTGAGCTGTGGAGTGGAGAGACAGGGCTACAGGAAGATGTTCCATGCGACAAATTGCTCCCTGCTCCCACCACCTCCAGCCCCCACAGATGTGCGGAGTGGGACCTGTCAAGTTGCTCAAAAAAACCCATTTTTATTCTACCTTTTACAGGCACCAGTGAGTTCCCTCTTCCTCCTGGGCAGAGGCTTCTTGGGTCAGCTCCCCATGAGCTGGTGCTGCAACTGCGAGAGCCGAACGAGTTAAGCTGTTCTCGCCGTTCCAAGTGGGAGCGAAGAGCCATTGCAAAATGTTTTTTCCCCTGTTGGCTCTGCGTGTTGTTTTAAAATTAAATTGGTTCTGGTTAGCAAACAAGAACAGGACAGCAAAATTAAATTTTCTGAGGAATGTTGTGAATCCTGTGTGAAAAATAAACCCCAAAATATTTTTTCCCTCCCGCACTCTTTGGCTTGCCTTTGTCCCCTCTTTGCCTGCCCTGCCTCCCTCTCTGCTCCCTCCACGGATTTGTTGGTGGGTGGCAAGGCTGGTGTTCTTATGCTGAGGTGCTGTGGAGAGCAGGAGTGGGAGCTAATGGGAGCTGGGATATCATGGCTTGGCCATGGAAAATTATTTCTTTTCCCCTTCTGCTTATTGTCTCACATCTTCCTTCCTTGCTCTTTGTTCTTGCTGGACTCCCAAACCACTCTCTGCCTGAGGGACATTGTTGCTCCTTCTCTGGCAGATCAATGCTGTACAGGTCTGGAGAGCACCTCAGACGTGTAGAGGACACAGTATTCATTTCAGAGGCAGAATTGGACCTATGAAGTGTAACTCAGCCCCACGCAGATGACTACTGCTGGCCATCTGCAACACTTCAGTCTCGCTGGAGTTCAGTGCAGACTGCATTGGAGGAGCTACACCCACATAGGGCTCTGTGATGGACAACACAGATTTCTCCCTGTCTGCTTCCATCTTTTTTATTTATTTATTTGTGTGCAGATGGAAAATCTTTGACACAAATTGGCACTCCTCAGATTCTGTTCCTTTGGAAAGCTTCTGCAGCTCTTAAAAGCTTCTCCTCCATTTGGTCAGCCCTGCAGGCATTCACTGTGCACTTCATAAGTCATTTCTCTAGTCATTGCCTCAGTATTGTGTCAATTCTTCTTGGATCTTTATTTATAATTTGGCGTGAGTCTGTTCTGAGGGTTCAGCAGACTCTCACTGTTTAATGTGAGCTAGGACCTCTTGCTTTCAGACCTTTGGGTGGCACAGAAGGTTACTCTGAGTTGAGCTTCATCATATTCATGGTGCATGTGATGTCCCAGGCCTGTCATTGTATCCTGGCTCCTACTATTGCTTTTATTTGGGAAGTAAGGCTCCTGATGCCTTGTATCCTTGCTGCCCTGTGCCACTAAGTCTTGGAGGCCAACCATGCTGTGGTTGTCCTTCCTGTGCTCTTCTTCAGGTATCTCCTCTTGGCCATTGCTGGAGAAGGGATGCTCAAACAGTCCTCCAGTAAGATTTGGAGCAATCACGCGGGCTCACCTGGCTGGCCTGACATAGAATGTCAGACAACAGGTCTAAGAGAAGATTAAATGTCTCTTGGGAGGCAGCGTGAGTCTGCTGAAACTTTGCTTCCAGGTAGCACATGAGGATGGGTGCCTTGTCCCTGTGAGCAGTGTTTTCTGGAGAAGGGCTGTGTGTTGGACCTCTTGCCTGGAACAGGGCTGGCCTGGGCAGCCAGGGAGCACTCCTCCCTCACCATCAGACCATTAGAATAAATAAAACAGCTCCGCTTGTGCTGGATGAAATCAAGTCTTCTGGATCGCGGCCTAAACACGGTCAACAGCTCCTCTGGGCCCTTGAGCTGCCAATAGCTTGCACCTCCTAGTGAGTCTGTCCTTGGGAGGGAGCCATTAGAGGCTAAGGAAACTTTGCAGATCTCCATCCTTTGAGAAGTGGGAAATCATCACCGGTAGGACTTGCAGCACCTCTTGTGTCAGGAAATGGAATACACAGCAAACCCCGTGGTTAAAACCCAGCACTCAGGCAATGTCCCAGGCACTGCCTTCCTGGAGCATGGTTATCAACACCATTTCCAAAACTCCTCCAGGGCACTGTGGAGGCTGGGTTGCCCTTCTGCTCTGTCTTTGTGGTGCTTAGATTGTATTTGAGTGAAGAGCCATCAGATAGCTAATTAGGTTTTCCAGATTCTCTGATAGTTGTGGGCTCATGGTGTCTTTGCCATTCCAAGACTTGTCAGTAAAATTCACCTGAAAGAAATTATGACCAACTAGGGCCTGACAGAGCAGCTCAATAAATTTCTCCCTGATGCCACCTCTTCTAACACAAGTGCTGCCTTTGTGCCTTTCTTGATTGGATGACCAAAAGTGCTCTAGAAAGATAGAGCCTGTTTCTACACACATGTGCATAAAATATTTCACATTCCTCCCTTAATCACTAGAGATATCTGCTTCTTCATTGCCATCAGTCTTTGTGATCAAAGCTGTTGTGTTGCACAGCAGCACATCACCACCAGATCTGGTCAGTGCTGCTGGGAAGAGACTGAGGCTGCCCGAGTTTGCTGCTTTCATCCTGGGCACCCTCTGTCTCTCTGTTTTCTCTCCAGGAGGTGATCCTGGTGGCTGACTTGTCCTCCTGGTGTCCAGATGCTTGCCCTGTTTGTCTCCCTGGTGCTGACATAGCACAAGATCATGTGGAACCCTTAGTCTGTGGTTTGAGTTTTTATCATTTTATCCTATCACCTCTCTTTAAATAGGAATTCCTTGTGCTAAAGTTTCAGACTGAGGTTTCGAAGAGATGACCTGAAATCTGAGTGAGAATTTGTTGAGTCATTTCTGAGTGCTGTGAGCATATTTCTGAGTTCAGAGCATGGAGCATTTGTCAGCTGTACAATAATGCACAACAAGCCACATTTTGCAGGATGAGGCTTCCAACATCCACAGTCTCAGCAGTAAATGGAGCAAGGTCATTGCTAATCTGGAAAGTAAATGCTTTTGAAGCATTTCCTCTCAGGACAAGACTTAGTCTTTTCTTCCAGCTGCTAACACCTTCCTTCCTGCTCAGAGCAAACATGACCTTCCTCAGACACAGAAAATTTCCTGTTCTCCACTGTTAGAAGCTTTCATCCCTCCTTTGGTGTCCCCCTTTAATCTCCCCCAGAATGCCATGGTGTGTCCATCTGCCTTTCACTGGGCTCACCTTTTCTTGCACTTCACTCTCCTAATGCTGCCCACATGGTTCCCATTTACCAAAGGTGGGAGCCAGTGGGCATATCCCATAAGTAATCTGAGTCGATGGGATTTTCAGGTAGAATTATTTCATTAGAGACTGCCAAGAAGTATGGGGGGGATTTATTTTAATAAGTTGATTTTAATATTTTCCATGAATTTATTTTTCAGCAGAGATTATGCCATATCCAGAAATAAAACCATTTACTTAACAAGTGAGATAGTCAGTTAAACCCTGAGAAATTCTGCTTTTTTAGATCAACCTTTATCCCCAAGAATTGTCTCAGAAGTCTCCTCTGGCTGGGGCAGAATCCCTTTCAGAGGTTTAACGGTGGTTATTTGTTTAGCTGAGTAAGTTGAAAAGTCTGACAAGTATATTCCAAAATCCTCAGATCCCTCTCCCAGAAGGCAAGCCAATGACACCGTTAGCTTAAACCAGCACCTCATATACTCGATTTTAATATGACTCTTTAGCTCCAGAGTTTGATGTATTTTCAGTTGAAGGATTTGTGTTTCAGTAGTAAGAGGGGAGCAGGAGGGAGAGCAGTGCTGTAGGTCACGCAGCAGTTGGGTACACATATGTATTAAAAGCTATGCAGAGGATCTGCTCATGAAAAGAGCCAACATTTGACATCTAAATCCATTCCAAGAGTGAAGTAACTCACAGCACAACCTTTTGCTGTGTGTTTAGCTGAGTCCCACATACCATGAGTGAGTCGTGCTCTCCTCTGCCTCTTCTGCCTACGTGGCTCCCTCTGCTTTTGACAGCCACCTCTAGGCACGATCCCATTAATGGATGATACTTTGGATCTGCTGTCCTGGCAGGCTGTGTAAGCACACTCCCCATCACTACAGCGACCAAGGATGTGCCAACCAGTGCAGAGGAGTTGTGTGGCAGCAGTGCCTGCAGGGTGATTGCCGTGAAATTTAACATCCATCCCATCCAAGTCCATATACCTGCAATGTTGATCCACAGGACTGGGCTGGCTTTGAGTTATTTTCCAGGAGTATAAAGAGGTATGGAGCTTAAAGGGAGTTCACCCACGGCTCTTTGGATGCTTACATCACTATGAGTCATACCTGTTCCTCCCTGCTCACCTTCAAAGAATGAACCTGCTCAGGTGATACCTCCATTGCACAAGCTGAGAGTATTGGGGATGCATCTGTGCCCAGGGGGGTAAAGCAATAAATACACTTCCAGTGCACCAGGAGTAAAACCACTTCAGTAAAATACAGAATTATTGTAAGAGGGCATGCTGATAGTGGCAAAATTTTGGGTGAAAAATGCAGAAAAGATATTTATTGAATACATATGAATCTTCTGTATTTGGCAAAACAATTTGACACAGACTTCATAGCGATTATTAAGCACTTCTGTGGTTTAGGTTTCCTAAGTGGTCTTTCATTTGTTCTGTCCTTCTTCAGGTCTGCTGCTCTTTCACAGTTCAGATTAATGTAACTAACAGTCATGTCACAGTTAATTGTCTCGATGAAAACTAAAGAAAAGAGCTGTTTCTATGTCAATATGTTTCTTACTCTTTTGCTCTGAGTTACCAATTGATATTTTCCTCTTTCTAATTTGTATGTATTTGCAGGGTATTTTCCTGCTGTTCTTTCTGCTGCTCTCTCCCCTGACCCACAGCACAGCTGTTGCCTCTCCATGTCTCACTGGTTGGGAAATGCTGTCTTAAACTCCCTTCCCCAGAGATCCTCTTGACCTGTGCCCTGAATTTGTTCAAATTTGCCTTTTTTGAAATACATTATCTTTAATCCATTTTTCTTATTCCTTCACTGCCTTAAATTGCTGGGCTTTTTGGTTTTGTAACCACTTGCACTCAAATTTACTTCCATTTTTGGACTATTAATCAACTTTCTAAATCAATAATATTCAAGTAATAAACATCCCCTCCCCTGTTGCTTTCCCTTCTCCAGAGCAACTTTTCCTCACGCATTCCAACAGCTTGGAGTGTCTGGGACCTGCTCTGTTCTGTCTTTAGCAGATAACATGGTAATTAAAATTACCAGTTCCTACCAACTCCAGTTATTTTAGCTGCTTTAGTCAGACACTCAAATAGATGTCCTCTGTGTTCTGTTTGTTATTAATGAAGTTCTGTGGGACATTTTCTGTGCTCTTTTTATTTTTCTTGGTCCCTGGAGACATGCACAGAGTCTGTTTCTCACCTCTCTTTGAACCCCAAAATATTCTTCATACAAAAAAACCCCAATCAACCCTCCTATTTCCTTCTTCTGTTTCCTAAGCAGGTGACATCCTTCCACATCAGCATTCCCCTCCAACAATCTTTCCATGAAGCATGTGTGAGGCTAATTGCTGTAGTTGTTTAAATGTGTCTTGTTTGTTCTCCTGGCACTTAAGTGCAGACAAGACTGCTTTGGCTCTGCAGCTGGTGAGGAGGAGAAGGAGTCTGAGCAAACCTGTCCTCTCAGAGCAAATCAACTGGTTCATAAGATCCTAAATGCCCCACATAGCAGTGGTTTGTTGACAGAGTTCAGTAAGGCTTGTAGGACAGCAAAGAGCCAAAGAATTGATTGGAAACTTGGAACATCTTGCATTACTGTGAAGATGCTGAAGACCTGCAACAAATACAGCTTAATGAAATTGTGTCTAGAGGAGGCTGGACCTTAATCTTGAGCTATGCACGAGAAACAAAAACCTAGCAGGGCAAGAGTACAGCAAGATCCAGTCACTAGAAAGCCAAAACAGGTAAGTTTGGACTCAAAGCCAGGTGCCTATTTTGACCACAGATGCTAATTAACTGCAAAATCTCACACAGGGGTAGGCTGATTTCCATAATTGCAGCAGATTTTAAGCTCTCAGTGGGTACCTTTATAAAATAGCTGATCTGTCCTGCTGAAGGACTGGGTTTGACTTGTGCACTCCACATGTGTGTACCAGGCTGCCTGGTGCAGGACATCCTGCTAACGATGCTGGTCTTTTCCAGTCATTCATCTGTGCCTCCAAAGTCAGGTTCAGACTCCACCCTGTGTGCTTTGGTACGAGATTCCCCCAAAGATTAGCCGGGGAGAGCTCCTGCCAAACCGGGTCCCTCCAGCTGCGCCATATCTGAGAGCCCAGAGGAGCAGAGAGAGCCAGGGCCAGTTCCTTCAAATATTTTACAGATTAAGACCCGGGTCTGGGATCTGTGGGAGTCAGTGGAGCTCTGACCCCAGTGGGCTGTGGTCCCTGCTGCAGCGCTCGCAGCCTGCACCGGTAATTGCCGTGTTCCTCACCCGCCAGGCTTGGTCGGTCGCTGCTGTGTTCCATGCAGCCACACTCGGCACTGCAGACGAGCCCTCTGACATTATCCGAGTGCAGCTGGAGGCATCTATTTTGGCCTTGAAAATGCCTCTTTCTTGGCAGAGCTCTGTGTTTATTATAATGCTGTCTGTAATGTGCAAAAGTACATTTCTGTTTTAACTTCCTTCTTTATGTACTAAAGAGTGTGGTTTTAATTAGGGATTTCAGATTGAAACATTTCCGGTTTTATGTGTTGTTTTTTGGGTTGGGGTTTTGGGTGTTCTTTTTTTTTTNGGGGTTTTTTTTTTTTTTTTTTTTTTTTTTAAGACAGTTTTCTGTTAAAATGTTTCAGAGTTTTGAAAAATACCAGATGCCCAGCTCACAAAGTGTGCGAAGAGCCGTAGTCACTCCCTCTTCCTCCAAGGGAAGGCAGCTGCTCCGCTGAGTGGGAACAGCCAGGGCCGGCCGATGGCGAGAGCGGGATCAGCGGGCAGGGGAGGATGTGCCGGGAGCGGGACGGGCGGACTCTGCAGCGCACCATGCCTGCGGCCCCTTGCACGATAGGAAACATTGACTCAAACCCACAAAATACAGCACCTGATCCTTGTGGATTCCGGGTTTGCTTCCCAATAGCCAGGGGTTGTAAGAGCAGATGGCCAGATCCCTGTTTAGCAGCAGAGCGTTTCTGCTGCAGCACCCGGCACTGAGGGACTGCAGGCGTGCCCCTGCCATCCCTGGCCACCAGCTGCAGTCCCCGCCCATGGGAAAGGCAGACAACTTGTGAAGTAAACTGATGGTTCTGCTGCACATCACCTGCCTAAAAGAATAATAAAAACAAGCCAGATTTTAACTCTCTTGGTAGTAGAAGAGCTCAAAAACATCTTATAAAGGCACCCCAAAATTTTGAAAACAGCAGGCAATGAAAATTATGTTAAAACCAAGTTTCTTGAGCCAGTCCCATGATTTTTGTGAGTTTGACTCATGATTTTTGAATGTTGGGGTTTGGCAACACTAAAGTCCTCCGTTTGAATTTGTTCCCGATGTGGTAGTTCAGCCCCCTCGCATGACTGATCAATGTCACTCTGCTCTGGAGCAGCCAGAGATCTGGGGGGTGGGAGGCAAAGGGCCTGTACAAGGCTCTGCTCCTTCTGCGGCTCCAGGGATGCTGTGGGGTGGATCTGGCTTGCATCCCTGCGTGAGGCTCTTCTGAATCAAGCCGTGTGTCTGCCACGTGACAGCAGTTTAGGCAGCAAAAAATGGAATATGGGAGCTGCTGAAGGGGATTGGTGAGCTAGATGCACAGCCTACCTGGGCTAATCATTTTACTGAGATTAAAGGAACATGTTAAAAGCATGCTTTGTACCTGTGCATCTTTCAATCCTGTTTAGCCATGTAGCATCTGCACAGGGTGTTGCTCAGCCTGTGCTGCCCAGCTCGCTTTTTGCAGGGAAGTGCTGAAAACATCTACCCTCTTGCTGCAGTGTTAGTGCTTCAGGTGCTTCTAGAAAAAGTATTTCTAAAAAAACCCTCTGCCTTGCAACTGTGGCAGATTGAAAGAACAACGTGGATGCATTTTGCCTGAGCAGCAAGTGATGCACGGGGTTATGTGGGTTCCTGTCATGGCTGTTGTCATCTGCCCTACAGCTGGCAGGAGGAGGTGAGTGTGGGGACAGGCATGGGACAGTACTTGCCTTTCCGCTCTGCCTTGTGTTACAACATCCAGCTGAACAGCGAGCTATGGCATTATCTTGTATGTACCTCTGTGGGTTTGGGCTGCACAGGGTTTCCCATGCCTGAGAGGTCAGACTCAGTCACAGGAGGTCACAGGAGGTCCCCCTCCATGTGGCTGGGAAGCAGCCCTGTGCAAGGACCAAGTCACCTCTCCTGGCAGCACAGAAATGGCTCGTGTTTGCCCCTGAAGCCAGCTTTAAACTCAGTAAATCACCATTCTCCCATCTGTGGGTAATGCTCTGCAGCTGCCCAGGTACCCCTGCCTCAACACTCCCCATCCCAATGGGATTCACAGCCCTGTCCTTCCTGTGAGGTGGCCAGGGAGGGCGTTTGGTCCTCCCATCAGCTTTCCCTGTGCATCTCTAGCTGCCTGCCATTTGGGAGCTTGCTGAGAGCTTGAGGAGCTGACCACTTCTTACCTATTTGGGAATGCTTTTAAATTGTTCCAGAAAGTGCAGTTTGTTGATAAATCACAGTGATTGCAGAGAAGTGTTTTAACTAAACCGTGTAAAAGAAGGAATGAGCTGCAGCGCAGCACTGCCAGCTGTCATTGGGTTTAGAAACACACATCATAGATTTTGCTGCTTTTCAGACAGCTGCACTTATAGCTGTTCTTATAGCCATATAAAACAGTCATTCTGTCAGCAAAGGTCTGGCAGTGGAGCTGGGTTATGTCTGCAGCCATGTTCCTGAGCCTGGCAGGTTTGCTCCCTCCTCGTGCACAGGTAAGGCCCAGAGGGAGGCACCTCTGTGGTGGTGGGGTAACCCATCCCCAGAGTCACAGCTTTGCACAGGGTAAAGAGCAGAACACTGGGCTGTGCCCAATGCCTGTGCAGGGGATGGTGCCAACAGGGCTTGTCTCCCGTGCCCCTGGCCATTAGGAATGGGTAGTTCCCACACTGAGAAGGGGTTTTGGAGGGTTTTACCCCAAGCCTGCTGTTGCTGCTCAGGAGTCTGGCTAACTGCAGGTCAGGTTCACAATCCAAAGTCTGTTCTGGCAGCATTCACAGATCAGACCCTCTCTGCTGTGGTCCATCCTATTGGACTTTGGAGCTAAAGCTGAGAGTCACAGAGACTGGAAGTAGATTTTTAAAATTTCCTCAAGAGCAGGAAGGTAGTGCTATCAGATTTGAAGCTTTTCACAGGATCAATATATAGCTTTTGATAAAACCTCATCCTCTGTTCCTTTTCCTATGTAAAAGACCAGCTTTAAATGCCTGGACAAAATAATATTTGAATACTTTCTGCTCATTTTATTTGCATTCCTTTATCCAAAATGGAATGACTCAAGCGAGCTGCTGACCTGACTCACTGCTGCACGCACTGTTTCCCACCAATCCCTTGTGCAAGTGGTGTCAGTGAGATGGAATTGCCACGCAGGCTGTCACTGTCTCTTGACAGGACAAGCTGCCTCCCATGGAGGCCCCAAAAACACCCAGAAGCACAGGCACTGCTGAGCACTGAGGATGCTGAGGACCTGTACCCAGGTTTTCCCTGGAACAGTTTCCATGGCTCAAATCCAGTGATCTGGAGTGGCCAAGAAGATGTGGAAGAGCAGGTGGTGCTCACAGTCTTATTTTGCCTTGCTCTGTTCTTCTGCTCCACTCAAACATGTAGCACTCTCCCTGCTCACCTCCATTTCCCTCTGAAACTTTAGAAGATGCTGGATTCGTCCCAATCCAAAAGGGAAAATACCTTAAGTTGTGCAGCAGGAGAAAACAGCTTTCTTAGCTGTAATATGATCCTGGTTTCTTCCCAGACACCAGACTGGAACAGAGGGTTTGGAAATTGCCCCTCTGGCCATTATCTGAGCTTTACAGCACTTGGAGATTGAACCCAGATCCCACATCTCTTCTGAAGCTCCATGTCAATTTACACTTGTTCCTAGAAACCATTACTGTCCTGTGAGCTCTTTACCACGCGAGGATTGAAAACAGAGCTATTCTGCTCATTTGAGCTCTCTTTTTTTGCACGAAGGCAGAGCTCAGGGCTCATTCCTTTTTCTCACCATCTGAGGATTAAGCCCAATCCTGACTGTTATCCAACCTCGATACCATTTACACACTGAACCCAATGCCTATGGCTTTTATCTGAGCCCTTAGAGCATTTGGAAACAGGCCATGCCCCTTGTCTGGTATCAAAAGAATTATATTAATTTGGGATTCATTCCACAAAATGAGGCTGTCAGCCAGACTCCTTAGCAATTGGATATTGAACCCAGACCTCGTGGTTGTCTTCCAAGTTATATGCCAGCTGGGAACTCAGCCCACAGTCCATGGCTGCTAGCCAAGCTCCTTATTGGCGAGAGATTGACACCAAGCCCCCAGACTGCTATTTCTGTGCAGCAGTGTTAAGGACTAAACCTTGCTCACGTGGTCAGCATAATCACCTCTGCGCTGGCAGTGAAATGAAAAATCTAGTTAAAGTCTTGAATGAATATTGAGGGTCAATGTTCAGCTGCTTAAAGACCAGGGATGATGACAATTCCCTTGGAAAAAGGCCCCCTTGATACTCCAAAGGGAATAGCCCCAGATCCCCCATCTGTCCTCCAGCTGGATATAAAATCCAGGTTCTCATTAACACACAGTGCGCAGAATTTCTTTGCTGGCTGGCAGTATTAAAGCCAGTTCCTCCAACTTTCAGGTATTCTTCAGATGGGATTAAACTAGATCCCTTTTCTATAGCACCATTAGGCTCTGCCAAAGCACTTCTTGTCACTCAGAACAGACCTCCAACGTTGCACCTTGCCTTGGAGCAATAGGAGAGCCTGGCAGGCCAAGGAGAGCAAGGGACAGTTCTGAAAACCTCAATCCTCTTTGGAGGGCATTAGGAGCCTGACCAGGTAGAGAGATCATTTCAGGTGAAATGTGTATCTGAGGCAAGCAAATTTTTCCCTCCAGCCAGCAATTTTGCCCAGGAATTCTTCAGCATCTTTATATAGTGTGGTTTTACTGCATGGAAAAATGCTTCAGAAAACAGAATTAAAACCAAACAACTCCCCAGCTGGGATGGTCATCGTTAGAATGCAGTTTCCAGCAACAGTGTGGGTTTCTTGGTAGCCTTGAAATTTCTAAAATTCTCATTAAGCAACAATTTTGAAGGAATGGCTTAGCATGCAGCTACAATAGGAAAATCTTCCCATGATCTGATGGGATGTTGTAGTGCATATGGACAGTGTGGGATGTTGCTTTGCCTCTGAACTTGCAGCGATGGTGAAGGCTGATCTTTGGTGCTCTAACTGTGCCGCTTGTGGATGGGGGTTTCTGGTCACCTTGTCTGACACCCTGTTGTGACTGGGGATGCAATCCCTTGGAAGATTTCAAGCCAGTGTTGCAGACCTGTCCCATGGGTCTGGAGTCACTCTAATTGTCTGTTGCATATCTTCTGATCCATATTTATTTGCTAAGAAAACATCAAGTCCTTGCCACACACAAGTGGTTTTATGAGGATTTTTGATGCGAGAGACACAGAGCAAATGGGATTCAGCTGACCGTGGTGCAAATTTGTTTGTAAATAAATTTTCCATGTACCCACTTGTTTTTCTGTAAGTGGGAATATCTTTATTTTTCCATTCATTTCTCTGACCAGCCATCTTACTCATCTCTAGTCTGAACAGCCTGTACTGCCCTTTCTGCCCCCTCCCTGTAAAGTTCTCTTTGGGCTTCTCTTTGCCAGGTCTTTCCCAGTGCCATTGCTCTGCTATCTCCTCCTGGGTGCTCAGGGGCAGGGGATGCTGCTGGTTTCAGTGCTGGCACCAGGAGCTGTGTGCAGGGACTCTCCAGGCTTGCTCAGAATTTATGGAGAATGCAGAGTTGAGCAATATCTGTGACTCACTGAAATAGTTTTTTCTAGAGCTACATTTCTTTGCTTTATCCACAGAAGGGTTCATCTGTTGTTCACTGGATGGGTCTCTCAGCTAACTTGTGGATTTGGGAATTGTGCTGTGTGCTGCCCACCCCATGCTCAGCTCTAGTCTCACCCTCCTTGGTGCTTGCATACTCTGTACGTGCAAGAGATGGATGTGGTGAATGGTGGGGATAGAGAGGGAACAGGCTCTTCTTTCCCATCCTTTTGGTTGCCTTCCCAGAGTTAAAAAGCCCCTGGCACACCGTGCCACATCCTGCCACCCCTCAGCCCACTGACTGATCCCAGCTTCCGTCTCAGCATGCACATGAATTTCCACTCTTCATGCTAAACTCTGCCAAAGCAAAATTCCTGAAGCAGAATAAAAAATGTGGAAGACTTTCAAACCCAGAGATTTTTGAACTGTCCCTCTTACCAAACAGCAGTCAATACTGTGCTCTTTATAAAGTCTCTAATACAATGTTTAATTCAGTAACTACAACTGGAAAGTCTTTCCAATTATTTTAAACTGTCAGAGATATTTTAATGTGCCTCAGATTTTGTGTTGGCATGCTACAGAGTTAAGTACTATCCATCTTTCAGAGAACATTAATATTTAGCCTTGTATAAAAAGAAGAATAATGGGAAAGAATCCCAAAGGATGTACTTGTCCCTTGAACCCCATCATCATTTGTGGTTTCACAGACACCTTCTGCATTTTGAAATTGTTTGTCTCTCTCTGTTCAGGGTATGAGATCAATACAAGCAGCTAAAAGCTTTAATATCTGTGCAGAGCTTCATCTGAGGGTAGGACTGGGAGCAGATCTTCACTGGTGGCCACGCAGACATGGATTGTCAGGCTGTATTCACTCCGTAGATGAGTTTAAGCCTCTGCAACCAATGATGTAAATGTTTGAGAAATCACAAATATCTTCTGATTTAATTTTTGTGCCAGGGCTAAGTGACCTCTGTCTCTGACTACTGGCTGCTGTTTGTCCCAAACCCACCAAGGCACCCACCCCAGTTGACCTCCCCACCACCACTGCTGCTGGGTGTGAGGGGATAGAGCTTGGGGCTTTGCTGCCTCACTCCAACTACATGAGCATTATAAAAGGAAGAAGCTGACTCTCAGCATCCTTCACATTTCTTTCTCTTTTTTTCGTTATTCCTTCTTGCTGAGCTGAAGTGGCACATGAGTGCTGAGCATGTGCATCTCTGCAAGGGGCAGAGGGGGAGAAGGAGCAAGGAGAACATCTTATAAATCTAGTTCTGCTCTATTAAGATTCATTCTGGTACGACAATGGCTTTTTCTATTGAAGTGCTTTGTGAAAGCCTTGCCTAATGATCTGCTAGCTGGGGAAAGGTTAAATTCCTGTATGATTTTCTTTGTTTGATGAAGAAAAAACAGTGCAATTATCCAGAATTCAAAGGGAGTTTTAGCCAGCTGTTAATAATACTGTGATTCCTCATGTTCTCATTACTCAAAAGTAATGTTGCCGTCCCTAGTCATGGCAGTAAAATATTTATAGCATTTTCTTATGGCCTTATTTGTACATATGGAGGACTGGGCATCACTCAAAGTCTTCTAAATAGGCTTCTTTTTGTGCTTTAGCCATCCATAGAATCATTTGGTTTGAAAAAGACCTCTAAGATCATTCAGTCCAACCATTATCCTAATAGTGCCAACTCCATCACTAAACTATGTCCCTAAGTGCCATACCTACACATCTTTTAAATATCTCCAGGGTTAGTGATTCGACCACTTCCCTGGACAGGCTGTTCCAATGCTTGATAATGATTTCAGTGAAGAAATTTTTTCTTGTATCCAATCCAAATGTCCCCTGGCACAACTTAAGGCTCTTTCCTCTTGTCCTATCCCTTGTTGCTTGGGAGAAGAAGCCAACCCCCACCTCGCTACAACCTCCTCTCAGGTAGCTGGTAGAGAGTGATAAGGTCTCCCCTGAGCCTCCTTTACTCCAGGCTGGATATCCCCAGCTCCTTCATGTGCTCCTCACAAGACTTGTGCTCCAGACCTTTCACCTGCTTTTTTGTCCCTCTCTGGACATGCTCCAGCATCTCAGCAAATTTCTTATAGTGAGGGCCCAAAACTGAACACAGCACTCAAGGTGCAGCATCACCAGTGCTGAGTACAGGGGGACAACCAGTACTCTTGTCCTGCTGGCCACACTGCTGCTGATACAAGCCAGGATGCCACTGGCCTCCTTGGCCACTTAAGCACACTGCTGTCATACATTGTATGACAGTATTCTTGTCATCTAACTGCAGCTGTGTGCAATGAAGGTGTCCAGTTTTTAAGGCAATCATCTCAGAGGTGAGAGACATGCCCTTTAACCACTAATGGTTAGTTGGTTTGTGCAAACTGATCATCAAGACTCTGCCAGGGTCACTGGGCTGGTGCTTCCAAGCTTGCACTATCCCAAGAGAGTTGCCAAGAATGAAGGAGGAAAGTGGATTCAGTACCTGCTAGTCTTGGTATCAAGAGTGGCCATGTTAACAATCTGGTGTGATGCAGAGATAGGTTTATTAGTACTTTTCTGCTCTTTGTAGCTTCAGTGCAGGCTATAGGTCCATCTGTCCTGGGACACCAGTGGAAACGTGCAGGACCGAACCCCAGACATCTGTGTGTTCTCCTACCTCACTCCCCTGGTTGCTGAGGTTTCCAGCTTGGAAAGTCGTGGCAGAACATGAAATACACGTGGCATCTCTGCGTCCAGGCGCGCGGAAACAAAATAAGTGTCGTGGGGAAAATATAATTTCACAGTGGCAGGCCCTGTGTTGGGATAAACAGGCGTCTTGTTTCCTCTCATGGATGCATGGAAAATCAATTCCCAGTCTTCTGCAGTGTCTCCTAAACATGAACCAAATCCCCTTTTGGTTCACAGGTGTTCTGTGCCAGTGAAAAGGTTTCATTTCTAGCAGGAGAACTGCAGGTAACACCTTTTTTGCTATCCTGTTTTGTCATTTGGGTGTCTATCTTCTCCTCTTTATACGAGTCTTATTTCAAGTGCAGCTTTTTGCCTGGGGGTCTGAAGTAAATCAGTAATAAGTAACTGTATCTGTCTCTAATTCACTAAACATCCAGAAAAACAGCTAATGTGCCTGAACCACTGGGATGAATACATTAGATTAATCTAATTCAGCTACTTTTCACTCAAACAACCAGTAGTGTTTTGAAAAAGGTGTGGAAGGGATTGAGAATTCCTCTTCCACATTTTTGCATTCTTCTTCTTCTTTCCATAACTTTCCTGTGTTGCATTAAATGTTAGCTATTCAGTTAGCTTATTTCCTGGACCCTCCTTAAAACTTTAAAAGGTAAGTTTATTCTTCTCAGACCTCAGACCTGGGTCTGTATTCACTGAGACTTTCAGTGACCAGGAAAGGCAACAGAATAAACACAGACATACAGTGAACAGCTTATCCCACCTGGAGCGAGCAGCTCCCTCTTCCACTTGCACCTCAGGTGGGCAGCATGGCTACAGGAAATCTCAGAACGTCACTGCTGGCCTTAGAGCAATTCCCTGAGTGTGTGGTGGACTTCCCTACATCCCCTTCATCTCCCTTGGCAAAGCTGGTGCATGCTATCACCCTGGTGCCATGGCAAGTCTGATGTATCCTCTACTCCTTTATGCCCCAGTTTTTTTGGAAATGTGCAAATAGACCCAGAGCAGGCTGCTAAACCCTTCACTGTAATGACAAATTACTGGAAGCTGACCTAGGTGTGAGTGTTTCTCACTGCAGTTCAGTCTAGATAAGGGTTACCTCTGTTTCTGGAGAGAATATTGTGTGCAATCCTTTGTGTACAAAGCCTCAGACCCCATCAAGGTGTAAGACCTAAATGGCTGCTTTGCTGCCCACAAGTCCTGCTCTCCTGTCAGTAGATTGCTTCAGTGTGGTTTGTTCTTGGCACTCTTCTGTGGCTGTTGATCATCTCCTTATATTTTGTAAGTGCTGACAAGCAACTTGGTTATTTGTCCAAGTGTTTTTCTGGGACCTGAAGTCAGTCTGCCTACTCTGTGATTCCCAAGCACCTCCTTCCCCTCTTCTGAAAGTGGAGCCTGCAGTCTGCCCTCCCTGGCCCCCTGGAACCTCCCTATCCCTGGTGGCTCTTCACAGTTAAGTGGTTGCATCTCCAAGGCTGCTTCAGGAAGCTTGCTGAGTGTCCTGGGATGCAGTTCAACAGGCAGGGATGATTGAAAACACCACAGTTATCTAATTGCTCTCTAACCAAATCTCTTGCTGTCATGTGAGTTTGTGTCCTGCTAACACTGGCTTAGTTTCATCAGCAATTTGATTGCTGTTGAGTTTTTAGGGAAGTTTTCATTTTAAAAAAGGGCATTAAGTGTTTTTTCTCTCTGCCTTGTGCTAATGTTGAACCTCCCTAAATAGTGGGTCAGCTCTTTCTTTGGTCTCTCCTGTTGCTGCTGGCTGGTGCCCCCACTGCTCATCGAGGCCACAGTACAGGAAGAGGCCATCCAGGCAGTTTTGGGGCCAGCAGATAGGACACAGATCCCACAAAGCCCCCAGCACCCTGGGAGGGCCTGCTGGCAGCAGGGTTTGGCCA
Source organism: Ploceus nigricollis (assembly GCA_013399945.1). NCBI lineage: Eukaryota > Metazoa > Chordata > Aves > Passeriformes > Ploceidae > Ploceus > Ploceus nigricollis. The sequence continues at coordinate 94,950 of VXBC01003681.1, read as the reverse complement.
GGCTGTCACTAGGCAGGGAGCCTAGGGAGCAAAGACCGGGCTGCTGTGGGGTGCAGGAGAGGTGGCAGCTTTAGGGTGGTGACTTCCTCATCCTCTCCCCAGACACTACAGGGATCTGCTCTGAAAGAGATGCAAGGCAGAATAAGCACAGGAAAGGACAAATTTTCCTTGCCAAAATCAGATGAAAAGCTATGTTATAAAGTCACTTGTCTCTGGTAACATGGCCCCAGCTCTGACACAGAGGTGGAGGGCATCCAAGTTTCATGCTGGAAGGAGATGAACCCACACCTGGAATCCTATCTGGGTTTCAAAGGTCAGGTGCCTTTCTGTGGTTACAGATGACGTGGGGATGGCATTTGACCCTGGCTCATCCTACACAGAAGGCAAGGTATGATGGACAGCAGGATCATTTGAACCCCCCTGGAACTAGCTTTCCTTTGAATTACAAACTGTTTTTTGTTTCTTCCCAGCCAGGTCTCTAGACAAACTCTATAACTTTGCTGACTGCTCTGGCCTTCACCTGATCTTTGCACTGAATGCTTTGCGCCGAAATCCCAACAACTCCTGGAACAGCTCCAATGCCCTCAGCCTGCTGAAGTACAGTGCCAGCAAGAAGTACAACATCTCCTGGGAGCTGGGCAATGGTGAGTGTGGGAACAGGAGAGCCACAGTAGCAGCAAGATACTCAGTTTTGGAAGAGGATACTTGTAGCTCCCAGGATGCTTTACCAGTGTATTTTCAGAGGGATTTAAAGGCCCCTGCTGTAAGGCAGCACCACCTCTGAGACTTGGTGTGAGTGAGTCTTTAGCTGGACATTTCTCTCAGTTGGTATTAAGCACATGAAATGTTTCTGCCCTGGCTGCTGGGCCCAGCTGGTCCTGGGGGGCCAGGCCACCTACTGTAGGGACTTGTATGGTGGCTACAGTGTCAGGGTTAGTGGGCAACCATATGGGGACAGGAGCATGACACCAAGGGACAGCTCCTTCACCCAGCGCACAGCAAAAGGGGCACAGGAGAGCAGGCAGTGGCTGTCGTCCACTCCTCAAAGGCTCCTTCTGTTGCTCTGCAGAGCTGCCTGCATCCTCTGCAGAGCTGAAGCTGTGTGACAGGGTGAGCTGTGTCTCTCTGGAAGCGCAGAGGAGGAAGCAGAGCTGACAAGTTTTGCTTGTCAATTTTTATTTTCTCAGAGCCCAATAACTATCGGACACTGATCGGCCGCTCAGTGAATGGCAGCCAGCTGGGAAAGGACTACACTCAACTGAGAAGCCTGCTGCAGCTTATCCGCACTTACTCCAGAGCACACCTCTATGGGCCAAACATTGGGAGGCCCAGAAAGAATGTCGTTGCTTTCCTGGAAGGGTAAGTGGTGTTGGGTTGATCAAAAAGAGCTCAGAAACCCCTCCTGAGACCAATGTCCTTGGCAGCAGGAAGGCTTGCTCCTTGGCTTCCCAATGTCCAACAGCCTCCAGGATAGTGAGGCTCTGTGTGGCTGAGCCACCACAGTACCAGAGGCTTTGGAACATGGTCATGTGTACAGCTGAAGTTCTGCAGAGGTCCCTGGTGGGATTTTGGGGTGGACTGATTAACACTCTCCCAAGCATTTCCAGCATTTCCCAGTTATAGGCAGACTTAGGTGTCCGCCTTGTTGGGATGTTAAGACAATGCAGTGGTGTGGATGCAGGCCCAAGAGCTGCAGGGTGAGGATGTGGGTCCTGGCACCACTTACCAATGTGCATGTTATTATCTCTGAGTCCTCCTGGACAAATTGCTTTGCTCTTCCCATTTGGTGATTTCTTCTCCCTGCACTTTCTCCATCTGTGCAGAGGAAGAACCTGTAGCAACTTTCTTCACTAGCCAAGCTCTCTTCTCCCTCCTAGGGGGATTGGCATGTCTCTAGTTTGGGAAGGCCAGAGGTGGAGAAGGAATGATGACAGAGAGGGACGCAGACACCTGGAGGTGACATTGGACAGCTACAGGAATCAGGGAGGTGTGGGAGCCTGCTGGCAGCAGGAGTTGGGTCTGTGTGGCTCGAAGACCATGCAGCAGAAGGGAAATTCCCTGCAGGACTGTAAAGAGAAACTCCAGTGCAGAAGGCTGGGCAGGGGGAGGTGTGGAAGGGACTCTGCTGGGAGCAAAGCTGGGTCTAGCATTCATTAACATCTGCAGGAATGATCTGGCAGAAACAATAAACAGCACACTGATGCAGTCCCCAGCGAGGCAGGGAGGGAGCCAGGGCCAGATTCTCAGCTCTGCTGCAGCAGCACAAAGAGACCATAAAGCTGGTTGAACCAGCTGCGACACCAGCATCCCTCCCACTGAGGAAAGTGGGGGAACAGCCCTGTGCCCACACCACGGCTGCCACCAATGCCACGTGAGAGCATCACCCGACGGAGCCCCGCGCTTGGTGCCGCGCGTGGGAGCGGCGCGGGGGGAGTTACAAAATGTTGTAGTAGCCTTGATCAGCAGGAAATCTATTAGCGCCAGGAGGAGCAGGCTGAGTAAGGAAAACAATGGGGATGAGAGCCAAGAAGCTATTAGAGAAAGGGAAGTCCTACTGCTGTGTTTGCCCTTCGTGCGCCGCAGCCGGGTCCCAGGGAAGAGGGGTCGGAGAGCCAAGTCGCACGGCCAGGGTGGTCCAGCAGCTGAATGTTGCTGGGCTGTGTTTTGACTGACAGCAACCCTGGGAGCAAGGCTGTAGTGTATAGTCTGGTGGAGATAATGGCAGACACCCCATCTCAAATGAAAGGGAAGATATGTAAGAGCTGCAGCCCTGGTGGTGGGATAGTGGGGCTCTTCATAAACCCCCCAACTGGTGTGGAAAAGCTCAGATGAGCATGCCTGCTCTCCAAGCAATATGTTCTTCTCTCTGCTGCCATCCCTGCCTTCCAGGATAACTCTGTTCCATGGGTGCTCAAAGAGTTTTGTCTCTCCCATGGAGAAACCTTGTGTCCTGCACTCCAAATCCTGCTGTCTGCAGCTCACAGCAAGTGGCACATGGCAGCATGGTGTTACAGCCTGCAGGGTCCTGTGGAAAAAGAGCTGCTGGTCTTTCCACGTGAAGACCCCATTATTACCAGGCAGGGCACAAAGAGGAGGGACAAGTCTGATTACACAAAGACAGAGGGCTAAATGCTCATTTGCAGTATTTGGACATGGAGTTGCAAAAGGATAAACATATAAACCCCAGTACCTAAGCTCTTTGACAGCATGAGCTTTATTCCCAGTAGCTCCCCAAGGTCTCTTCAATGTGTGGGTTATTGCTACTGAGAGCTCTGTCTTCTGCAGCAGCATCCAGAACTGGTCCGCAGGATGTGGCTCAGCATGTCCCTGGTGCTGTCACAGCCAGGACATGCCTCTCAGGGTCCTGAACGAGCCACACACAGTCAGCAAGCAGGAGAGAGGAGAGGGAATTTAGGAAGGTTCTCTCAAAGGCAAATCTGCCACCTGCCTTGCTAGACCACCATGAGTGATCTGTGGAGTGCTCACAGTAGGTTGAAGGCTCCTGAGTGAAGTGTGTGCAGCTCATAGTCCTGATGATGTGAAATTTGTAGTTTTTCTCTTCTTTTAAAAAATTGTGGTGAACAGAAGTCAACCATGTAGGAGGGGATATGTCAAGTGGAAATTATGCATCAAGAGTTAACTAAGGCTGGAGGGGTGAGATGACACCCCCGATGTGAAGATGGGATGGGTGGATTAATCTGCCAGGCAAGCATTGCTGTGTTACACAAAGTGAGGAAGTGAGTTTTGGTAGGAGAAGTAAAGGAAATGAACTGAAATGGGACAGGAGACCTCAGACAAGCCCAGGGAGTGTTCTCCAGCAGTAGAAGCTGGCATTAGATGTTCTCCAGGGGAAGCCTCTGGAGACGCCTGAGGTCCCAAAACACTCAGAGAAAAGTGTCACTGTGAAGTATTAACTAGAATAATGTTTTCCTGTTCCATGCTCTGTGTTCCAAAGGTTTTAGTCTATTTTTAGCTGTTATCTCAAGCAACCAAACTAAACTTATTTTTGTGCTTAAATTTTGTCCTGAAATAATGGCAGTGTCAACATGACTTGGGCATTTGCATCTGCTGAACACCTCCAGGGATCTTCTGACTAAATCCTTATGCCTGTCCTCCAGAACAGAGTGGGACTGAACCCCTCCTGAGGTGCCACCTTTCTCTGGGGTCTGCTACAATAATGGACAGTTTGGGCACCCAAAAGTTTGCAGCATATAGGAGGGTGTGCATGCTGTGCGCTGCAGAGGCTGTCCTTAGGCAGGTGACACTGAGCTGTGCTGGGTGACAGCTATGCACTTCCCAATGCTGGAGGTGGGATATAGTTGAGGGGAGGAGAGCTTGAAGCACAGAAGCTTGGGCTTTTCACACCCTTCAGTGCTGAGTTATTGCCCCTGAGCTCCTCCACCACCCTGCAGGGAGCAATGGCTCAGAGCAGCACAGCCATCCGTGTCACCCTGGGCTGGCAGGTCCTGGAGCCGGGCGGCTGCTGATGGTGTAAGGACAGGCTCTGCAGTGGCTGGGCCTACTATGCAGGAGGCTAGAAATGGTGTCTTGTGGATGCACAAGTGCAAGAGGGAATTTCTCCAGACACGACCAACAGTTGAGTTTGATGAGGTGTTAATTAGACCATTCATGCAGCCTGAGCTCTTGCAGAGCAGACCATGTTAGCTACCTACTGTGTCTGCGGGTACAGGAATCCCAGAACTGCTCAGAATTTGCTTGGGGAAAAAATTATGGGATTCTAAGGAATTAACATAGATTTTAACAGCAGATCAGGAATCAGACACAAAGGTTAATGCATGGCTGGATAGCCCATTTGGTGCTGGAAGAGAAGAAACATGAGGAAAAGCTATAAGGAAGGAGAGATGCTAAAACGTGTTAAAGCTTGGAACATGTGGTACAAAACTTAGGCTGGCTGGCATGTCTGGGTGGATTTGACTCTGGGCTCTTATGACTCATTGCTCCTCAGCTGGTGTAGCCTAGTTTTTGCCACTGGTAACTCACAAGTTTCGGTGTGTTACCTCCACCATGGCAGGAGCTGCAGCAATGCCAGCAGGGTAAGGGCTGGCAGGCACTTTTGCCCATGCTAGACTGGCTGTTGATGCCCTGTGGCCAATTTAGGTCCTGAGACTGCTGAGTCACCAGAGAAGTGAAAATCTTTCTTGTCTGAAGCTACAGTCTTTCCCTATTCCTCATCTCACAGATCTCAAAGTCACCAGATCTTGTGGCTTTTCTCTGCCCTCTTTCCAGCCCCCTTGGCCCCTTTTTGCTACTGCAGTCACCACTGTGCATCCACCCTCTGGTCACAGGGACACAGCACCTCCAGCCAGGTGGCAGAAATAGGTGATGAGGCTCCCAATTGTCAGTCTTCCCCTTGCAAGACACAAAAATATCTCATCTTTCCTGATTTCACTGCCTCCTGCCCCTGGTTTGTAATGCCTGTGGAGACTTAACCACCCATCTGGTTCCCTGTGTCTCCTTCTGGTGATGTCATTCCACAGTGGTCCGAAAGGAGCCCATAAAGCTGAAGAAGCACATTTGTCAGTGGTGGTTAAGAAGAAGCCCTTCCTCCCTGCCAGCTGTGGATATGCCAGGACTGGGAGGGGGCATGTCTTAGTTATTTGTGGGCAGCCAAGTAGGGGTCAGGTTAACACCTGACTCAGTCCTCAGCCCTTTCACCCAAGGAAAGGTTCCTTTCACCCACAAATCAACCCCAAGCCAAGGTTTCTAACACTTATCTGAGTGTTAGAAAGATAGAGAAAGAGAGAATTGTTAGCTTACAGTTCACGAAATGGCACAATGGGGTTCCACCAAAGCAAAATCAAAGTGCTTAAAATGGGAGAGACTTTGGTAGTGTTTTGATGATAACTGCCCTTGCCTTATGTCTCTGCCATCACGAGGATGAAGAGGGCTGTGCCTGTCTGTGCAGGTCAGCACACCTCAGTCAGTTCAGGCTTTAGTTTTTATCCAAATAGCAGCCAAAGACAGTGTATGGACAGAGCTTGTTTGTTCAAATTCAAGTAAGAACGAGAAATAAGTAACTGGAGTAGGTGGTATCTGGCAAAGGGAAGGACTCTGGATGAATTTTAGGAATGAATGTAGGCATTTTTCCCGTCCTCTTGCTGAGAAGGACTTCTGCCATATTTGACACAAGGGACTTGTAAACACTGGATTTTTAGAAGTTGTTTTGGCTGTTTGACTTTCCTTAAAAAAAGTGTATCCTTGCTGTATTGTATTACAAAAGCTACCACAAGGCTGGTGGCACAGACTGTACCAGGACACTCAATGGATTCAGAGCAAGAATTTTGTGCAAAAACTTAAGCCACAAGACAAGGAACTTTAACTGAATGATACAAAGGGAGGAGGAGGTCACTGCAGCATGAACTCAAGCTCTGGTAGCATTGAACTTATGAGTGACTCAATTCATAAATACGTTGAAATGAGGTGTGAAGGATGTGATGACTCATTTTGCAGTTGGTTATATAGCAGGGTCAAGGAGCTGAGATATAAGCAAAAGATTTAGCTACTGCTCTTGTAGGAGGAAAGAGTTAATATAATTGTTGCTTCTGAAACTTAATTTGATTTCTGGAATGCCAGAATCACAGTCACCTGTATAGGAAGAACAAAATGGATAAGAAAATACATAGATGAGATTACAGCACTGTGTAAGTACACATTGTACCTTCATTCTGATTACTATCTAGAATTTTAGTCATTTCATCTCAGAAAAGATGTAATAGAAGCAGGAGGTTACAGAGAGAAGCTGAGGATGTGCATAGTGTGTGATTTCTTCACGTGAGAAGAGATTAAACAGGCCATGCCTCTTCAGCTCAGAAGAGAGACAGCTCAGAGAGAATGTTACCAAGGCCCTAGAGCCTGTGAATGGGGTGGTTTGTTCAGGGTGCAGAAAGCAGTTGGAAGGAAGCTTTGTAAAGAAGGAGGAAGGTTATTCACATGGCATGCAGTGGCATTGTGTAAACAATTGTCACAGGGTGTTGTGGAGGCTAGAGGTAGGTGAGTCTCTGTCTCCTAACTCCTTGAGCTCCCCCCAAGGACAAAAAGCCCTCCTTGCTGGAAGGCTTGTGCAGCCCTACCACAGACCAGGCTGGCTGAAGAAAGGCGATGCTTAGCAGACAGAGAATACAACATATCAGCAGATTTATACTTAGTTCACACCAGCCTCTGCTCCCCAGAATGAAATTCACTGATATCCACTGCAGGATAAAGGCTTTGCAGCATGTAGCATTAGTGGGGTCTGGTGCCTCTTGCTGCTGCTGCAGGTATTCAGTTGTGCTGCTGGAACCTGAAGAGGTCAGCAAGTGCAGCCTGGGCCTTAGTGACCCTCACCAGCCTGCTGAGACACAAGATGAAGTTTTTTTATACCCATCACTGTTGGCTCAAAGGGCAGAGATCTACCATCCTGCTCTAGGGATCCACCAGGGCCCCACCACAATCATAGGCAGGCCAGTCTTGTTCCTACATTTGGGGCTTGTGCAGGGTAGGGACTCTGTTTTGTAGTTCTTCAGTGAGTAGCAGATGAAATAACCCATGTTTGTAAAGTCATTCAGATGCTAAACCACTTGGGTGCCTCTGCAATAACAACTTTTCTCCTTGTGCAGCTGCATTCTTTGCTACAGCATTGCTTTTTTTTTTTTTAAATAATTTAAAGAATTAAAATCTGCAATTACCTGCATGGGAAAGAGATTTCTAAATGTGGATGTCTCTTTAATGTATCAGGAATAAGCCTAGGAAGTTCCAGAGGCTGGCAGCTGAATCCAGACACGTTCACATGAGAAATAACGTACTTGGAGGCTAATTAACCATGGGAGCAATTTACTTGAGGTTGCAGTAGGTGCTCCATGACTGACAAATATTGAATCAGGACAGGAGACGTGTTTCAGGTATCTGCCAACATAAAAGTGAAAATTGTGTTCCTGGGAGATGTGGTTATAGGAGATGCTCTGGAAGAGGTCAGATTTGACCCATGGTGTCACAATACAGAGTTTGGGTATCAGCACCATCTTGAGATGTTGCAGCCCTCCTGCTCCTTGCCCCCACAGCTCACACATGACCTGTGAGGTGAGCCCCACCTTGTGCTAGTACTACCATTTGTGGGACAGAGCTGTGAACTGTTTCACTGAGCAATGCTGGATTACATTTTTCTCAGTTCTAGCTCAATGCAGGGCCCCACAGGTAGCAATGGTGGCATGGGATGCTGGCACAGAGCCAGCTGCAAGGGTGAGAAGATGAACATATCACAGATTAATGGGATGGGTTGAATTGAAAAAGAACTTAGAGATCATCTAGATCCAACCCCCCTGCCATGGACAGGGACACCTTTCAGTAGATCAGGTTACCCAGGACCCCATCCGACCTGGCCTTGAGCACTTCCAGGGATAGGGCATCCACAGCTTCTTTGGTCAACCTGCTCCTGTGCCTTATCATCCTCACAGTGGAGAATTTCTTGCTAATACCTGATCTAAACCTACCCCCTGTCACGTAGATGTCCATATCAAGCTCAGTGACTTTGTCTCATCCTCAGAATCAGAAACTCCCTACCAAAGATTCCTATTCCTCTACATGTCTCTGATGTGTTCTGCTTTCCCACCTAGAAATCCTGTCCTGGAAGATTTCAAAGACTTTTCTTGAGGATTTTACATTGGGCCCAGGTTTCTGATATGTGGAAACCCAGCCAGGGGTATTACCTGGGCAGGCACTGGGGCTGCCACCCTTCTGAATTGTGGGGCAATGCTACAGCATTTGCCCCTATTGCCTGCACAGCATGGGCTGAGCTTGTCCCACTGCTCCCGGGAGGGATTTAGTGCACATGTGCTGCAGGGTCAGTTGGTGCTCACAGGGAGACCCTGGTGTGTAGGAGAATGGCAGATTTACTGTGCCAGCCCAGCCCATCTGTGCAGCACATGTGCAGGGATCTGAGCTCTGCCGGAAGTGTCTGGTTCTGTGCCTGCACCGCGCACATGGAAATCACACAGCCCAGGAAATCCCAAGTGAAAATGTCTCACTGCTGGTCATTCTGACCACATGGATCTTCACTGGCCTCAAAATCTGCAGATGGGGCAGCACAGGTGCTATAGGAATAAAGGGCTTAGTTAAATCCCTATTCCTAAAACAAGGATATTTGGATACCTGTGCATTACTGCATCTCCACCTCTGCTGGGCTTTCATCTCTTGTTCCTGCAGTACCCCTTGCTGGCTGCTGGGCTGCTCTAGGTTCCCTCTGAAGAGTGGAGACCACTGCCCAAAAAATCTGGGGTGTTCCAGGAACAACTCCGGCTCTAAAGGCAGGACTTGAAGAATTACCAGGAACTTCATCTTGCAAAAATCTCAACAAAAGGAAAAAGGAAGAAAACAGGAAGAAAGGAAAACAGACATGCAAAAGAAAATTTGAGCTAGATATGTATGTTTTATCATAAGATTTTGATATTAACAGAAGTAACTGATTTATCTTGCTATTATAGAGGCAGAAGAGGAACACTAAGCAAGCCAGGGCCTTTCTGTCCTGTTTTTGGTTTGCACTGTGCTGCCTGTGCCCTATAACAGTTTCTCAGGAACTTTTTATCAAGAGGCTAAGTAGCTTCCTAGAGATGTGGGAGATGAGGCATATGGATGTCCTGCTTCTGCTGCTCCAGGAGGTTATAATGAGGGTTTGCTTTGCTTTTCAGTCCCTGCTCAAAGACCACTGTAGAAGGTATGTCTTCAAAAGGGCTATAGGCCCTATGAAAATGGCAAGGAAAACCAGAGAGCTTCTTCCTTTAAGCTTGGTCTGCTCATGGTTTTGGTCTGTGAGGGGAGAGTGCCAAGCTGAGTCTGAAGAGGTGATTCAATAAAGTCCAGGATGGTTTACTTTCAGCCAGAATGTAAAGCATTTGAGGTCAGAAAACAAGTTGGGCTAATCTTCAAATCCAATTGCAACATATTGATCTTCAAATCCAATACAGATTGTGTTCATAATTTCAGTTTAGATTTCATTACTTCACTCTTATAGACTTTGTGCATTGCATTTTATGCAGCAGCCCCTGTACAGAGAATTTAAAACCTGGCAGCTGGGGGTTTTGACTTTTTTGGCACATTTCTTCACACTTAGTTTTATACAGCAGCAACACCTTCTCAGCAATATTTGCATAATTTTATTTTTTCCTGGTGACCAGTGTGAGTTGTGGGGAGCTCACACCTCTCCCTATGGCTGCACTAAGGCTGGCCCAGCTGATATTCTCCCCCTGCTCAGCTGGGAAGGAACTGTCCCCAGCCATCACATTGCCACCAGTCTTCCAGGCCTGACCCTCAAGAGAGATGTAAAAGCATTTCAGAAAGGCTTTTGCATCTTTTACAGAGCCTGGGAGCTGAGCTCACAGCACTGCTGGGCAGCAGAATTGGGGATGCATCAGTGCTACAGGAGTTTACAGCATGTTATTGTTTTTCCATTTCTAATTGTATCTCTTCCCTCTCTGTCTGCAGGGATTTATTATTGCTGCCTTTGCCAGCATCCTCTTATGCTCCACAGGGTCCAGCTGCCCTTTTGTCCCAGTCTATAATTGACCATGGTCATTAATTTAAAGTCAGAATGATCATTTCCGAGCTATATTTAGCCTGAAGCTCACTGCTCTTGTTTCAGACCTGATTAGAGGCTCATGTGCCAGAAAGCTGCTGCTCGTCCCTGCCACGACAAATAGTCTGATGGTCTCTCCTCACAAACCTTCCCCTTCCCTACCCTCGGCCATGGGGCTCTCCTTGGGGTCGCTGGACCCAGCACCACTCACCCCTGTGTGGAGCTGGGACAGCTGTGACATTGCTGCTGTGTTCCTGGAATCCTTGTGCACCAAAAGCAGCCCGAGAAAATACAGCATCGTTTCCTTTCTCAGCATATTCATGAGCTCAAACAAATGTCTCCTGTCATGTGTGTGCACTATCACTTCCAGAATGCATCAGCCACGCAGTGCACGTTGCACTCCTGCACAGACAACGTGCCTGTCCAGTCACAGTGTGCCTTTATGTGTTTCCATATCCCTGCCCCTAAACATGAGAATATAAGAACTGCTTGGGCACGTTTTCCAAGGTGCTGTTTGGATTGCTGGGCTGGGGAACCAGGGAGAGACCTCTGCAGTTACCAGCTCCTCCTGTGGTGGTTGCACATGGTGCCCAAGATTAGGAATGGCTTTGGTTTTGGGAGTGGCAGTGTGAGCAGGTGGACCTGTGTAGCCTCAAGTCTGACTCAAACAGGAGCTGTCTGGAAGAGGTATATTCTTAGTCAGGTCAGAAGCCACCAGGAGAATAATACCCATATATCACTGACTTTAACCTTGTCCATGGAAGTGCTGTGGTTAGGCACAGGAATGGAATAAACCAGAAGTGCACCCAGGACAGAATCCCACAGTTTGCTAATAGCCAATGCCAAAGAAAGAGTCAAAAAAAGGAAAGCACTTAGCAGTATTAGTCCAGCTTTTCCTCCCTTCCTCAGGAGCTTCCTGAGCAGGAGGTGGCATTTTTGCACCTAATAGCTTTGCTGGGTTTTATTTCCATTTTCTTCCATTTTCCAGTCCTTGCTTGAATCCAGGCAAAGAGTTCCTCAGATTAAATACATATTGGGGGCTAAGAAATATCTCCTTTTAAGATGGACATTTAAAACATGTTCTTTAATTGCTATTGAGAGTTGTTAAAGTCACAGAACTTAATATATACCTCAAGATCTTGTTCCTGAAATGCTGTTGTGTTTCAAAAGCTCTCCCTACCTGCTCTAAAATGATGCCCAGAGCTTTCCTGCTGGTTGGGCTTCACTTTGTTGTTCTCAGCTGTGCTTGCTACAAGCATTTGTATTAAGTAGAATTTATTCCTTCTATTTAAGGACACAGAGGCTTCATTAGAAAGTATTTGTGGGTACAGTGGCCACCTTTGTTATCTCATGATGTAGGATGAGCATTGGTTGTTTAGGATTTCCCCTGTGACAACACTGGGCTTATCTGGTTTCTTCCTCTGTTTCCCATAGGTTCATGAAAGTGGCCGGCGGCACGGTGGATGCTGTTACCTGGCAACAGTAGGTATTCACCATTCCTTCTATCTTCCAACACTCAGTGCAGTGATCACAGATGCTGGGAGCAGAGCTGATGTGCTCTCTGGGTGTCAAAGGGACAGATGTGCTACAGCCACCTCCTTTGTCCTGCTAAATCTAAACAGGTGAAGGAAGCTCTGCCCTTCTTTCTTGAACCTCTCAAACAATTACAGGAATGGATGTAATAACCTTTACCTCTGCAGCTGAGACACAGGACAAAAATACCACTGCCTGCATGCCTGGCCTGACAGATTGCTGGAAACAGAGCCCTGAACTGGACTGCTGAGTCTCCAGAGGCAGCTGGGAGGACAGGCAGCTCCGGGGGTGGCCTGGGTAGGGACAATAAGGAGGCAAAAGCCACGTGTGACAGATGTATGGGACTATCTGAAAGCCCTTTTCCTTTCTCCCCAACCACTGCCTCCTCATGCCCATTGGCCTGAATCTAAACTGGTTCATACAGACAAGGGAGAGGCATCTTAGTCCAATGGTAAACACATAATGCCCCAGCCCCACTCTGCTTTGTAAGGCTGTCCACAGACACACCGCTGTGTCCTACATGCACGTGGAGCCCCAGGAGCAGATATCAGTTAAAAGGGGATGAACATCCAAGATCCTGGCCCAGCTGAGGCTGAGAGAGATGCTGTTACCTGTTTTTCCCCCTGGTCCTACAAATGCTGCATTTCAGAAGAGCAAAGGAAGCTCTGAGCTGTAGCACTGAGTGTTACAAGCACCCTGTGGAGGGAGAGGTTTTCTTATTTGAGGGAAAATCCAAAACCATCTTTTCCTTCCTCCTATTTCCACCTGGCCCAGTTTGCATGCTGTGGCCAGAGGTAGGCTCCCCAGCAGGCTGTGGCTCTCTGCAGTGGGAGTGCAAATGCCAGTGCAAAGGTGAGGCACCGTACAAGCACAGCAGCGACCACCAAAATTGATAGAAAGAGGGTTTGTGGGGCAAGCAGGACTCTCTCCTGCCACAGAAAGGACACATTTCAGAGACAAGTATTCACTGGAGGAAAAAACCTATGGTGAGACCATTCTGTTCTCATAAAAAGTGGATTTGCTGCCATGCTGGATTATACTTCCCATGCAGGACACTGGCCTGAGCATGGGAGCCACAGTCTCAGGTCCAAGGTGTGCTTGAGTGTGGTGCCCACAGGTCTTGTTCCCAAGCTGATTCTTCACCATGACCCTCCATGAGGTGCTCGGGCTGCTTTGCTGAAGTGCAGCAGTGGGGCTTGTAAATCCATCACTTGTAAAGGCCCTTTGGACACCTGCTCTTAAGTAGAGCTCAGTGGGGTTTAACACACGAGGTTTTCCTGCAAGCACAGCCCTGGTCTCTGTGTCAGTGCATTAACCTTGGAGGCTTCTGCAGAAGCAACTGTTGGCATCTTAGAGGGGTTTATAGCACCAGACATGACCAGCAACCTGTGAGTCCCATTCCTGGAGCTTGGCTTGTCTCAGTGTGCTTGCCTGGATGTTTAGCTCCTTGGGTTTTCCTGCCAGGCAGCAGCAGCTTGCTGCAAGGGGGACAGTGGGGTAGCAGAGCAATTGGAGCAGGATTTGTGTTACTTACAGGCTCATGCTGTGCAATGATGATCTATGTCTCATCTGGGAATTTGCTTTTCATGATTACACGATGTGCTGATCGCATTTACTTAGTCCAGGAATTTGCTTTCTGCAACAGGGCTTGATGGCTGGGCCAAGCCCTTGGATGAGTTGAAGGAACAATCTTCCAGGTTTCAGATGCGGAGTTTCATCTGGTGTGCAGGGAATCTGCCTGCATGGCTGCTTTGAAACCGTTTCTTATATAGGGTCAGTCTGAAGTGTTTGTCAGGTCTGGTGCTGAAGCAGCAGCTTGTGGTTGGGAGGGCTGGTGCAGCTCCCCACAAGGGTCAGCAGAGCTGAGCTGCTGCCTGCTGACCTATTTCCACTGCAGTGTTCCTGCTTCTCCCCCAGACAGGGTTTGCAGCTCTGGAGATAGCACTCGTATGTGATTGTGAGGACTGGCAATGGCCACAGCTCTGAGCTGGGCTTCTGTACTGTTTATGAATAAATGTCAAAACAGTGTCTCATCCCTCTGCTCCAAACAGCAAAACAAAACAAAACAAGTTCCTTTGTATCCAAGAAGAAAATTATTAGCAGGAAACTAAACTGCTGTCTAATTTCAAGTATGAGTATTTTGGTTCCAAACCCTAACATTCTCCTGGGATATTGGTTATAAATTTGTCAAATCTGTTATTCCTTTGAAAAGTCTGTGCTCAATCCAGACGGGGAATTGAGAAGGGAATATATTGCAAGGAGCCCTATTCTCTGTGTGAAAACAGAATATATCTGAAATATAATTGATAGAAAAGTGACACTGGGTAGAAATAAACAGCTCACCAGTGAGCCTCACTCACTCAACTGAGTATGGTTTCACTTACATACACAACATCACTCAGCATGTGTGCCTCCCTCTTCAGAAGTAAAGTGTTGCTGGAGAGGGATGTGTGAATGGCTTCAAAGTGCTCAGGGAATTTCCTCTAAAGGAGGGTGTGACAGTGGCTCCAAGAGATTTGGCATTTCCCTGGTGATTTAGATTGTTATGTTTGGTTATGAGTGAACACAGACCCCATCAGCCTTTGGATGTGGGTTCCCACTGCTCAGAATCCTCCCCACAGCCATCTCTTTGCTCTGCGCTGGTGTCCTCACACATGGGGAAGATTCATTGTCTGCTTGAACCTGCAGCTGTGCCCAGCTCCATCCCCCAGCACACTCTCTCAGTCTGCACAACTGCTTTTCCATTCGAAGTCCTTCACACAGCTCCAAGTTTGTCATGTTCAATGGGCAAATCCTCAGGCAATGCTGCCTCTGAAACACAAATCCCTATTACTTATGGGGAACATAAACGTTTACATCTTCAAAACAAGTGGACATCTGTCCCTGTGGCTTCTTGGAGAATGCCACCTTCTCTTCCAAGATACAGAGTCACTTGTCCTATGTGGCAAACCAGAGGTGCCAGACACACAGGCATGTGTGAGATGTTGCTTAAAATGCTTTTGCCCGGCTTGGTTTGGGTGACATCTCTTCCGGCCTAGCCATGTTGAGCGTGCAGGGGGAAATGCAGTAGCACAGGGGAGATTTGCCAAAAGTGCCAGGAAAGAGTTGCCCAGCATGGGCACACCCACCAGCGTATGTACCCAGGGTGTATATTTGGGCTCACATCAGAGTGAAGACACAGCTCAGAGTGCTGTGTCTTCACAGGCTGTGCCTGGAGGAAGGGGCTGCAGAAAGGAGTCTCTGACCCATTTGCACCTGTGTGGTGGTTTTAAAGTCAAACCCACTACAATGTATAAATAAACCTAGTCAGGGCACAGCTTTGCCCACTGGATTGCAATCCTCTTCACTGTGTGATGGAGGGAACTGTTCCTGGCAGCACCATGGCCCTGGCCACCAGCACATTTCCAGGCAATGCCAGGGCAAGGCTGGGGACATGGCACAGGCCAGGGATGGCTCCCGGTGGTGAGATGGGCAAATGCATCTTGTCTGGGGGTAGAGAAAGGCATGGGTGTGAGCTGTGCCTTTGGGGCCAGAGAACAGCCCCCAGTCAGATTTGATCAAAGCACTTATTAGTTGACTGGAGGTGGGCAGCACCTCTCATCGGTGCCTGCAGGTGTTTGGAAGGAGCAGGTCGCATCCTGCCTTTCTCCATGAGAAGCAGCGTGGCTGCCCCACGCCCTGCGCTGCAGACACCCTCTCCTCAGGAAGATGCTCAGGGCTCAGGGCCACCTCTCAGCAGAGGTGTCTCAGTTTCACAGCTGCAGTGGCAGCAGGGTGTCATGCTGACTGTGAGGACCTGCCCTGCTCGGTGTCCCTGGCAGGCGGGTGCCCTAATTCCAAGCAGACTCTCCCTGTAGCAGCAGGCAACAAAGTAGATCCGGAAATTCCTGAGCTTTGGGAAGTGGGCTTTAATGTAATTAACTGCAACAGAAGAAGAGGTCAGATAGTAGGGGCAAAGGTTTCTCTTTAAAATGAAGGAGGATGTAAATGAAACCAGCTGCCCAGGAGTCAGTGCACTGCCTTCATTAAACATGGTACAATGCTTATGGTCCCATGCAGCAAATCAAGGATCTTGCCAGAAAACAATTTTAAACGCAACAAGAGACATGTAGCCAGCCCCCAGGTTGCCCAAGTGCTCTGGTTCCTGGCACTGTCCCTTTCTGGGAGGCAGTGGGGAGCTGTGTGCAGCTCGGCCTTGCAGCCTGCTCAAGAACAAGGGCATTTCTGACTGGCAGCTGTATTCAGCCCTGCCTCAGTACTGTTCTCAGCTCATCTTTGTCCCATGCTACAGATCCATCAAAGGATGGAGGCCAGGAATTGGGGTGGTTCATTTCCTAGCACTGGCATAAATTCTTGCCCAGCCCTTGGCTGAGTCCTTCCCCTGCACCACACTCTGGTTGGGCCATCTCCAGAGCAGCCCAGTCACACCTCCCTTTGCAAAGTGTGCTGATCTCATCCTGGCTTTCCATGGCACAGTTAAATGATGCTTTTAGAAATGGGACAGTGTAAGCAGAGGGAGGAAGGACTTGTCTCAGCTCTGTATAATAGGCATCCAAAGTATAATAGAACACCAAAAAGTAGATGTGCATGGCCTTTCCTTCAAGATGTATGTCTCATCTGGGATTTAGTTGCTAGATCCCTCTTTTTCTTGGTTGACTCTTCTCATGTTCTTGCAGACTGCCTGTTCACAGAGATAGTGGCATCAAATAGGGGGACACAATGGCCCAGCTCTGTATGTAATTGGCCATATCTATTCTCTCCTGAATTATGAGAAACAGCATGGTCAGTGCTCATGGTGTGCATGCTGATGTCTCCTAGGCTTCAGGGCCACTGCTGTTGCTGTGCCATACCCAGAGCCCACTGAAAGAACTGTCAGCCTGTGTTGGAGACAAACAGCTTGTCCAAGAGCTACGTGTGCTCTGCCTCTGCAGAGTCATGGCTGACAGAGACCCCTGCCCATGCTGGGGAGGGTCTGTCCACTCATCTCCTTGCCAGACTTAGGAGAGCAGGATGTGAGTGCCATGGACCCCGGGGCTGGCCTGGGGAGGTATTTGTCAGTGCTGGATATCTCTGCAGCTGCTGCTGGCTTTTTTGGAGGTTGAAGTGTTGTGGCTGTTTTAGGTTGTTGGTTTATTTTTTTTTAAAGTCAAGTGCACTGAGTCATTGTAAATATCAGCAAAGCTGCAGCCTGTACTCCAAGGAATAATCCACGCCTAATGAGCTCTTCCCTTCTTTAAAGGCCTGAAAGTTGTGTTCATTTTGTGGATTTCTATACTGCCTATACTGACAGTTAAAGTTACCAAAAGGAAGTGCCCCTAACTCAGTGAGATGAAGCTGGAAACCCATTCCTGAGTAGCCAGGTATCAGCACAGCCCTCAGTTCCTCTCTCTTCCTCACAAGCCTTGTGCAACTGGTGCTGTTTTCCTTTTTTCCTAGTCTGAGGAGGATGAAACTGCCTGTTGGCAACTGAGGACTTCCCAGGCAGATTTGCAAGAAATCCTTGCCCATTTTACTGCAGCCTGTAATTTCCTTCATGCTCTGTTTACACACCCAAAGCTGAAGTGTTCCCCTCTTCACACCGCCAGGAAATATGCTACCAAGATTTCTTGATACTGAAGTGGGGATATTGATACTTTATTTCTGCCCTTCGTGCCTCTACCAGTCTCTATTTCTTTGGGTTGTTAATGAAGGTGCCAAAAAATAAATGTTACCATGGCACGTATTCCAGAGTATTTCTCTGTCCTGTAGGGTCTGGGCTGTGCTGAGCACAGCAGCACCTCCCCAGGTGATTCTGGGGGGCAGAGCCTCCTCTGGGACTGCTGCTGGTCCTCTCCCCTTGGCAGTGGAGCTGCATGTCAGAGCACAGCTTGTGCTTGAATGAGGTGATGAGGAGGTGCAAGCTTGTCTTTGCTCTCCGAGGGGTTTATCCTGGGCTCTGGGACCATACTGGCCAAGGAGCTAAACCCTGCAGAAAACCTGATGCATAGGAGGGGTCATACACAGACTGAGGTCTATCTAACTCCATCTTTTCCCTGTGAATACAACCTTTTTTTATGTCTTTCAGCCAGTTTTCAGCCCAGGTGATGGGGTTTTTAGTCCACAGCAGTCTGAAAAAGTCATTTCTGCTCAGTTTTTAAGTGCAGTGCTAAACTCCAAACATCTGCCATCCCCAGAGAACACTGCTTTGTAATTTTGTCTTAAAAAGTAATCTGTGTAAACCCCACCACTGCCTGCTGCTCACAGATCTGCTCTTCTCCCAGCAGCCAGTGGTTCGATAGTGTGTAAGTGATCGGAATGATTTTGAACACTTCCTAAATTCTCCCTGGAGATTATCCCTGCCCTTAGCACCTTCCAGTCACCATGGATATACAGAAATGCTCATGCCTCCTTACCCAGTCACACAATGCTGGGGTGTGCCTGGCATGTTCCCGTGCTGTGCTGGGGACACAGCTGGGACTGCACGCCTGGGGGAGGGCTGACACAGGAGGTTCTTCTCCTTGAATGCATTTGCAAGTTGAGCCTGTAACAGAATTCTGCTCTGGGACAGTTAGGGACTTGGAGCAGTGAGACACAAAAATCCTCTGCAAGCACTCGTGCATGTTGCACATGTGCCAGGTGCTCTGTCTGAGGCTGAGTTAGCCCACGGCATCCTTTGTTGATGCTCCTGCATTCCAGCACCCAAGTGAAACAGCCACTACAACTGCTACAGCTGCTCACTGGTGCAGATGAGATGCATGTCGTGGAGAAAGAAGCCCTGGAAGGGTGAATGCACCTTTCTTCAGAGCCCAGGTCTTTAGCTTGTTATGTATCCCAGCACCCACAGCTGCACCGAGGTCTGCAGGGAGGGAGAAGGGTCTGTATAACTCTGGTGAAATCCGAGTGGATGCAGATCCAGTGAGGGATGGGAGGCAATGACTAAGCCCCACCAGCCCCAGCCAGAGCTGCTGCTGTTCCTGGGAACCTCCATCCCCCCAATGTGGCTCTCACATACTCTGGGGCTTGCTGGGGTGAGTGGCTGATACGCAATGCAGATTTGGGAGGAGAAGGTTCATAAAGTTTCTCTTGCGAAACCTATTTATCAGAAAAATGGCTGGCCCAGGGGCATGGCAGTGCATGCTGCAGCAGGCATCCTGTTCCCTGCAAGGCTGGCAGGAACCTCTGGGAGATGTACAAGGGCTACCATTTCTCTTTGCATGGAGGAGAGGTGACAGCCCAAGACTCTTCCTCAGGAGGAGCAGGTTGGTATTACCTCTTGACACAGGGTATGTGCAGACAGGACAGAATGCTTCACCTTATGTCCCAGAGCCAGGAGACAGCAGTGAGACATTTCAGAGCCTTACTCTCACACTTAGAGACAGATGATTCACATAGTTATGGGCAGCACTGTAGCTGTACTTCATAAAATCACGCACATGGAGAGCAGGAATCAGCTCCCTGTATGGGAAACGCTCCCTGGCATTCATAGGCCAGAAGGTATTTCTGTGAGAGCAGGACTTCCTCTGCTGGTAACAGCCACAACATCTCTTGACAGGGGGATTCAGCTGTGGATTTTTCTGGAAGGGCAAGCAAGGAAGGTATAGGTTGTGCAAGAGTGCTGCAAATCCTTTGCTAGTGGCATTTTGCTCCCAGCCTTTAGAATACTACCCTCAGAGTTTCACCAGCAAAAGTCAAGAAATTGCAAAGCTTCCCGTGGTTCCTGCAGTGCAGGATGCTCAGTGTTTAGGGTGTGTCCACCTTACATCCTGTTTTGGAGACTGAAGCATCTGCCAGACAGGTTTGGCCAGAGGGCCAGGACAGGACAGGGTGCAAGCAGGGACTCCCCCAGAGCAAAGAAAGCATCTTGGTATGGGACAGCAGCAGAACAGGAGGTGGTTTGGGGGCAGAGACACTTCCAGCTGTCTGACCTTGTCTTCTTATTTTCCTTCCAGTTACTACATTGATGGTCGAGTGGCCAAAGTGACAGACTTCCTGAAAACACGCCTGTTAGACACACTGTCAGACCAGATCAGGAAAATCCAGAAGGTGAGCAGGTGCAAAGGGGCTGCAGGGGCGAGGAGACACCATGGCTGCGGTGCCTGGCTGTGGCACAGCTCATGACCTGGGCTCAGCATCGACAGCTCCCAGGGGAGCGGTGTGGGGCAGGGAGGGAGAGTGGCTGCTGGGCCCTGTGCTCCCAGTGAAAATGCAGCCAGCCCTCATCCAGGGTGACACACCCGGCAGCACAAAGCCTGGCCCCAGGGTGGGGTGTGCGGTGGGTTTTGAGGGAAGTGGCCACAGGCTGCAGCACAGCATGGGCTGTGCAGGTGTGCTGGGACACAGGGCAGGAGAAAACACCATGCAAGGCCCTGCTAAGGCAGCTGACTGGCTTGAGACTCCCATCTGTCTGTTCTTGAAGGCAGCAGGATGTCATGAGGTGAAACTGAACCTGCTCCCCAGAACAAGGAGAGGAGCAAGCAGCCAGGTGGTACCAACCCTTCCTGAGCACAGCCAGTGCCATGGCTGCTCAGGAGGGGGCTCCTACCACCACATCTTGCCCCACTTGCTCACAGTGTGCCTGGACATGTTGTTTGCAAAGTATTGACAGTTGCATTCCCAGAGTGATTCTCACTGGTGGAGAATTGTGACCATTATGAACTAGTGTCCTTTTTCCCTGATAATCATGTTTTGACTGCATAAAAAAACCCAGCTGTTGCTGGTCTGTGGTGTCAGAGTCCATGGCCTGGCTCGTGAGTGCTCATTTCCTCACTGTCCAGGGGACCCAGCTCGCATCTCTAACAATGAGATGCATGGCAGGGCTTTGCAGGGTCCCCCTGCTTTGGCTGATAGAGGGGCCAGGGCTGAGACTGACACACTCAGCTGTCAGTCCTGGAAGAAATAAGGAACACCTAGCGAGTGAAAAAGACCGTAGGGACTAGAGGAGATGTCCATCCATCTGTCTTGTCTAGGTTTTCAAATCTTACCACTTACCACAATGTCTCACTTGTAATTCCTGCAGGAAGAAACCATAGAATGAGTAAACAACTCAAAGAGGCCCTGGGAAAGGGGATGAGAGGGTCAGTGCAGCAAAGCTGGAGGAGAGAAGCTCCTTGCTGAGCCCTCTGGCACAAGCTGGGAGTCGTCCATGTGTGTGGATGATACTCCTGCTGTGGGGGAGGCATGGCACAGTGGCCAGTGGAATCACTGTGGGGCAAGCAAGAGACACCAGCTGACCCGGCCCCCATGGCTATAATGCCCTGCCAAAAGCGGTGACATATCCCACCTCTGCTGCGGGTTGGAACCTGCTGGGAACGGAGTGGGACTCCATCCATTCCCAGACCAGAAGCAGCCAGGAGCTGCCCTTGGTGCAGTTTAGGGGAGCCCTCACACCCATGGGCCAGAATTTGGTCTGCACAGGGTAGGGCTGGGGAAGGCCCTCCTGGGAATGCCAGTGTGGCTGAGCAAAAGCACAGCACTGGGTGCTAATAGCCTCCAGCTTGGCTCTGAGTCCGTGCATCCTGCCGGGGCTGATTAGAGCAGCTGGACTTGTCCACTTCCCTATTTTATTGCTTCCTCTCCGACCGGGGAAGGTGGCGGGCTTAGATAATTACAGGCAGGATGCCAGCACCTCTGGGGCTTCAGTCAGGGTTGTCGACTCTCACAGGCTGTGAGTGGGAGGCAGCCCAGAGCTGGCGTATTTAACATCTTTGAGGGATCCCAGTCCATCCAGCACATTCCAGCGCTCCTCACTAATGGGGCAGGATCCATCAGGCTGCTCAGAGCATTCCTGGAGCCGCTGGGTTTGCAGACATCTGGTCTTGGGAGCTTGTCACCCAGCCTGGAGAAGTGGGATTGCAGGAGAGGGGACAGGGTGTGGTGCCGAAGGTTGCTCAGGCTGGGAGAGGGCAGCTCTGGCCAGCTGAGCATCTCACAGGTGTCTGCACCGCCGGCTGAAGCCTGGTAAGGGGTGGGCCAGCATGGTCCGACCTGCATGTCCCACCTGTGCCATGGACCCCTCAGGTGGCAAAGCAGCCCCTGCTCAGCTGTGGGACTGTCTGTGACTGGAGGAATCCCATTGCTTTCTTCTTGAGTGCCCACCCACCTTTAATCCATGTGGCTCCAGTATGTGGCCCAGTGCTCTCACACTGCAAAGCCATTGGGGCTCAGGGGCTACCCATGGCTGGCAGCCACCTTGAAAGGGGGTATGTTGAGCTAAGGTGACATGAGAGGGCAGTCTGTGGGACAGAGTGCATGGGGAGACCACAGGGAAAGAGCAGGATCTGGGACTGGGAACATGAGAGTACATTTGGGAGCAGCTCCAGAAGATGCAAGTGGATGTGCTGGCAGTGGAAGGAAAGAGTGAGGAATAGTGTCCCACCACCCAGCCAAGGTAAAGACACAGAATGACATGCCACGGCCAGGCAGGCACTGACTGTCCAGCAGCACCATCACCAAAGTCTCCACAAGTCTTCCCATGAGACAGGAGATGTATGCTTTGGCTTTAAACCACAGGTTCACCAGAGTAATTTTGGTTGCTTTTGCCTCTCACACAGGTAGTGAACACGTACACACCAGGGAAGAAGATCTGGCTGGAAGGTGTTGGCATGACCACAGCTGGAGGCATGAACAACCTCTCCGATTCGTACGCAGCCGGGTTCCTGTGAGTGACACGGGCTTGCCCGCACCAGAGCACTGCCACCCCCATGGGCTCTGCAGGCTGAGGTGCTGCAAAGGCGCTGCAGCTGGAAGAGGGCAAGATCCAGGCCCAGAGATCCCCTCAGTGCTCCCTGGCAGCCTGAGTATTGTTAATTTCTCCATTTCCTACCTATTACCCCTCCTCAGCTCTGCTTTCCATTTTCTCTCCTTTGAAGCTACAGCCATTCCTGGGGCTTGTCCACTGGCACAGCCCGTGACCTGGACATCCTGCTGCAAAGCCCCAGTTCAGATCTTCAGAGCTGGCTGTGATCATGAAAGATGAAGGAAGATTATCTAAGCTTTGCAGGGAAGCACAGGGACATGCCTGGGCTGTCAGGGCTGTGGCAGGCTGTGAGAACTGAAGATCTTGCCCAGGGGGTGTGAGAAGACAGGCCAGTGCCAAGGTCTGGTCCGCCCTGCTCAGACAGAGGGTGCAGAGTGCTGGCAGGCTGGGGGAGCACCCCAGGCTCTGGGCAGAGGGCTGAGATACTGGGGTGCACACAGGGGCTCAGGCATGGGTTGGGACGTGCAAGCTGGGCACAGCTGGGGCAGGGGAAGAGACATGGAGACTTGCTGGGGCAGGGATAGTGGGAGCCAGTGAGTGGCCAGCTCATAAAAACATTGGGAGGCTTCAGCTCAGGTGCTGGAGCAGGGATCAGGTCGTGTGCATGAGAGCAGCTGTGCTACTGGGACCAGGCAGTCCCCCCATGGTGTTCCCCCCGTGGTGCCCCCCTGCCCCTCCATGGTGCCCTGGCTCTGTTCCCTCTGTCCCCAGGTGGCTGAACACGCTGGGCTTGCTGGCCAGCCAGGGCATCGACGTGGTGGTGCGCCACTCCTTCCTCGACCACGGCCACAACCACTTGGTGGACCAGAACTTCAACCCCTTGCCGGTAGGTCTGCCCAGGGATGTCATGCTGGTGCTGGCTTCTCCCTGCACGTTTGGGGGGATTTTCTCCTTGTGGCCTCTCTGAACTCTGCTGGAAAATGAATTTTCCAGATCTGTTCCTGACAGTGTTAATAGGAGATGTTGGTTCATGTCAAGTGCAGCATATTGGAGGCAGATGGGAGAGCGATACCCTGCAGCTGAAATTTCATCTGCTGCCCCAGGGTTGTAGCACAGGAGGGAGGCTGGTGCCACTGAGGGGCACCAGGGCAGGCTGGTGAGCTGGAGGGATGGATGGGGCGGGCAGCTGGATCACTCATGTTGAGCTGGCCCAAGGGAAGCCAGGCTGGAGCTTCGGCACCTAATTTCAGATTTCTAGAAACCAAGGTGAAAGCTTCACAGAGAATCGTAGTTCTCATCAGTGCCCCACAACATCCCTCACTCTTCAGAAACACCTGGGCAGAGGGGAACTCCCAGAACACATGGTGCTGATAAGGAAACCATACGAAAAATCCTGTTAAAAGTAGCAGGTTTCCTTTTCCTCTGGGGGTTAGTAAATATACTGCCTTGCAAGCAGAGAGCCTGGCAGAGCAGCTGGGTGCTCTGCATCTCTTCTAGAAGGGATTTATTGGTCCATGACCCAGCAGACACTGCCAGCAGGCTGGGGATCCCCGTTGGAGATGTGCACAACCCTGACACTGTGAGCCTGCCCTTGATGCTGTGCTGGGATCTCAGGGGGGGCTGCAGGGGAGCAAAGTCTGGGGGAGCTGCAGCTCAGTCAGCTCTGCCTACTCAGTCAATGAAAACAGCATCCCTGCAACAGCATCCCTGAGCACCAGGCTGGCTCCAGAGAGCGAACCAGTGAGCAGGAGAGCATGGTCTCCTGCCTGTGCTGCTCTGGGTATCTCCTGGGGCACCTTGGACTGTTCCCACATGCAGCCTTCCAGCAAGCATACCTGCCAGCTCTGGGGGCCCAGGCTGGGGGGCTTTGAGCTTTGTTTGAGATGAACCTGAGCTCGCAGCTCGATGGGTTTCTCCTGAAGAGCCAATTTCCCTGACTAAGGCACATCACCCCCTTTCCCAGGGCTTCAGGGCCCCCGGATTGCTCCTGGCTGGGTGGGTGCAGGCCAGCTCCTGCCTGCCGGGTGCATGAGGGCAGCAGATGGCTGTGGCCAGCTCTCCTGGCACAGTGGCTCAGAGGGTGGCCCATGGCCAGCTCTCCTGGCACAGCGGGGCAGCAGCCCCAGAGCGGCTGGAGAAAGAGTGCAGTTCAGAACGGGAGTAAAGCCAGGGAAGGAGTTAGAAGAATAAACCCCAGGCTGTTAAACACAATGGAAGTCTTTAACTTGGATTTTGCTGTTGTTTTAAAGATAAGCCTCCCGATAAGTGAGGTGCCAATTGCTGTCGTGATTGTTTCCTCACTCTCCCATGTTCTTCAGCACCGATCCCACATCCCATCACTGTGCTCCTGCACAAACTCTGGCAGGTGCTTCCACAACCCCTTTCCCTCCACTCCTGTGCTATAAAAGAGCCACAGACAGGTGAAAACAGACAAAGGGTTTTAAAAAGCTGCAAACACCGTAAAGCCCAGCAAGACCGGGCGGTGACCTGCTCGGCGGGATGGCGGCTGCTCTTTTCCCGTGGGAGCTATCAGAAGATAAAAGCCGCAGGCTGTACCTGTGCGGGGCCGCGGCGCTGTGAAATACAATCTGCTCATTAGCTGCCATGACAAAGAGGTTTCCGCACGCCGGCTGGGCGTGAGGCAGCTCTCAGCTGCCTGCTGAGAGAAGGGCTGCACCGCCGCGGCATCAATCACAGCTCTAGCTGGCAGCTCCTCAGGGAGCTGGGAGCCAGGCCCGGGCTCCCCATGGCAGTCTTTGCACCTCCTTCTCCTCCCTGCCCCTGCTCATGCCTGCTTGTCCAATAAGAGGATGGTCTCAGGTGGCAGCAGTGTGGCCAACAGGCACTGAAGCTTCACAGTGAAATTAGGAAGATGCTCACATCTCTGCTGGGCTTCCTGTACACAGCTGACTCATGAGCTAAGCGGCATCTTGTGACTTTTGGGACATCTTGCAAGAGACGTGGTCCTTGTGTGCCCCTCCAGGTCCTTCACCCATGGAAGGGCAGCTTGAGTGCCCATCCTGGTTGCCAGAATTGCCTGTCCACTCTCCCTTTGAGCTCAAGTGTTTTACTGCCTTGTTATTTTTGAGATAACATTTTCATGTATGGTTGGAGTGCTTTTTCTTCCTGAGTGATTGGAGCAGTCAGCTGTATAATAGTCAGAGAAGCCCTTCAAATAAAGCCTTTTGCAGGTACATCAGTCTGCCTGCCTGCACTTAAACCTGTACATGTGTGGGAGTAAGGAGTGGAGGGAAGGAGGGCAGGAGCAGCACTAATATTTGCTCGTCACAGGGCAGTGCCTTTGAAATGCTGATCCGGCATATAGCACCTCTAGGATCATTTCAGGCATGCAACGTACATACTCTATCTCTCTTTCCTTAATATCTCTCTGAAACAGTCCAGAGGGAAGCAATACATTTATTTCACCCCAGGCAGACGTGAGATTTCTCTTCAGATTCTTACAGAATGTTAAAGACATTTTTCAGTGCTCTTCCACGTGGTACTAATCTCTTTTTTATCCATCCTTGGTATTGATTTCTGCTCCTTTAATGTACAATGCTGTAAGGTTATATCTATGAAAAGAAAAAACTTGGGCATATTTCTAGGCAGGGCTTGAGGAACACAAACCCCATGGAAAAGCCAAAGCTGAAAACCAGACTTCCATTTCCTGTGGCTCCTCATGGACCTTCCACTAAGGACTATGGGCAGTGAGATACTGAGTTTGGTAGACACTTAAAGTTCTTTTCTGCATATAAGATTCACATGCAGGACAAGAAAGTCCCGCAGGGATCAAGGGTGAATTGACAGCAGGGGCTGCCTGCTCAGCTGTGGTGGTAGAAGACAATATGATATTGCCTGTGAATTGATGGCGTCCTTGAGAAAGCATCCCAGCAGTGCGAAGGTCTGTGCCCAATGGTGCTGTGATCAGATGCTTGGATGCTGCGGGTGATTTTTCACCTCCTTGGCTTTGCCCAAAGGCACTGAGGACAGCTCAATGGGAAAGAACATTACTATCTGTCCTGGAGGAGGGAGGACCCTGGGCTCATATTAGGTCTGTCTGACCCGTCCCGAGCACCTCCGCATTAGGGAATGGGTTGCCCCCCCCAGTTTCCGGGTCCAAGGAAGCAAGGGGCCCTCCGGTGAGGTGCCAGGAGCGGGAGCGGGTCCCCCGGCCATGCTCCCGCCTGCTGCACGTACGCGCTCCCCGGTGCGCTCATTAGCTGAGCTGGCTTGGCAGGAGGCGCTGCTAATTGCAGCTGAAGGTCCCAGCCGTCTCCCCGGTCGGTCCCTCTCCCGCCTCTGCGCTGCACCCGAGGGGGTCCTCCCCTGGCCGGGGCTGCGGGGCTGGGTCCATCCTCGCCCGCCTGTGCCCATGCCCACCCTGGGGGCCAGCGGAATTCAGCCCTGCTGCTGCACCTCCACCACTGAGTCACCGCACTGTGCACACCAGCCGGCCGAGCTCCAGGGCAGGACTGTGGCCGCTGTCCCCCCGCGGGGACCCTCGGCTCCAGGTCGCTGTCTAGGAGAGGGTGCTCAGGTCGGACTGCAACATGCCATGCGCCTTGCAGGCAGAGGCACAGTCCCAAGTCTGGGAGTGACAGAGGGTGGGGAGAGGGAGCAGGTTCATCGGAGCTTGCACACACACACATGGAAGCTGTTCCTGATGACTATAAATCTGCTGCACGAGCGTCTGGTACTCCCATCTGCCCTGCACGCTAGAGCACTGTCTCTGGTGGGAGCAATGTCTGCAGACAGGGAAGGGGTGGGATAGGCAAGGACTGGCAGGAACTGTTGTTAGAGGACGTTTGCTCTGGCCACAGATGGGAGAGATGAAATCCCAGGCAGTTCAGGTGTGCATGGGGGAAAAGCTCTCCCATGAGATGTCAAGCTAAAGCATGGTCTGCTGTGCTGCAGAGTGGAAATGGTGCCCTGTGGAAGTCTTCCAGAGAGCCTTGGCACAACTGCCTGGAGCAGGTTTGAGCAGAGCATCCACTTCACTGCCTCGTCCTTTCTATCATGTCTCAAGGATTGAGGCATTGTCTGCTTTCTGCATCCTCTCTCCTTCCAGGAGTTCCAGGTTAGTTCGGAGGATCATTGTATCCATGAATGAGGAGACAGATTTAAAGCAGCTAAACTCTGCTTGCTGTCACAGTGGGTTAAGGGGCTTTTCCCTCTTGATGCACCAGAAAAAAGGTCTCTGAAGTGCATATGCATGGACTCTCAAATGGATCAAAGCCAGGCTAGCAGCTCTGGCACCCACCCACTGGAGCTGCAAGACATGTGCAGAGCTGGAGCTGGACTGTTCCTCCTGCAGCGGAGTCTGGGGCAGAAACAAAATCCATCTGGGACAGGCAGCAGCAGCAGCTTGGTCTTGGAAGGATGGACACAGCCACAGCTCGTATCTCCCAGAGGCACCATGCTAGTGCCAAACCTGCCCAGCTTGGTCACAGAGCCAGCCCAGGGCTGTGGATGAGGTGGGACAGAAAGACCATTCCCAGAGCGGATTGGTGTTCTGGAAGAACAGGAAACAGAAAAATTGCATTTGGTTTCCAAGCCCTCTGATCTGGCAACTCCGCTCCCTTCCTGTAGCCTGCATCGCCTGGACCCTGTTAGGGAGAGGTGATGACAAAAGAGAGATTTGGCTGTTCCTCCATCTGCTCAGATCCCAAGAAGGTGTGGAGGCCACTGGCTGGAGGCAGGCTGTGATGGGCAGTAAGCAAGGATCACATCCTCCTCAGCACTTTCCTGGGCAGGCTGTCCCCTCAGTGCCACTGATGCCTGGCAGCAATTCCTGTGGCTGCCACTCCCCCAGTAGGAATTTTGCTGAAGACCACTTGCTTGAGGAGAAAGCTGCAGGAAGATGTAAGGGCATAAGGCAATGCAGGAAAGAGTGGTGTGAGATGAAGTGTTTGCAGCCGTTAGAGCAGGAAGGAAGAGGATCAGCAGAGTGAAAGCAACAGATGCCCAGGCAGAGATGTCAGCAGCCTCAGAGGGCTGGTGATGGGGCACCTGCTGGGATATGGCCTCAGCAAAAAAAGGGATTGGTCAGCATCGGCCATTCCTTTCACGGGCAGAGGTGTCTGGATCAAAGCAAAGGTCTGTCCTGCCCAGCAGGGGCAGAGCAGAGGGAGGAACCGAGGGGCCCCTTCGCTGCAGCATCTCTGCGTGCTGCCTCCTCCTCCCCTGCTGATGCCTCTGGCAGGTCAGTCCGCTTGAAGCCCCCTTGTTTAGGGCTAGAAGGAGCCTTGTTCCCCATTCAAAGAGTGTCTCCGGAGTGTCCCCTGTGGTGCTCACTCACAGACTCCCCAGTACCACAGGAAATGTTGTAGGAGATTGCTCAGTTCTCCACAACCTCCATACAAGGAGGGGACACACACGAAACAGCAAACAGATCATGTCCCTGAGGGTTGGGACATGAGAGCTCGTGAAGGCAACATTAGTGTCTGAAGCTGATGATTTTGACTGCAGAAAATGTTGCTCCCCTCGGGATGAGGCTCTGCCCCACTCTGCTTGTCACAGGACCTTGCAAAGGGTTTGGCTGAGAAAACCTTGAACTCCCACTTAAGAAGCACATAAAACTCAGGGATAATGTTAAAAGCAGCATTATCCAGCCCTGCTGGAGGAACAAACAGCTATGGCTTGAACAGGATGTAAGGACCTCCATGGGGAGAAAGATTTGGATGCTGAGAATCTCTTTAATCTAGTGGAAAAAAGAAAGAACAAGAACCACTGGTTGGAAGCTGAAGCCAGACAAATCCAAGACAAAAATAAGGAGTGGGATTGTTAACAGTGTGGATATGTAACTGCTGGAACAGGCTCCCTGGAAAGTGGCAGCTTGTCCATCCCTCCAAGTCTTCACAACCACAATCACTACTTTTCTGTAGGATGCTTTTGTCAAAAACAAGCCATCAGGCTCAACAAAGGGATGAAAGAGCAAAGCTCTCTGTCCTGTGGTGTTCAGACCAGCCAGCCCTTATCTCCACACAGGTTGCTTGGACTGTGGAAAAATGCAGATGAAGGTGCAGAACTGGAGCTCTCTGTAACGGGCTGTGAAACTCGAGTGTGCATAAGGCACAGGGGAAGAACTTGGACAGCTTCACAAGCAGGAAGAAGCAATAAAAAGTGGAATATGGTGAGCAGCAGTCAGCTGATGCTGCTGGTGACTTGGGAACCTAAAGCCGTGCCCTGGCAGCCCCAGCCAGAGGAGGTTGTGCACCACAGGCTCACAGCCTACTCGTTTGAAATTCAGCTGCCTTTGCTGGTTACAATTCCCAGGAGACTGAAGGGCTATGGCTCTTTTACTCTGGTTTTCTGGTTATGGAAACATCTTCTCACACGTGGAGAGCACAGAGCTGAACAAATTCAGGTGGGCAACAGAGCTGCTTTGTTGTCTCTAGGAGAGAGCACGGGGATAACTCCTGCACTTCTGATGGCTCTGCAAACAAGAGGGTCTGGCTAATAGTTCTGCCTCAGGGTCTGCCTAATCAACCTTGTTTCCAAAAGCTGAAGTCTCTAAAACTTCTGCAATGAAGTAAACTGTGAAAAGAGATCAAGTAGGACCCTCTGGACTTTCTCTCTCTAGTGGAAAGCTCGTACATCTTCACTGGCCCCATGGGGCTCAGAAGATGAGGCTCCCTGAGCTCTGCACATCAGCTCACTCAACACAAGCTCCCCTCCTGCCCACAAATCAGGGGTCCCAGACAGGAGACCTCCTGAGGCACAGGAAGGCTCTGCCTTCAGGTGCTCCTTACCTGCAGTACTGCTTGATGGGTCTGCAAAGTAATTAAACCAAGAAAGATCCCTCGATTCCCTTGGGACTAATAACAAACCAGATTTCTCTCTGCTATCCCTCCCCTACTGCTACAGCTGTATTGCTGGTCCAGCCCCCACAACAAGAGTCTTCTGTGACCCCAAAAGACAAATCCTTTCTGCAGTTGCACTGGTTGGAGCAACCTGTCTCCCTGGACATTGCTGAGGCTGCCCCTGACAGGATGTCCAGCACCACACTGCACATCTTTACAAGGGGTATGTGGGCACTGCCAGCCTGGGGAACTTGCTTGCACAGAGTGTGCCACATGGGAGCGGGTGCCAGCTGCTCTCAGGGCTGAGGAAGAGGTCACTGCTCAGTGGAAAAGCCATCCTGATTGCAGCTGGGTTTCAAGAGCAACTATTTCCCAAGCTGGTCCTATTTGAACGGGAGCTGGTAGCTCTAGGAAGCCCAGCAGCCCTGGTGTGATTTTGGCTGGGGTTCACTCGTGCCAGTGGAAGGAGCAGCCCTGGAGCACCAGCCCAGCTAGGGAAAGTGTCTGCTCTCAGCAGGTTTGTTTCAGTCATGCTAGGTGTGTGTGTGTAATTCATCATCCAAGTGCTTGGTGTCACCAGGTCCTGGTAATTTATTGCAAATAACATGATTTTGGCCCCTCACACAAGTGGATTTGCGATGATGCAAAAAGCTGCAGCTGTCTTCAGTGCTTCCCTGCAGTGAGCTGAAGAGCTCAAGTGCCTTGAGGCCAGCGCTGACGACTCCTTTTTCAACCCCGGGTCATTTTTTTGGCCCTCCTTTGAACTCTCTTTGGTATTTTCACATCCTTCTTGAAGCTGAGACTTTGGAGCTAGCTTTGCCAGCAAGGCGAGGTAAAAGCACTGCTCTCCCCTCACCTCCTGCAGATGTTGGAGGGACAGAGTGGTCTCTGCACTGCCCTGGAGGCACTGACTGTGCTGAAATACTGCACACTCAGCTGTGATCACCTCATACTCTGCAGAACAGCTCACCCTAAATCACTGCTGACTGTCCTACCCATCCCATGGTGCCTGCATGGTTTTTCTCAGAAAAGCTGTATACCCTTAGCTGGGCCAGAAGTTCACAAAACACAGCCAACACTTTTAGGAGAGACAATCATCTGTCCTTGTGCCCAGCTTGGGAGATGCTGAGTGGCACAGCTCTGCCCATGAACCATCATGGCAGGAGCCTGGGGCTCAATGCTCCCATCTCTGCAGGGTTATTCAGAGAATCCTTGGGAACAGCAAGTGCTGAGATGTGAAATTTAGCAGCAGCTGGGGCAGGTCGTGGAGCTGGGCAGGCTCTCAGGACCCCCACATTACAAACCTTGCTGCTGCTGAGCCTTGAGAGTGGAGGGACACTGATGTCAAAGCAGCAAATCCCTGGGGAACACCCAGCCCAGAGGGGTGAGTGCTCAGCTGGAGGCCGGAGCTGCTGGTCCCAGCTCACCATGGAGGCAAGGCCATTGAGAGCCCCCTGCAGAACAGCTCATGGGATCCACATGGAAATTCTGTGCCTGAGGGCAGACACTGAGGGTCTGGCCTCTATCACTCCTGTAACTTATGGGTGAAAGCAGCATCTCATCAGTGGAAATACAGAGAGGAAATGAGAAACCACAGAAGGGCTTCTAGAGAAGACCTAAAAGCCTGAGCTGACAGGTAGCTCAGGACACAAAACTTAGTTTTAACGCACGGCCATGGGGCTAAACACTGAAGTCTGTGCTTTTATTTGTCCTCACTGCAAACTCAAGTAGCTACTCATCTAATGACTGCTAATCAGGGTGGCTTGCCAGAGAGGCGGCAGTACTGCTTCTCCTGCCTGCTGTGAGCCTGAGCAGCACGGGCTGGCACTGCTTCCCACAGAAGCCTGGTGCAGGCAGGGACATCCTCAGACTGTAGAGCAGCCCAGTCAGCCAGCAGGGTCAGGGACAGAGGCATGGCCTCATTGACAGCACACATAAGCGGCATTGAGCAACTGCAGCTCGTTCTCCCTGGGAGCTTTGGCCTTGTGGCTGAGCCATCTCAGGCTACACGAGCCTCTTCCTTCACACTCACATCTCCTTTGGGGCCCAGAGTTTCCAGAGGAAGCAGTTACCAGGCTGGTATGGCACAAAGCCCCGTGGTTTTGGCTGGGAGTAGCAAGAGGAGAACAGAAGGTGGCTTTTCCTCCAGCATTATGCCAAAATCTTGCCCAGAAAGTGAGAAGGTGTCTGGATCTCTCTTTGCCAGACCAGCAAAGTGCTGATGGAACAGATCAGCTTCTGCTGAACTGGAAGGAGTGTGGGTCTGGCAGTCCAATCTGGTTGGTGGGTTTTTCTTGTGCTGGTCACTGGTGCCCCACTGCTTGGTTTTATATGCTGACCTCTTTACCAAAATGTGTCTTAATCAGGGGCTGTGGGAGGGATCCCCACACACAGGATGGATAACTGAGTCTATAGGAGATATCTGCACTTCCACCTGCCCATTCTGCCTTGCATGCTGGGGGCCTGGAGACCCCATTCCCAACCACATGCCCTTCTGGGATGCAAGACCCCTTCATCACGCTATCCTGACCATGCAGGGCTTTCCTTGCCCTTCCCAGGCACTGTGCAGAGCCACAGGGTGCTTGTTCAATACTCATTTCCTCCTCACTATGCAGGTCAGCCCTGACAGGCAGAGCAGCCCCTGGTGCTAGTGTGACCATCAGTGCTGAACGTTTGACATTGCCAGCAGGAGGGGGGATCATCCCAGTTGCCCTGGGGCACATGGCCCTTCTAGGATAGCCAGTCTGGGCTGTTCAGAGGGTGTTTATCCAGAGTGCTCATGTGTGTGAAGGTGCCTCAGCACCCACAGGCAGCACTCAGAGAAGCAAGGCGAGAGGCTCCATCTCCTCAGCATCACCTGGTGTGTCTGGAGCAGCAGCGGGGCCAGAGCCCCATCCTGCAGAACAGCAGGCGAGGGCCTGAGCCTGCCCTTTCCCTTCCCACAACCCTGCTTCATTTACCACACACCTCCCAGCTCCTGCAGCGGATGAGTGGGGGGCCCTGCCGGCAGCGGCCTCCATCACCACACAGCCTCACCTCCCTCCCCGGGGCCTGGGGCCATCCTGTGTGCCGTGTGAGGCCGTGCCCTGTGGGAAAAAGTAGTGTATGGTGACGTAATTAAGGCTGCATCACTTATGCATGTGTGTAAGGTCTAAGCATTTCCTCTTTCTTGAGCTTGCCTTTCCCATGCTCCTCAGGAGGCTTTAAAATGGGAGAAATAGCTCTGGGAAGCTGAGCACCCTCAGCAGTCCCAAAAGCCAGTGTGCCATGAATAGAGACAAAGAGCAGGGGAGAGTTCTGATGTGCTCCAGCTCTGTGTACAGAGTGGGGGAAGAGCCTTCTCCAGAGACATCACCACCCTGTGTGCATCAGCTGGAGCTGGTGTGCAGGTCCACAGCATGGCTAAGTGTTGGTCCACGGGTATGTGCGATGGTGCTCATGCTGCTCCCCATGCTCTGCAACCCAGCCAAGATCTGAGCTCCTTTAGACAGTACCTGTGTCTCTCAGCATGGGCAATGTATTCCTCCCTGAATCTCTCTCCTGGAAACATCCATGCCATTTATGGCTTGGACTGCACAAAAAAAGCTCATCCCAAGGCAGACATCTGGCACACAACATTTTCACCCCACCAGCCATAATTTTGCTAGGCTGCAAGCAGGGGAGCCAGCCTTTCCTGCCCACGTCCTCTGTGAGTAGGGGAGGCTGTTGTGCTGCTGACTGTCCCCTCTGCCCCCCAGGACTACTGGCTGTCCCTGCTTTACAAGCGCCTCATTGGTCCCAAGGTGCTGGCGATCCACGTGGCCGGTCTGCAGAGGAAGCCCCGGCCCGGCAGAGTCATTCGCGACAAGCTCCGGATTTATGCCCACTGCACCAGCTACCACAAGTAAGTGCAGCAAGGAAGCCTGAGGGTTACAGGGTGGGATAAGTGGTATCCCCAGGAGATGGGGGCCAACAAGGACACGCTGGGGCAGGTTGGCTTTCCAGGATACTCACTCGGGTCCTGCTCTGGCCGCTGTCACAGTGAAGGGAGAGTGCAGGAATGGCGATGCCTCCGATGAAAGTCGCGCCTGGGAACGGGGCCGGCTGGGAGCGGTGCAGCGGCCGCCGGGCAGCCCGGGCAGCAGAGATCAAGGGAGTGGATTTCACACGAGGGGCCCCGCTCGGTCGGGTTACCCGCCGGGCCGCGCTGCCGGGGAGCCTGGCCTGGTTATTGTTTCGCTGATAAGGGCTTTGAAAGCCCCTCAGCGAGCCGGGGGGGGCGGCCACCTCCTCCGCGGACACAAGTTGCTATTGTGGAGGAGGAGAGACTGTTTCTTTACACAGTCCAGATGCTTTCAACATGCCTCCAGCTCGGTAGGAAACCTTGTCTAGTAACTGACAGGTGCAAAGTGCTTTATAGCCTTTGTTTGGGGCTGCCTGATTAGGCAGGGACAGAGGATCAGTGTCTGGACCTGTCTGTCAGGTGCCTGGCGGGGGCAGACGCCACTCACGCACAGAGCTCCCCTCCGTTCTCAGCCTCCTCCTTGCAAGGTTTGGGGGGGGAAGGGGGGCGGGGGCCGTCCTGGGACTGACACTGTCTTTGGCCACCCCCACTCTGGACACCGTGCAGCGTCCTCTTGTGCCGTGCCACTGCTGGCTGAAGAGGGGGGCTTGAAAGGTGTCACCTCAGAACCAGGCTTCATGATGGGAAGGTGGCATCTTCCTGTGAAGGGGCAGCAGGATAGTGAATCTGGAGGACTGCACGAGGCCAGTTTTTACAGAGACCCCCAAGCCCCTTCTTGGAGGCAATGCTCCCTGAGGACATGGCAGTGCAGCCCTCATCTCCCACTCTCCCCTTTGTAGTCACAACTATGTCCGGGGATCCATCACCCTTTACATCATCAACCTGCATCGCTCCCGGAAGAAAATCAAGCTGGCAGGGACGCTGCGGGATAAGATTGTCCACCAGTACCTGCTGCAGCCCTATGGCAAGGACGGGCTCCACTCCAAGTAAGTTTGATGCTGGTGGCTGGGATTGCCACCACTGTCCCATCCTCAGTGCCACTGCGCTGACCCTCTCCTGATCCCACAGGTCGGTCCAGCTCAACGGGCAGCCGCTGGCCATGGTGGATGACGGGACTCTCCCCGAGCTGAAGCCTCGCCCGCTGCGGGCCGGCCGCACCCTCGTCATCCCCCCGCTGACTATGAGCTTCTACGTGGTGAAGAATGTGAACGCGCTGGCCTGTCGGTACCGATAGCCTGCGGCCCACAATGGACTGGCCAGCCCCGCTCCTGCCCCTGTGCACTGCCCAGGTCACGCTGCCTCCTTGGCAGCCCACGCAGCCTCGCCGTCGGGCCGTGTTGGGCAGCTCCATGCCATGCCCTCATCCTCACCCCCAGGATGTGCTCCACCTTGGGACCATCCTGCCCTGTGACCGCAGAGCTCCACATGCCCGCCAGAGCAGTGCCACAGCCAACTTGCAGGGCCTGCCATCCTCTGTCCTGTTAGCTGCGAGAAGCACCCGGGCCCTGGTGCCCACTGGCTGCAGGGAGGGTTGGGGTGCTGAGCCCCGGTATATCCCGGGACGAACATCCTCCCCGAGCCCCTGGTCCCGCTGCCCCTCGGGATGACCCCTGCAGCAGCCGGACCCCCACCCCGGAGGCGGGCAGTGCTCCGGTGCAGCAAGCGCATGGAAGCAGCTC
>VXBC01003681.1:2411-58424 GCA_013399945.1 Ploceus nigricollis | reverse complement strand
TGATCGCCAGCACCGCGGCCGAGCTGCTCTTCTACTGGGCCGATGCCGCCTTCCTCCGCCGGCTGCGGTCGTCCGACGCCGGGCAGGTGGGGCGGGACGGGGCGGCGCGGGTGCGGGGAAGGGAGCATGGGGTGCGCGGTCGCGCGTGGGCGCTGACCGGGAGAGTGTGGCGCAGGGCCCGGCGCTGGAGGACAGCCTCAACACCCTCTTCGCCCCCCTCATCATTTCCTGCGCCGCGCTGCTGGAGAAGCTCTCCGATACCTATACCTGCTTCGCCACCGAGGGCGGGCGGCACCTCCACGTCCTGCACACGGTAGGACCGGCACCGGGGACCAGGGACCCCTGGCCGGCCCCCGCTTGACCCCGCTGCCGGTTGCAGTTCGGGGACTGCCTGTACATCGCAGTGAACGGCGACGGGACGCAGAGCGAGGACGACCTGCGCCGGACGCTCTTCGTGCTGCGGCGCTTGGTGGAGGCTCACTGTGGCCTCGTCACGCTCGACTCGCACCTCATCCGCAAGGAGTGAGCAGGCACAGCCACCGGCACAGGGTGGCATGTCGGGTTGCTGGGGTGACTGCGCTGTGGTGCCTTCATGCAGCATCAGAGGGTGGGAGTGGGTGTCTCCAGCTGGGACCCCCTCTTTGCAGCAGGACCCCCTGCCTGCTGGGCTGCAGCTGGGTTTTGGCGTGTCTGTCCCACGCGGGGAGCTGGGTTTTGGTGTATC
This sequence comes from Ploceus nigricollis, assembly GCA_013399945.1. NCBI lineage: Eukaryota > Metazoa > Chordata > Aves > Passeriformes > Ploceidae > Ploceus > Ploceus nigricollis. Next base: position 57,700 of record VXBC01003681.1, on the reverse strand, counting down.
TGTCCCACGCAGGGAGGTGACAGCCACCTATGAGTTTGCACTCTTGTGATGGCTGCAGGTTGCGGCCGGCTGATTCGGAGCAGCGGGAGCGCGTGTGGAGCCTGCTGCGGGGCCTGCTGGAGACCTACAGCCACCTGCGGGAGGAGGACCAGAGCTTTGCAGTGGAGGTACCAATGCTCTGGGCTGTCCCTCACTTCTGGGGTGTTCCAGGGGTGGGAGGCTGCAAGGAGTCCAAGAATTTGGGAAAAGGCTGGGGATTTTAGGGCAGCTCCCTGAAGCCATGGAAGCTCAGACCTGCCCCTAGGACTGCAAGGCTGGGGCTGAGGGAGCTCAGCAGCGTACTCTCCTCCTGCACCCCAGGCCGTGGAGCGGCTGATCCATCCTCAGCTGTGTGAGCAGTGCATCGAGTTCCTGGAGCGGCAAGTGGTACAGTACATCAACACCAGCCCTGAGCGTGGCGGGGATGAAGTGGGCCATGCCTTCCTCCTGGTACACACCAAGCTGCTGGCCTTCTACTCCAGGTGCGCCTGGCCCCACTACCCTCCCCAGGGCAGCCATTTGTCCTCCCAGCTGACCAGTTCCTTCTCTGGCCTGCAGCCGCAACGCCAGCTCCATCCGCCCAGCTGACCTGCTTGTCCTCATCCTCCTGGTTCAGGACCTGTACCCCAGTCAGAGTGCTGAGGAGGAGCTTGGCCCACAGGTGCTTCAGAGCAGGATTGGGGGTGCAGCAAGTCAGGGCGCTCCCATGGGGTGATGCCTTGACAGCTGGGGCTTAGGGGTTTTTTCTCTCTTTTTGAAAGGCCACAGCAGGGAATGTTCTCCCTCAGGGACCCAAGAGAAGTGAGAGCATTCCTGTGAGTGGCCCTGGCTCCCATGGAGCTACAGAGAAGGACTCAGATGACCAAGTGAGTCCTTGATATCAGGAGTTGCAGGGTGGGATTGCTGGGAGGGCTGCCTGTATTGCTGCTATCGCTGACCCATTCGTTTTTGCTGGCAGGACACAGATGATCTCTCTGTGCCTGAGGTGTACTACACACCTGAGCCCTCGCCAGGCCGGCACAGTACAGGTGAGTGCCCAGCTGGGCAGCAGCCGTGCCCCACACCCCCAGCCCTGCAGAGGCCCCAGGGCTCTGAGGGGGGCTGGAAGGGTGCCCTGCCGTGTTCTCTGCAGGCAGCGAGAGCTGGTCAGAGGGTGCTGAGATGGTGAGCATCGGGGAGGTGGATGCTGCAGACGTCCAGGTGAGCACAGAGTCCTGCAACACCTCCCAGCTCCACACCTCACCAGCCTGTCCCAGTGCCCTTTGCAGATTCCGGTCCTCATCACTTGTCTCTTGCTGTGCTGCAGCTGTGGGTGCCCTGAGTCCCCCATGTTGTGCATAATTGTGACAGCTCTGATCTCCTTCTGTGAGGCATTGCTTACAACGAGCTGTCAGCAGAGAGGGAGCGGGGCTGCCTCAGAGCAGTCCAGTGTCTCCCTCTGCTGCCGTTGGTCTTTCTGGGCTGCTTCCCTGATGGATGCTGCAACACCTCACACACTGCAGCAAACACTGACCTCCGTTTAAGGCATTTGCAATCTTTGTTTTTGCAACAGTCTTCTTCTCTGCCGCTCCTTTGGGGTCCCTGAGCACTTTCCTCACTGCTGATCTTTTCCTACATGGCCCCTCCAGCTCTTTTGGTTCTCTCTTGCCTGGTTGCAGCTTTCAAGGCAATGCTACATCCCTACAGAGCATTCTTGGTGCGAGCTGTGTCATCCTCACAGGGGACTGAGCATCTCCCCTGTCTTCCCAGATGGCAGAGGACTTGCTCCAGACCTTGGGGCCTCTGGTCCCTGAAGCTTCAAACCCCAGAAGGATCTTTCTGGATGCCAGCCTGCGGGAAGGTTACTGCCCGTTGCTGCCACACACCATGCACTGCCTCCCGCTCTGGCCAGGCATCTCCCTTGTGCTACTGACCAAGGTGAGCTGCCTCTGACATGAGAGAAACTATGTGGGACTGGGTCCTACCTGACACACCTCTCCTTTCCCTGGCAGGGCCCCATGACCCAGGTGGCCATCACCTTGTACCAACTGCTGGATGGTTTCTTGGTGCTGGAGAAGAAGCTGGAAGAAGGACCAGAGGTGGGAGTCGCACGCTCCTACCCATTCCTTGCTGAGCTGCGGCAGCGCATGGACAAATTTGTGAAGAAGCTGAGTGGACAGGACATCCAGGTGGGAGTGGGAACATGAGGACCCTCTCCTGTTTTCTCCACAGCCTGACACAGTCCTCTCTCTTTCTAGTTGCAGAACACCTGGTTGGACTTCAAGAACAAGATATTTTCACGGAGTGAGCCTGGGAGCTCCCTAGAGTGAGTATGGGGAAATCAGGGAAAGTCTCCGCGACAGGCAGGGACCTTTCCCAGCCTGGGGACCAGCACAGCTGTCCCTGCAGTGCTGGGGACCCAGTGTCCAAACTCGGCGCTGTCTGTGTCCCCTGGCTCAGGCTGCTGCAGTCAGTGGCCAACGTGAAGCGGCAGCTCTGCTCAGTGTACCGCCAGCTCTTCCTGACCTCTGCTGGCCACAGCCTGTCCCAAGGGCTGCGGGACCGTGCTCAGAAATTGATGAGGTGAGTGCATGGGGATGGTCAGCATTGCCAGGGGGCTGCCCCACACCCAGCTGTGCTGGGGCTTGTGGGTCCTGGCCTCTCACCGTGCCTCTTCTCGGCAGGGAGAAGCTGCTGGACTGGCGGGACTTCCTGCTGGTGAAGAGCAGGCGCAATATCACCATGGTGTCATACCCATCTCTGCAGCTGGGGGCCCAGCCTGGCAAGGGGGTGTCCCTAAGGGGGTAGCAGATGTGAGAGTGGGACCCTGTCCCCTGGCACCAGGATCAAGGGGAGGAATGTAGTGGGCAAAGGTGGTTTCCCTGAGGCTCAGGGGCTGTCCTAGAAGGGCATCAAAGTTGTTGGACACCCTTAACCCATCCCACGTACCTGGAGGACTTTCCTGGTCTGGTGCACTTCATCTATGTGGACCGCACAGCTGGACAAATGATGGCACCATCACTCAGTGTGACAGAGAAGTCCAGCTCAGAGCTGGGCAAGGGTCCCTTGGCCACCTTCATCAAGAAAAAGGTACTGCTCATGGGGTAGGTGTGGGATGGGAACCGCAGAAGAGGGTGGAAATTGGAGGGGTTTCTGCTCAGGCTTCGGGTGCCCGTTGTCCCCCAGGTCTGGTCCCTGATCACGCTGGCCCGGCGATACCTACAGAAGGGCTATACAACACTGGTGCTGCAGGATGGCGACTACTGCTGCTCCTACTTCCTCTGGTTTGAGAATGAGATGGTATGTGGGGCCAGGAAGGGGCTGAACTCTCTTTCCCTGGGGCAGGGAGCAGGGCTGTAGGCCTAGCCAGCTCTGACTGCTCGGTGGTCCCATCCCAGCTCTTGCCCTCTGCTGTCATTTCTCCCCAGGGCTACAAGCTGGAGGTAATGGAGGTACCAGTCCTGTCTGATGATTCTGCTCCCATTGGGATGCTTGCAGGGGACTACTACAGGTGAGCAGTTGCCAGCCCTGTGGTTTGGCACCAGGGCTCAAAGCCGTGATGGCACACGGTCCCTGTGAGTGATGCCAGGATGCCAGTGTTGTGGTGTCACTGGGGTTGCACCAGCCCATCTCCCAGCCTGGTGCCATGGTTTCACCGTGTCCTTGCAAAGTGCTTTATAGAGGGAAAGTTGTTAGAAAGGGGTTGCCTGTGTGCACTGTACCTGCCAAGCCCCTGTCTTCTCCTCCCCAGGAAGTTGCTGCGTTATTACAGCAAGAACCACCAGGCAGAGGCAGTGAAGTGCTATGAGCTGCTGACCGTGCACCTGGGCATCATCCCCTCCGAGCTCGTGGTTCAGCAGGCCTACGACTTGGCCCGGCGCCTCTGGGAGCCATCCCGCATCCCTCTGCTCTGAGCTGCCTCCAGCCACCTTGGGGCCAGGATTAAAGTGGGTGTGTGGGTGTTCCCAGAGCCTGGGTTGCTTTCTCAGTGTGTGTGTGTGCCACGCCGTGGATTGTGCCTGTAGGCAGCGACAGGCAACCTTCCCATCCTTCAGCCTGGCCAGGGCTGCCACTGTCCCCTTTTCTGCTCCCCAGGGTTTTCACTGCCACCCAGCAGCCTCTGAGGACAGACAGAGAGGGGGGCCGAGAGGTTGTTGGCAAATCACTGTCTTGCTGAAATTGCATTTCCAGAGCAGGATTTATAATGTTAGCTTGGCATTGCTGCCAGGCTTTGGCCAGAGATCAAAATAGTTTAGCCAAACCTGAGTGGAGCAATGGTCTAGGGTGCATCCCCCTTCCCCTCACCCCCAAATGTGGGGTGCAGAGCCCTCAGAGGTTTGGCAGGCTCTGGGGAGATGCAGCCCATCCTGCACCCCCTTCCCCGCACCCAGGCACCAGTTAGCCACAGCTCTGAGCTTAGCTGGGAACAGCGAGTAAATCCTGAGGCAGCTTATGTGTTTCCCAGGCACGTCTGGGCTCAGTGCACTCCAAACCTCAAGTACAGCTGGGAATGGGGCCAGCCCCAAGGGACTCAGGTAACCACTGCCCCTTGTTGCTCCCATGCCACTCGCTGGAGCTGGGGACAGCAATTCAGGAGCACTGGACCGTGACAGGGCCTTTGCCCCATCCTGCTGAGCTGGAATTTGCCCTGCTGAGCGATAGTTCTGGATTCAAAGCCAAGCTCATTCCCAAACTGCCCCTTTTCCTACTGCTTTCAGGGCTGTGCTTGGGGCTGTGGGGGGGCCAAATTCCCTCTGTCCTGCCGTGCTTGGCCCATCACCCCAGCCACGTGCCACTGGGTCATCCCTGGAGCACAACAGGAGCTGGGGGAGGGGGCTCTCAGGCCCCCGCCTGCCTGCTCAGCACCTTCCTGGAGTACAGCCTGGGGAGCTCCTGGCACCCTGCTGAGCCCCAGGCAGGATCTGACCCCTTCTCAGCCCTGGGGCTCGTCTCCGGCCCCGCTGCAAGCCCCCAGCAAAACTGCGCCAGGGTCCGTGCCTCGCTGGGGACAGCAGCAGCGGGGCAGCGCTCGGCGGGGATCCCCGTCCTGAGCAGCCTCCCGCCTCCTTAAGGCGTTCCCTGCCCTGGCCCCCGTCCCCTCCCTGTGCCCGGAAGCCCTGGGAAAAGTTCCGCCGTGAAAGCAAAGTCCAGGCTGCCGGACGCAGGGCAGCCATGGCCGGCGGCTGCGGGGCGATGGCAGCCGGGCTCCGGGGAAGACTCCGTCTGGTCTGCTCGTCCCGCTGGCCGCAGGGCTGGCATCTGTCCCTGGGGCCACCAGGAGCGCGTTTGGCCCATGCCGGGGCTGCAGCCCAGCTGCAGCAGGAATACGACGCGGTGGTGATCGGGGCAGGTAACGGAGTAAGGGAGCAAGAACCGAGCTGCGGGGAGCCGGCGGGGACCCACATCTGCCCTCCCCCCAGGGCAGGTGGCAGAGGAGCAGCTAGGTGGGGACCGCAGTGGTGCTGGACGCATTGCAAACCTCCAGACTGCTCCTCATGCCTGGGACGATGCAGGGATCTGCCACAAATTGCAGCCCCCCCAGCATACAGAGCACTGTTGGAGCACCTGCCTTGAGCACTTCTGTCCCCCTCTGCTGCACCATTAGGGCCAGGGCTGTAGGGCTGAGGGAGGATTCTCCTTGTCACCTGTATCCCTGTGTCTAGAGCCTGTTACTGGGGTAGCTGTGACAGCCCCATGCCCCAGGCTCAGCACGGTGTCCTGTGGTGTGGGCCCATCACCAACACTGAGCTTTGCTCATCTCCCTCTCTTCTTGCAGGGCACAACGGGCTGGTGGCAGTGAGTACCTAAAGTGGCGTGCTGCCTCTCCTCCATCTACAGGGGACAGCAAGGGACTGGGAAGGGTCTGTGCTGTGAGCAAGGGAGGGCTTTGGTGGCAGTGTCCATGGGGCTGGGGCTCCCACAGGCCCTCCCTAGTGAGGGGGCCACCATGTGCAAGAGGGTGCCTATGTTGGCAGTGCCATCCCGGCTGCAGGGATGGGCAGTGTGTGCCGTGCTCCCCACAGGCTGCCTACCTGCAGCAGGCAGGGCTGCGCACAGCTGTGCTGGAGAAGCGACACGTGCTGGGCGGCGCGGCCGTCACCGAGGAGGTTGTGCCAGGTACCCCGGCAAGCCCCTTGTCCCCCAGGCCCTGGCCAGCCCTGATGATGGACATTCCCCACCACCCAACATGTTCCAGGGTTCAAGTTCTCCCGGGCATCATATCTGCTCAGCCTGCTGCGACCACAAATCTATGCTGATCTGGAGCTGCAGGTACTGGCACCCACCCTTTGCTGGGCTGCTGGCAATTCCCAGCATGCAAGCAAGGGGACCCTGCTGCCAGGCTGTCCCTGCAGGGTGGGTCCTGCAGTGGGGACATCCCTGTCTTGCAGCGGCACGGTCTGAGGGTGCTCCCACGGGACCCCTACTCCTTCACCCCACTGCTGGAGGACAGGAGCCCTCCTCGCTCCCTTCTGCTGGGACATGACATGGCCCAGACTCAGCAGCAGATTGCTCAGTTCTCCCAGAAGGATGCCCAGGTACCACCAGGGACATGCACCTGGCACAGCAAAACCCACGAGGGGCTGCCCTACTCCTGGAGTGGCAGAGATGCTCCTGGGTGGGGTATCCATTGCACCCACCATGGTGCAGCTCTTGTTGTCCACCCTCTGTCCCCTTCCAGGCCTACCCTGAGTATGAGGCGTTCATGGGGCGCATGGTGTTGGCCCTTGACCCACTGCTGGATGCCCCTCCAGTGGATACAGCTGCCCTGGGAAAGGGTTCTCTACTCCAGCAGCTCAGGAGCCTGCAAACCCTGAAGCCCTTGCTGCAGGCAGGTACATCTGGGATGCCAGGGAACCCCAATAGCAAGGGGTGTTTGCCAGCACCTGGGCTGGGCAATGCAGCCTCCTCAGGAGCCCAGTCTGGGATGGCAGGCTCTGGTAGGCTTGCTCACCTTGGTCCTACTGACTGACCTCCAAACCCAGCTGGGCACCCGTAGCCAGCCCTGGCACAGCCATGCGAGTCTCACACCACCTCTCCACCCCCAGGTCTGGCACTGGGGCGGCAACTGCCCCGTTATTATGAGGTGCTCACAGCTCCCATCTCCAAGGTGCGTTCTGGCAGTACTGGTGTGGAAACACCCACTGCCTCTCCTGCCTGCCAGGGTGCTGTGGCAGCTCCCCACCCCAAGTCTGGCATGCTCTCTTTCTCCTGGGCCAGATCCTGGATCACTGGTTTGAGTCAGAACCTCTGAAGGCAACTCTGGCTACTGATGCTGTGATTGGAGCCATGGCCAGCCCACACACCCCTGGCAGTGGGTGAGGGACCCTTCCCCCTGGGGCTCATGCCTGCACTGTCCCCCCTTGCCACACTCTATGCTTGGCTCTGCTGCACACCAGTACCCCATGCCCTGCCCCCCTGCCTCTCCCTCCCACTTGCCTGCTCAACTTTGCCAGGGTGCCTCAGGGGTTGGTGCTGGGCAAGGGGCTGCCCCCAGCCCTGCCATATGGCTCTCCTGAGCGGCCCCCACCTACCCCTTCACTGTCTGGACGCCTCTGTCCCTGGGCTGGGCTGAGTCCTGGCTGGTGCGTGCTCCCTGTAACTGAGTTTACATCCCATGAGGTGGCATGGTCCCATGGGGAGGACTGTGGGGGCTGTGGCACCATCCTCACTACCTGTGCAGGGGACAGATCCATCCCCTCAGCCAGCAGCTAATCCGAGGTCCTGCTACCGCAGGTACGTGCTGTTGCACCACGTCATGGGTGAGCTGGAGGGACGGCGGGGGGCCTGGGGCTACGTGGAAGGTGGCATGGGAGCCCTGTCCCAAGCCATCGCCCGCGCAGCGACTGCCCGGGGAGCCCACATCTTTGCTGAGAAGGTACGGGGTGTCTGCGAGAGGGGAGCTGCTTGGCCATCCCTGCAGGCAGCAGGGATGCTCTTGGTGAAGTCTTGTCCCTTACACGTGCCCAGGCAGTGTGCCACGTGCTGCTGGGCAGTGACGGGGAGGCACAAGGTGTCGCGCTGCAGGATGGGACAGAGGTGAGGAGCAAACTGGTGCTGTCCAATGCCTCCCCCCAAATCACCTTTCTGGAACTCATTCCTCAGGTATGGAGTGCATGGGGCTGGTGGGGGCTTGGCATGTTGGAATAGCCCCATTCTCACTGCCTCTCACACCCAGCCTCTGCACCGGTATATCCCACCCTAGGAGAAGCTGCCGAAGAATTTTGTCCAGCGGATCCAGCAGCTTGACACACGCTCACCTGTCACCAAGATCAATGGTAGGTACCAGCAAGGACAACTCTGCTGCCATCCCTGCTGGAGGAACACTGGTGCCAGGCTCAGCAAGAGGCTGCACTCCACTTCCTCCATCTCCCCATCCCATGCCCAGTGGCGGTGGATCGGCTGCCCAGCTTCCTGGCTGCCCCCAATGCCCGCGACGGCCAGCCCCTGCCCCACCACCAGTGCTCCATACATCTCAACTGCGAGGGCACCCAGCTCCTGCATCAGGCATTCACTGAGGCTGCCCACGGGCACCCCTCCAGCAGGTAGGAGCCTGTACGGGCACACCCTGCTGCGCTGGGGAAGGGACAGGACAGTCATAGCTGTGGATGCTGGGGAAGGAGGTGTGGAGTGGCTGGGTCCCCCTCTGCCTGCCCAGTTGGTGTACTGCTCCCTCAGGCCCATGATCGAGCTCTGCATTCCCTCAGCACTGGACCCGGGGCTGGCCCCGCCAGGCTGCCACGTGGTGTCCCTCTTCACGCAGTACACCCCGTCCGTGCTGGCAGGCGGTCGGTCCTGGGACGAGCAGGCCAGGAATGCATATGCAGACACAGGTACGTAATGCACACACAGAGCCCAGTAACACCTGTGGGCAGAGCTGCCCTGGAGCTGCACAGGAGTTTGCCACTATGTCCCCCCAGGCTGCCCACCAGTAGTCCCTTCATCTTTCTCTAGTGTTTGACTGCATCGAAGACTATGCCCCAGGCTTCAAGGCATCCGTCATTGGCAGGGACATCCTGACACCACCAGACCTGGAGAGGATCTTTGGGCTGCCTGGTGGAGTGGGTACCATGCGTGTCAACTCTGAGCATCGCTCTGGTGCCAGCGCTAGTGGGCACACGGGCCTGGGCCAGGCACAGCTAGCTCACACAGAGCTCTGTTGGCAGAACATCTTCCATGGAGGGATGTCTCTGGACCAGCTGTACTTCGCCCGGCCAGCACCGTGCTACTCTGGCTACCGGTCCCCAGTTCCTGGCCTGTACCTGTGTGGAAGTGGAGCCCACCCTGGTGAGTAGAGCTGGGAGCCAGGACCCTCATGGAGGCCTGCAGAAGGAAAGGGGCATGTGGAAGAGGTGCACCAGCATTCCCCATTTCTCCTTTCTTGCAGGAGGAGGAGTGATGGGAGCAGCAGGACGCAATGCTGCCCAGGTGGCTATCAAGGATTTCAGGCATCTCTGATGAGATTGGTGAAACTGACTTCCTGACTTCACTAACACAGGGTTGCTACAGCAGCATGCACTACTGATGCCATACAGAGCCCTGCCCATCCCTAACTTGATTCCCCAGTACCTCAGGGCAGCAGCATCTCCTGAGAGCTGGATGTAGGCTGGCAGGGTCCCTTGTGCTCCCAGCTGCTACCGTCACCTTGAACAGATGGCTGCTCCCAGCCTGCCACAACCCAGCCTTGCCCCAGCGGCTCCTGGACCCTGCATGACCATGGCAAGCCTCACTCAGCCCCTGCCTGTGCCCATGGAAATAAACCCTGGCCCAGGCTCTGTCATGAGTACTCTCACTGTGTTTTTTGAGCAACTCTTGCAGCTCCTACTGTGCTATCCACACTTGCTGGTAATGTAGCTTTGGGGGAGCTGCCAGAGAGGACAGGCACCTTTCTGAGTAGTGAACAGGGACAAACAGCCCCTCACCCTCTCCCCTGCTCATTGATGCAGACTCAGGTGCATGCAGGGCTGTTTGTATTGAGCTCCACAGCTCTGGGCAGGTCTAGACCATCCTAAGTATTTAGATAAAGCAGGGAGCTGCCTGGATACTGCTTTGGTACCCGAAGTCCCCAGCTGTCCTCAGTCCCCCGGCTCTTGGTGGCTGTGTGTACAGCAGACACGTGCCCAGCGGCTCAGAAACCACAGGAGCCAGGACTAGCAGCTGCCCCCTCGTGCCTCACACATGCTCCTATTCCCGACGGAAGCTGCCTGCACGTGTCCTGGCCCCGTCCCTGCGTCCCCAGGGCAGATGTTCCGTGCTGGCCGCTCCTCAGCCACAGCAGGCTCGGGGTGTGCCCCTCACCCGGGCTGCTGCCGGGAGCCGCTGGCTGCAGATTACAGAGCTCACATCCTCTCCCTGCCCTCTTCCTCCGCCAGACAATGCTCCCGATTCAGCCGCCCGCCTCGCCTCCTGCCGGGCCCTAAATACGGTGCTGACAGGGTGAGCTGCTGCACCTGAGCTGGCTGAATCAATATTGACCGGCCAGGAATAGTCCCGCAGCCCTCTGAGAATAGCCCCGCACGCCCGCCCGCCGCCCACAGCTTCCCGCGCAGGGGCTGCCCTGCTGCCGGCCGCCTATTTTTAGCTGCTGCCATTGCTGGCTGCCCGGGATTACAGGTGCTGGCACCCAGTGAGCCCCGAGGGAGATGAGGGGCTCATTGGCTGACACCTCAGGGCAAAGGGGGACACCTCCAGCCCGCCGCGGTCACATGAGCGGCAGGACACAGTGCCCGTACTGCTGCGAGAGGAGGCTGGCAGGTCCCAGATGTGAGACAGTCCCACCAGCCCCCTCACTTCTCTCTTCTCGCTGTCCCCAGGAGCAGAGGCAGAGCTGGGAGCGGGACCCAGCACCCGCCTGCCCTGCACCCCTGCCAGCGTCTGCCGGGGGAGGAGTTCGGGGGAGGCTCCTGGCTTCACACTTAAGCAATTGATCTCCAAAACGTCGAGACGAATGAGTCACGGGCTCCACTGCTGGCCCAAACCCTGCCCTTCCCCAGGGCTTTCCGTGGCCTCCATTCTGGGGCTAGCCAAGAACTCATATCGCAGCAGAGGCTTCAGGACATTGCCCTGATCCCGGCCAAGGCAGAGGGCTGGGATGAGGGTCCCCTGCGAGGGAGACCCAGAGTTGTGCATCCCTGCACACCCAGAGGTGCTGTAGGTCCTTGCGAGACGTGGCGATGAGCTCACGGGCTATTCCCGGCCGTGTTGATCCTGGCTCCTCCCGGCAGGATCCGGCTGCTTTGACTCCAAACAAACAGTCCGGTGGCCACCGGCACATTCCTGGCCGGTCCCTGGGCACGGCCGGGGCACTGGGTTTCCTGTTTATCCCCATCCCACGGCGGGGCACNGGGGCGGGGGGGGTGGGGGCGCGCATCACCAGTCTCCACGTCCCATGGAGCAGGGCTGAGCCTGAGGACCCTCACAGCCAGCCTGGTTATGGATGGCACAGGTGATGCCCCAAGCCCTGTGCTCCGGGCTCACGGTACCATCCCATACCCTGTCGTGGTCCCTGTGGCCCCCGAGTCCTGGCCCCACTGCAGCACCTCCAGGCATCCTGTGCCTGTGCGCCCACTTGAACCACTGCGTGAGTGGGCAGCTGCAGGGAGTGTCCCTGGCACGGCAGTTCGTCATCTCCAGAAAGCCCATGCTGTGCCTGGCTGCGGGACAGCCCAGTGAGGGCAGCATCCCTGACCGAGGGAATTTGGACTCGGGGGAGGTCCAGCCTCACAGCAGGTAGGGACTATCCGGGACAGCTCAGATCCTCCCGGCTGGGGAAAGGACAGGGTTTGGGACAGGAACGGGTTTGCCCCAGTGTGCAGTGAGGCAGAGTAGGGCCGGGGGTGGGCAGGGAGCAGGGCTGGGCTCCAGACCAGAGGCGGGGGGGGGGGGGGCCCCCTCGGGTCGGCCCANCACCCCGCCGCACCATAAAAGCGGCTGCAGGCGGTGCCCAGCGGGAGGCAGGAGCCGCGGGATCCGCTGCCGCCAGCGCTACCGCTGCGTCCCCTCGCCACCACCGTGTCCCTCGCCACCGCCTGCCCCGCACCGCTGCCGGTCCGGCACCACCATCCCTTGCCAGGGTGAGTGCCAGAGGTGGCCCTGGGAGGGGAGGTCTGGGTACCTGGAGGGCGGTCAGCAATCCCACCAGTGCTCTGAATGAGGATGCGGGTGAAGAGGTGAGGTGATGGGGACCGGGCTGTGTGCAAGATGGGGAGGAATCCTGGTGTTCAGTAGAGAATCCTGGTGTTCAGTAGAGAATCCAGGTGGAGAATGAAACGGGGCTCTGTGGGGCCCTCACCCATTTCCCGAAGCATGGGGCAGACAGGAAGCAACAAGAGCACGGGGCAATTGTGTTCGTGGGGCTGCCCATGGCTGTCAGTGCCCAGGAGGGCTGTATCAGAGCTGGCTGACCTGGTGAAGGGTGTAGGGCTGGGGTATGCTGTGAGTATGGCAGGGACCAGCCCACGCATCCCCCACAGCACAGGGACAGGGATGACACCACCGTGCAAGAGGGCATGAGACCCCTCCACCATTGCCCAGCTCCTGCGGCAGAAGGAGACTGCAGCTGCACCCCCACTCTGCCATTGTCCCCAAGGACTTATTGTTGGTCTGTCCCCAGGCATCCCACTCCCAGAACCATGATGGTGATGCCAACTGGCACAGGTCATATCCTGCCGGTGCTGGTGCTGTGCTGGGTGGCCCCCAGCAGGCAGGAGCTGGCCCCGGTGCAGCTGCGGCTGGGGGGACCACGGGGTCCAGCTGGAGAGGGCCGCCTGGAGGTGCTGTACCAGGGGCGCTGGGGCACCGTGTGCGACGACGGCTTCGACTTCCATGCGGCCACCGTCGCCTGCCGACAGCTGGGTTACACCGCAGCCATCACCTGGACCCATAGTGCCACCTACGGCCCAGGGGAAGGTAGGGGGCAGGTGGGGAATGGGGGCAGGGGGTCCTGACGAGGGCAGTGTTCTTCCCCCCGGCTGTGGTAGCCTCCCCACAGGGCTGTGGGTGCAGACAGCTCGCGGAACACACTGCATGGGGCCTATGATGCTGTGTCCCCAGGCCCCATCTGGCTGGACAATGTGCGATGTGGGGGCAGCGAAGGCTCCCTGGCAGAGTGTGTCCACAATGGCTGGGGCATCAGCGACTGCCACCATAGCGAGGATGCTGGTGTGGTGTGCTCAGGACAGCGCCTGCCTGGCAACTCCCCCCAGGCTACAACCTCTGGTCACCTGGGAGAGGTGAGTGGAGGCCCATGGCATTCGCCTGTGCCCAGCAGGGTACACCAGGGCGACTGGAGCAGGTCCCACTAACCCTTCCCCTGGCCCCTTTTCTGAACGCTCTGCCCTCGATGGTGGAGCCCCACACCCAACCCATGCCCACTGTGGCAGATGTTGGGACTAACCCTGGAGGAGGTGCGGCTCAAGCCCATCCTGGCACGGGCCAAGCTGAGCATGCCAGTGATGGAGGGTGCTGTGGAGGTGAAGCACAACGGGCGCTGGAGGCAGGTGTGTGATGCCAACTGGACCAGGAACAACAGCCGCGTGGTCTGCGGGATGCTGGGCTTCCCCCGGGAGAAGCACATCAACACCAGCTTCTACCGGTAGGGATGCAGGAGACACGCGCTGCACCTGGGCATGGGGGGCAGGTGCCTGGCTGGACACACTGTGGGGACAAGAGACTGGAAGAGTGGTCAGAGAAGGGCTGCACATATGGGTGGGTGTGCGAGGTGCTGGTATGGCCTGGCCATGCCTGGATCCCCTTCTTGGGCCTTTGACAAGGGTCAGAGTTGGGCTCAGCAGCATCCCCAGAGGTCTTTGGGGATGGTCACCATCATGGCTGGCAAAGTGTGGGAGAAAGGAGAGGAAAGACGAGTGTCCCTTGGTCCCTCCCACCCCGTCTCAGCCTGAAACTATAAATACAGCCCATAATGAGCCCCTACCAGTGCCAGAAGTCGCACAATCCCGCTGGGACACATGGTATAGACGGGCTTGGCACAGTAATTGCCAGTGGGGAGAGAATGTGACGTACCCTGGGATCTCCATCTCCAGCTGGGGAGGGCAGAAATGATGGGGCAGGGGGTTCAGAGTTGGGCAGTGTCAGCAAGCTCCCTCACCTCCTGGCTCTGTACACCCACAGAAAGCTCTGGAACAGGAAGCTGAAGGACCCCAACTCCAGGTAGGACTCAGCACTGTGCATTATGGGCAGGGCACCTTGAATGATCACCCAGCATGAGCATTGGGTGGGGGAGAGTCTCTGGCACCTGAGCTGACCCTGGCCCTGCTCCTCTCCCTTGGCAGCCTGAAGACCCTCAGCCAGAAGAACAGCTTCTGGGTGCACAAGGTGCGGTGTCAGGGCTCAGAGCCTCACCTGGCCCGCTGCCCAGTGCAGATGGCGCCACCAGCCCCCCACCAGCACGCCTGCCCCCATGGCATGCACGCCATCGTCAGCTGTCTCCCTGGCCCTGCCTTCCAGAAGGGCAAGGGCAAGAACAAGAACAAGACTGCCCCAGGAAAGGTGAGCCCTTGCAGAGTTCCACACCCTCTCCCACCGACAGAGAGTCCGAGGGCTGAGCAGCACTCAGCCACCCCGTTTGCACTTGAGGAGGGGGCTGGCTGTGTCCTGGGGTTGCTGACTGGCTGCTCTCCGTACCCAGGTGCTCCCAGTGCGGCTGCGAGCGGGCACCCATGCTGGTGAGGGCCGGGTGGAGGTGCTACGCCACGGGCAGTGGGGCACCGTGTGTGACAAGCAGTGGGACCTGGCTGCAGCCAGTGTGGTGTGCCGGCAGCTGGGCTATGGGACAGCGAAGCAGGCCCTGGTGGGAGCCCGGATGGGACAAGGTGAGACAGGTGTTACAGCATGGACTTGGGAAACCTCTGGGCTTGGAGGGGTATGATGGGGAAATCAACTGGTTTAATGTGTCCTGCTGGAGAATCCTGGGATGCTCACGCAGCTCCAGCCTGCCCTGGGATGAGGGTACCCTGACTGCTCCTGCCATGGGCAGCCCCATTCCCATAGAGAGTGCCCAGATCAGGGGAAGGAGGATGAGGGTCCTGCTCCAGGATGGTCACGGAGCAGGGAGCACTGACCCTTCCTGTGCTTTAGGTCTGGGGCCCATCCATATGAGCAATGTACAGTGCACTGGCCATGAGCGCTCCCTGGGCGAGTGTCGCTTCCAGGATGCTGAGCAGAATGGGTGTCAGCATGAGGCCGACGCTGCCGTCCGCTGCCACATGCCCGACATGGACTTCAAGAGCCAGGTGAGTCCCTGCCTCCTTCCCAGAGCCTGTTGAACCGCAGCCCCATTGCAGAGTCCCTGCTCCCCAAGCTCTGTGCCCAGTGTGGATGATCAGAGCAGCCCTGGGGTGACCCAGGGGATGGGGGGACACAGAGCAGCACCCTGATGGCATTCTGCAGGATGATCTGGTGGCAAAATTGGTCTTGTAGGGAGGAAAGGAGGAAGAGAAAGATGAGGGAGATGTTCAGCTGGATGTGCGGGGCTGCTTGTTCCATTGCAGCGTGGGGTGGGAGAGCTGACGGTCTGTGCCACATTCCAGTTCAGCCCCTCTCTGCCAACAGGTGCGGCTGGCCGGGGGCCGCAACCCCGAGGAAGGCGTGGTGGAGGTGCTGGTGCCAGTGCAGGGGCAGCTGCGGTGGGGTGCAGTGTGTGGCGCACAGTGGGGCCTGAACGAGGCCATGGTGGTCTGCAGGCAGCTGGGGCTGGGCTTTGCCAGCCATGCCCTCCAGGTGAGTGGGGTACCAGCCTGGGGCCAGAACTGCGGGGGTCCTGCAGGATGGATAGTGTGGGCATGGTGTGGCCAGGGGCTCTGGGATGGGACGGTGGGGGGACAAATCCTGATGGCACTGTTAGGGCAGGAGAGGAGGCAGGGGAGGCAGGTGGGAGCTGGCAAGGCCTGCAAGGATTGGTCCAAGCTCTGTGCTCCTCCTCTGTTCAGGAGACGTGGTACTGGGCAGGCAGCCCCGATGCCACCCAGGTTGTGATGAGCGGGGTGCGCTGTGCCGGCACCGAGCTGGCCCTCCAGCAATGCCAGCGCCATGGCCCTGTCCATTGCCCCAGCGGCGGGGGACGCTTCTCAGCAGGGGTCAGCTGCACTGCCCGTGAGTAGCAGGAGCCCATGGGGTACTGCTGGGAGGGAGCACCCCCCTTCTCCTGTAGGAGAGTAGGGGGTGCTATGCAGGGTGAGGATCACCTTCTCAATCCCTGCTGATCCCCTCCGTGCCAGACGCTCCAGACCTGGTGATGAACGCCCAGCTGGTGCAGGAGACAGCCTACCTAGAGGACCGACCCCTGGGGCTGCTGTACTGTGCCCATGAGGAGCGCTGCCTCTCCCGCTCTGCTGACAACATGCAGTGGCCCTATGGCCACCGCCGCCTTCTTCGCTTCTCCTCCCAGATCCACAACCTGGGAAGAGCCGATTTCCGACCGAGGATGGGGCGTCATGCCTGGACTTGGCACCAGTGCCACCGGTGAGTGGCCCATAGGCAGGGGCTGGCAGGGAGCTGCCCTCTCCTTGGGCCAGGCAGGGCATGGTGGCACCCGTCCCCAAGAGGCTGTCCCACCCGGGGTAATTAACAGCGTCTGAGCCAGCACTGTCATTACGGCTTTATTTGGCTTCAGGGTTGTAATTTGCTGAGTCCCTGGGTGCTGCCCTGCCGGAAGTTCTGCCGGGGTTGCCTTGGCCAGCCACGTGCTCCCTGTCCGGGCACTGGTCCTGTGCTTAGCCCCTGTCTCCACAGACACTTCCACAGCATCGAGGTCTTTACCCACTATGATCTGCTGACGCTCAATGGCTCCAAGGTGGCCGAGGGGCACAAGGCCAGCTTTTGCCTGGAAGACACCAACTGCCCTGAAGGTAGGTGCTAACTGCAGAGCTGACAGTGGCCTCCGTTCTGCTCCCCAAAGGGGCTGTGTCTGTGCCTCCCTCACCTCCCCTCCCCGCTGCAGGTCTTCAGCGACGCTTCGCCTGTGCCAACTTTGGTGAGCAGGGGGTGAGTGTGGGGTGCTGGGACACCTACCGCCATGACATCGACTGCCAGTGGATTGACATCACCGACGTGCCACCGGGCAGCTACACCTTCCAGGTATGGAGATGGAGGGGTGCTACCAGATCTCAGGGCTGGGGAGTCCCCTCCATGAGCACAACAGCATCCCTCAGCCTGGAAATCAGGGTGCTGCTCTGTACCCTGCTGTGCATGCCACAGCTCTGCCTGGCCAGGGCATAGCAGAGGTGCTCCCAGCCCTGCCCTTGCTCTCCCCAGGTGGTCGTGAACCCCAAGCATGAGGTGGCTGAGTCGGACTTCTCCAACAACGTGATGAGGTGCCAGTGCAAGTATGATGGGCAGCGTGTCTGGATGCACGGCTGCCACACAAGTAAGGAGGGACGGGAGCATAGGGGCTATGGCAGGCAGGGTGAGGGAAGTGATGAGTCTGAGGGTGCCACAGGTTTCTTGTGCCCCCACACGCACACCTACCCCCACAACATCGCTCTCCCCAGGTGATGCCTACGGTGCCGACGTGGTGAGCGATCTGGAGAGACGGGAGCGCCTGGCCAACAACCTCGTGTGAACCCTTGGCATTGGCATGGTCCCAGCAGCGCCACGGGAGAGTCCAGCTCCCGCACCCCAGCCCCTGTGCCCTGGCAGCACCGGACTGAGCTCAGGGACTTGCAGACTTTTGTATTTATTGATGCTGCTGCAGAGAATGGAGACAAGCGCCAGGGCTGGCGGGGAGTGCCTGGGGGTGCCCAGTCCCGTGCTGCCAGCGGGATTTGAAAGAGTGGCCCAAGTACTGCAGCAGGCCTCACCTCCACAGCCCCAGGGCCCCCCAGGACAACTACCTCAGCCTGCCCAGCCCCCCGTGCTCCAGCAGACTCAGGACAGTCCCCAGCCACCCATGCACCAGTCCTGTCTTCAATAAAGGTTCTGTGAGCTGGAAGCAGGGTGCTGTGCTGTGGAAGAGGGGCTACTCCTTTATCAATCCCACCATCACCTCCTCCTTTCCCTGCACTCTTTCCTATTAGGATCATGAAGCCAGTCCCCAGCTGGGAACAACTTGGTCTAGGCAATGTGTCCCCAGCCAGGCAGTGTTCCCCCTGTGCCACCCAGGGCCACCAACTCCCTGGCTGTCTGCACGTGGCTGGCATCAAGCAACTCTGGCTTGCCATCAGTGGTCCCCATGGGCCAGGACACCCTGGCCCTGAACTGGCTAACCCTGTGCTTGCAAAAAGACCCAGCCAGCTCCATGGCAGCATGGGCTGGCAGCATGGGCTGGCAGCCAGTCCAGCAGCCACAGTGTATGCAGCTGACATGCTGGGCTTTCCCAGGCTGTCCTGGCAGCTTCCCAGACATGGGAGCTGTGGTAGGGCCACTCTGTCCCTCAAAGCCCTTGCTCCTGGGCACAGTGTGGGGACACAGGGAACACTGTGCCCTTGCTCCCGGTTTCTTACCTCCCGTGGTTTCTATCTTTTTTCTTACAACAGGAAATAAAAGGGAATGTCACCAACACACTCTGTACTGTCTGTTCCCCAGATCGCCAGCCACGGGGCAGTGCCACCCCTCTCCTTGCACACCTCTGTCCATTCCTGCCTCGCTGGCAGGCACCAGCCCGGGGTGGGGGGGCTGTCAGCACCCACCTCGGCCCAGGACAAGTCAGGCTGCACCCACACGTGATGGTCCCTGCACGTGGAGTTGCTGCTGGGAATGGCGGTGATGCACTGGAGGGGCCGAGGCCAGAGACCGTGGCAAGGCACGTGCTGGTGGAGGCTCACTCGGCCAGGCTGGGGCTTTGAGGGATGCCGGATGGCGGGGAAGATGTTTTCCACATGAGAGCAGCTCTGCTCCCTGAAATTTCCACCGGCCAAGCCACGAGCATCCGGGAACAGCAGCCGAGATGGCTCCCAGCTGGCAGCGCTGCCGGATGGTGCAGGGGCAGGCAGCCACCACCACAGGGTCATGACCAGCTCCACTGCTGCCAAGCTGGGGGACAGCCAGGGGACACAGGGCAGCCACATGAGCTCTTCAGCAACCAAAAGCATGCAAACTGCTGGTAGTGGTGGCAGAAAAGCATCATCCCCATCCTCACCTCCTGTGAAAGGCCCCAAAACCTCAGAGTCTGCAGAGCTACAGGGTGGGAGTGCTGGGGCACACAGGGCTGTTTTTCAGGTGCTGAGAGATGATGCAAAGCAGAGCCAAAGGCAGGTCTCAGGTGCCAGCCTCCACCCAGGGGCAGGGCAGGAAGCCCCCAGCCTGCCATGGCTGGCAGCATGGCCACATCAGAGCCCCATGTGGGGCCAGGAACATGGCCCTGCCCATGCTCTGACAAGGGCCCTGCTGTTCAGGGCTGCAGCTGCTCCGTGGAAGTAAACAGGGTTCCTGCCAGCACATTCCTGCCTGGCGTCCAGCCCGATCCCTCCTGCTTGCACATCCCCCACACCCGCTGGGGACACCCAGCACCTGGGAGGGGTGGACATCCCCACAGCACTGCGGACCATGCGCAGCTGCCCCAGGCACGCACACTCTCCCCCGCTATGAAGGGAACGGGGAGCCACCACCCAGGCAAGCAAATAAAATAAATGGCATTTATTAGCAAAATAAAGGACAGAAACTCTCACTCACAAGGCCCTTCCAGGTGGCCAGGGCCACCCCACACAGCCCCCCATGCTCTCTGCTGAGCTCCCTGCATCCTGCTGTTGCTCCTGCTGTGGCTGGCAGCCTTAGGGGTTCTGCCCCGGGCAGGGTGGGCAGTGCTGCCTGACAGCAACAGCATCCCCACAGCACCAACCAGCCCGTATGCTGCTCAGCCCTTTCGGTGAAGCAGCCCAGTGCTTCTGGACACAGTGCAGAATCTGTCCCAGCTCTGAGACGCAGAGTGCTCTGCCTGCCTGCAGAGAGGGACATGGGCTCAAAGTGCAGCCTCCTGGCTCAGTCCCGGCCCTCCCAGGCATCCTCCCGCTGCTTGTTCTCCAGGCGCTTCCTCTCTGCAGAGACAAGAGGATCAATGCCACATCCCTACCACCCCACCTCCCTGTGGAAGTGGCTGGAGTCCACCCTGCTGCAGCTCCCTCTCACCCAGCACCCTGTGAGACAGAGCATGCATGAGGAAGGCCCCCTATACTGCAGCCCCTCCAGGCACCCAAAACTCACCTTGAGCTTCTTGCAGCTTCCTCCGCTCGGCATCTCGCTGGGCCGGTGTCTGCTTGCTCCGTACCCCCAGGGCACCAATCACCAGCCGCCTGGCCAGGACAGCTGATGTTTCAGGGCGCTCCTTGGCTGGCTGCAGGTACTCTGTGAAGATGGGGGATGTTAGTGGGGCATTCTGGGAGGGACAGGGCAGCCAGCACAGCTGTGGAGCCATGCTGGCTGCCCCATCCCTCCCCAGTTACCAGGATGATGTTGCAGCACAAGCACGATGGCACAAGCTGGCACAGGGCAGCACCACTCACCAGCATATGCCCTGGCTTTGGCTTTAGAGGCGCGGGTACCCTGGGACAGCGGGCGTGTCTTCACCATCAGGTGCTTGGTGCTGAGGGCATCGCGTGCTGCAGGAAGAGAGCAGCATGTCCACGTGCAGGGTTAGCCCCATGCCCAGGATCTGGCTGTAGGAGAGGGATGCCTCCTCTCTGCCCATCCCCAGCTGAACCAGGAGCAGTACCTGTTATGGGGCTGGAGAAGATGCCCAGGGCGTGTGTATCATCCACCCATTTAATATCAAAGCCTTTTTTCCTGCCAAAGAGAGGGAAGGTCAGCGAGGCATGGGCACCTGATGGGCAGCCATCTGGAACAGAGCCCAGGCAGGGAACCCCAGCAGCAGGGACAGAGTGCTGGCAGACTCACTGATAGCTGCAGAAGACACGCATCAGATCCTCGGTGCGGAAATCCGAGGGGAAGTCGTAGATCTCGATGACGTGGGGCAGCTCATCATCGCTGATGTCTGGAGCAGCAGGTTCAGCCCCATAGTAGTTGAAGCGGGGTGACTGCTGGCTCTCCTGGTGCTTCTCACCCCCTGAGAGCTGCAGCAGTAGGAGAGGCACAGCACTGAGCAACCCATGCCCACCTGCCTCACAGCAGTTCCCAACCTGTGGCAAGTGCTCCCCAGAAAGTTGTCCAGGGCCCTGCACCCCACCCCAGCACTGCAGATGGATTCATGGCATTGAGAATTAGGAGTTATCAACCAGGGTTCTCACACCATGCACTTGCTTCTCCCATTACCAGCATCCCTTCACTTGCCACACTCTGCGGCCAGGTCAGGGACGTGGTAGGAATGGCAGGAGTGAAACAGCACATGCACCTCCAGGCACACCCCTCCTTCCACAGTGATGTGATGACCTGAAATACCTTAGGGGAAGAACAAGGAGCAGGATAGTAATGCCAGGAGGAAAGATTGATGTCTCTCTGCCACATGGAAGCACCAGGCTCAGCACGCCCTGGCTGCAGCACATGCACCGGAGCAGCCTATCAGCACCCCAGATGCCAAGATGAAAAAGACTGTGCTCCACTGAGGAGCAAGTTCTGCTGGTTAATCACCTGTGCACCTAGAAATTTATAGTTTATTTCTCATTTGAATTTGTCTGACTTCACTTTCCAGCCAGCCGTTCTTGTTCTGCCTCTCTGCCGGATTAAAGAACCCTCAGTCCCTGGTCTCCTCCCCATCACAGCACTTACTAATGTTAATCAAGTCCCTTCTCAATCTTCTTATTGATGAAATGGGTTGTGCACCTTTAGTACCTCACAGCGGGGCACTTTCTCCAGCCCTAAAAGATGATAGCTGTAGAGCTTTTCTACCTCATGCATTTTTCAGCCTTTATTTCAAAACACAGGCAGCAGCCTCCTGCTGCCACAACACAAGGGTGCAGCAAGCCCCTATTTCCCTCTGTCCCACAGCACTGCCAGTGCCAGCTGGTCACCCTGCACCATGTTCTGCCCAGTGGGCCGCCCTGCATCGCTTGCTGAATCCTTGCTTTCCAAACCACGCCGTGTCAGTGGCCAAGGGGAGTCACTGCCCTGCTTCAGCTGAGACACCAGGCCAGGTGCAGTCCAAAGCCACTGACAGCTCCCCTGTTCCCCCTGGAGCATGGGGCTGACAAGATGCCAAGAAATGGGTACATAACTCAGGCAGGTTCCCACCCCGATCCCCTAAGCGATCATAGCAGAGCACACCACAACTGCAAGGTTAGAGTCCATAAATCCCAGCCAGCTCAGTCGATAAAAAGTGCTCATTCCGACAATTTTATGGAAAGATGGATTCACGGCAGGTAAGGGGGTGCTGCCATAGCGGCTGGATGCTGGTGGAGGGTAGAGCTGAGTTATGGAGCTCATGGGACAAGCCAGCACTGCCAGCAGAGCCTCCTGCCCTGCCATCACCCCCGTGCAGGGCAGCACACTCATCAGGCACCCTGCACCTGCTCGGGGGAAGCAAGGGAGCCATTCCCAGGCAGGATAAAGCCCTGCGGTGCTGCTTGAGGGAGCAGAGCACTCAGGTAGTGCCAGGCACCGGGAAGATGATTAGAGAGCAGGAGCACAGAGTGCCGGAGCAGCCCTTGACCTTCACAAATCACCAGGTGTGGCGGGGCAGGAAGGACAGGAGCCGTCTGGCAGCAGGGCTCAGCCACGCGGCAGGCACGGCTCAACAGGTCCTCCAGCACTGCCAGCCCAGCACACAGCGTGCCAGCAGCGCCCCAGCCGTGGGGCAGGGCAGGGAGTGCGAGCCATGCTGAGGTCCCCAGGCACGGCAGGCATCCTGGGGAGGGTTTGCTGATGGATGGACAGACAGATGACAGGGAAAATGATGCCTGTCCATCACATCTCGCTGCTCTCTGAAGACACACTCCTGCCAGAGCAGGTCAGAGGGGTCTGTGGCTGCTCGCTTACACCGCAGCCCTGGGCACGCACGCATCGCGGCCCCTGCCATGCCGCACCGCCTGATGGAGAGTCCACAGAGCCTGCAAGGAAACGGTCGCAGTGCTTAATTACTCTGTGCTCAAACTGATTTCTACTCTGAATTTGTCTGGTTTCAGCTTCCAGCCAATGCTGCTCACTACGGTGTTTTTTCCCTGCTAGATTAAAGAGCCATCCGCTATCAGAAATCTCTCCTCCACACAGAACGTCATAAATCTTGCTCTCTGCCAGCTCTCTGCATTGCATAAGGATTCGGTTTCGAGGAAGACGTTACTAATTTTCTTGTTCTTTATGTTAATTAACAACAGCTCCATCTTCCCAAGAGCCTATGCCCTCCCCAAGCAGCTCCATCCACCTGCTGGGAGCTCAGAGGGCTCAGGAAGCACGAGGCGCCATGTAGGAATCTGCAGGGGACAAAGATGGCAACTTGCGATAAATCCCTATTTCAGGTTCTTTTTCACCGATTTTGGGAAGCTCCCTGGAAAGCTGAAACTTGTCTCAGAGCTTGTGCATAGGGGAGCCAATACAGATACTCCTTGGAGAACCTGTACTGCACAGCACAATCTTGCCCACAGCATCCTATGGCTGCACCATAACAGGGATCCTCCTTGACCTTCCTCCCCCGAGGGCAAAGCCATGCTCATGGCATCAGCCCACAGAAAGCCAATGCCACCTGCACCAGCTGTCTCAGAGCAGCAGTGCTGTCCTTCTCACACCAGCACTCACCATAATCTCCAGTCTGGAGGGTGAGAGACAATGGCTCAAGGGAGCACAGCCACGCAGGATGGGAATGCCCAACGCCCTTCCACATCCCCCAAATGCAAGCCCTCTGTGTCCCACCGTCTCAGCATCATGCCAGGCTCCAAGAGGGTACATCAACCCAAGCAAGGCCTTGCAGACAAGGTGGGATCTGTGCCCCTCGGTACGAGTGCTCTTGAGTTAATCTGATCGCTTCATAGATGCTGTTATCAAGGCACCAGCCATCACTTCACACCCTGCTTCCAGCCAGGGGTAGGCAGACGCTGGATGTAACAATATTAACATTGTTTGCTTCTTCAGGTACATTAACGTCATTTGGAAAATTACCAGTCTGACACTGCTGATTTAAAATGCAATAAGGGATATCCAGCCTTGCTGCAGGAACCGAGCTTTCCTCATGAATGGCAGCAAAACGGTGTGGGTCCTGGCACTAAGCAGCCAACTGTAGTAAATTCAGCAGCATGTGTGCAGGAGGGAATGGCAATGAGCCACAGCTGATTAAGAAGCCATAGTTTCGAGGAAACATCCCGTTGCTGTTTCAATGGGATCCCATACATCTCAGCCCATTTCTTTACCACCAGCCCTGGTTTCAGGAGGGTGCAGTTGCCGTTTACAGCACTTCAGCAGGTTTTACTGGGCACACTTTATGTAGTACAGAGGGACAATCACCCCAGCCTTCCCCAGCAACGCAGGATGGGATGGGACAGATGGGGAAGATGGAGATCCCAGGTGTTTTGGCAGCACAGGGGAAGGCTGCCTCTAAGAGCAGGCAGCACAGCCAGCTAGGCTGACCATGCCCTGGGTGCAGCCCACCCACCCCATGCACTCACCCCAGAGAACAGAGGAACAGACATCCCCCACACCCCAGCAGGCCCCAGTCACCAACCCTGCCAATCCCCACAAACACTGGCTTGCAGGAAGTACCTCCTCCAGCAGGCGTGGGTCCAGGCAGTCCCCATCATCGTTGAACAGCACATCCCAGCTCTCCTCAGCACCTGGGCTGCTCTGGCTCGGGGTTTCAGCACTGGCACTGGTCTGTCCTTCCTTAGGGGAGCTGCTGTGGAGACCTCTCTCTTCTTTCTCAGCCTCCTGGTCCTTCTGCAGCAAGCCCACATCCTCATCTGGCCTTGCCAGCTCCTTGGCCCAAGACGCAGGTGAGATCCCCTCCATGCCACGGCACAGCTGCTCTAGGGGCACTGGGGGCTCACAGCTTTCCAGAGGTGCTCCCTCCCACGGGCTGCTCTCAGACCCACCACTGCTATCTGTGCAGGCAGAAGTGCTGCCTGCTTCCACTACAGCAGGCACCAGGTCACCCTCCCCACTGGGATCCCCAGCACCAGCAGTGCTCTCCTCCATGACAGGCGGGAGCTGGGATGGGCTGCCCCTGCCCTGCTGTGGAGCGCTCTCCCCTGGGAGCACTGGAACATCGCCCACGCTACCCCTCAAGAACACAGGTTCGCAGCTGGCTCCTGGTGCATACAAGGTGCTCTCCCCAGGAAGCTCAGCTCTGCCTCCCCACGTCTCCTCTTTCTCTGGCACCCCAGTGGCACAGCTCTTGCTCTGTTCTGCCAGGAGACACCTCTCCTCCTCCCTCTCCTCCTCCCAGTCTTTCGGACCCACTGTCTCTCCCCCCAGCTGGGGCACCCTTTCATGGTTGCCCACCCCTGCTGACTGCAGGACAGCCTCTCCCAGGCTTTGGGAGAGGCGCCCAGCTGGCTCTATGGTGCTGTCCCCCAAGTGCTCCAACATGCCACTCAGGCCTGTCTGACAAACCATTGTTGGGCTAGCAGCAGGTGTTGGGCTAGTGGGGTCATCCCCAGGCTCGGGGGTAGCCTTCACAGCCCCAGCCTGGGCATTCTGTGGGGATGGAGGGTCAGGCTCAGTCCTTATCATCCTGTGGTCGTGGATGAGCTCTCCGGGTTCTTCGTGAGATGCTTTATCCTGCCTGTCCCAGGGCTGAGCAACAGCTGGATCTGGGCATGGCTCACACATGCTGGGTGATGCCTCCAGGCTTTCCACTGCAATAGGGCAGCTGCCTCTCGTCCTATGGCTGTGCCTGGCAGAGGCTGTCCGCAGCTCCTTTGGGCCGGCATCCACCTTGTTCTCCCTCCTTGCCGCTCTGCCTGCCTGTGTTCTGGCACGGGGGCTTTGCCTCTGCCCCTCGCCACCGGCCCAGCCAGAGTCCTGCAGCAGGCGGTGGTTCTCAGGCTCCCGGCGGTGGTTCTCAGGCTCCCAGCGGTGCCCAGCCCGTGTGTCGCCTGCCGCTTGTGCCTCTCTCTCCCGCCGCGCTTTGGGCACATAGAGGGCCATGTCGGGCTTCCTGCGGCGCACCCGGCCGCCCTCCGCCTCCTGCTGCATGGTGCCACCACTGCCTGCCAAGGAGAGAACAGCGTCACCGTCCCGCCCGCAGCCCAACAGCCCCACAGCTGAGTGCACAGTGGGCAGCCCCTGCCCAGGTCACTGAGTCGGGGTCCCGGCACCCACCCCTGCTCGCTCAGCAACTGGCACACAGTGATAGATTGTGGAGCCCCAACACGGCCCCACAGCAGCGTATCTGCAGACAGGGTTTGGGGCCCGGAGCACCCCACAGCCCTACAGCCTTTGGTGGGGCACATACAGCTTGGGGGAAGCAGGGAAATTCTGACAGAATCACTGGGGCACCTGCTCCACTCTGGATGCTGCTACCTGGGACCCTCAAGCCCAAGGGACCAGCATCTGCAGCTGAAGCAGAACGCTGAAACCATGCACTACTCAGCCATCAAAAACCACAGAGAAGGCTGAGGCAGCCACAGAACAACAGAAAGCAAACCCCAGTGCAGGGATACCCTGGCGCAGGACCATGGCATGATGCAGCCCTGTTCACCTGCTGCCCCATCCCGACAGAGATTTATTTTTCATCATCTTTGGCAGAAGCAGGCACACCGCAAGCGGCCAGGCCCCCCTGCCCCTATAAATATGCATCAGACAGGGTTTATGGAGACGGATGGTGCGGGGGGCTGCACTGTGGTTGAGGGGAAGGCAGAGTGGGGCTGGGCTGGGGCCCCATGATTAATCACTGCCCACTCCGTTTAGGGGGATTCATCACAGGCCGCTGTCAGGTAAATCACTGGAAAAACACCTCTTCAGTAATTAATGTGAAGTGACGGATGGACAGCCCCTGGGCCCATTAATCTGGACCATCAGTGCCGACCGAGATTATGAATGTCAGGATGCATAAACTGCCGGCAGATCAATAGGGCCAGGAACCCATCCAAGGCTCTCATTTCCGAGGCACCTCCGGTACATTAGCCTCCCCTCCACACAGCCCCTGACCGAGGCGCGAACGCTCTCCGTGGCCCCTCACCAACAGCCAGCAGTGGTGCCGGGAAGGCGAGGGGAGGCCAACCACTGGCTGGAAAGTGGCTGGGGCTGCCCATGCCACACGGCATCATCCCCTCTTCCTGATGGATGGACAGATCGTTGCCTTGGCAGGATGGATGAGTCTCTCATGGCTCTCTGGAAACCACTGGAAAAGCCCAGCATGGCAGTACCCCTAGCATGACCACGGTGCCTGTGCCTGCACCTCATGCTGCAAAGATGGGCAGGAACATGAGGTGCAGGCACGGGTGCCGTGGTGATGCTGAGCACCATCCCAGGGCTGCCCCAACCATTTTTCTGTCTCCGTAGCTCTTGTCATTTTTCCCCCCCTCTTTGATACACTAATTTTGCTGGCAGAACGATCCCCTTTATCTTTATCGACCGCAAGAAAGGAATGTATCCTACAAACCTTCCAAGGACTGGATTAGTCATTTTTCAACACTGAGGCATTATACATTTTCTCACCGAGTGGCAGCCCGAGTGCCAGAGGGGAGGGGGCAGTGGAAATTCCCCTGGCACCACCACTTCCAACCACAGACAGCTTCCAACTGCACCTAAGCATGTTCTGCTGAAGGACTTTTCCCAGCCAAGCCCAAGAGTCCCAGGCCATGGCTCATTGCTGAATGTCTTGTGGGGGTCAGTGATCTCCTTCCTGACAGGAGGCTCTCCTTCTGACAATATCCAGCATGGGGAGCAACCAGAAGCAGCATTGCTACATGCAGATCCCATGTCACCTCCAAGAGCCTTTGTACATAGGATTTATGGGCTCCTCAAAAACTTGCCATTCACCTTGCCTCACCCTCCAAAGCAGATGGTGCAGCATTAGCCAGACGGCTGGTGCTGGGAGCATCCTCTCCCTGCACAGCTTTGCCTCCGCCTGCCACACACTGCTGGGGAAGAGCTGCTTCCTGCAGCCTGGGAAGAAGCACAGCAAGGTGGTAGATGACCCACACTGGCAGGGATGCCATAGTGCTTTGTTTTTTCCCCACAGGGCAGCACAGCTCCTGTCCCCAGCCTATCAAACACTTCATCGATGCCACAGCCACGGGTCAGCACCAAGTAATTTCATGCTCTGGGAGGCAGAGCAACGGCCCTGGCTTTGGGTCTCATTCACACTACGCTAGGCAGGGCAACCCTACCACTTCCAGAGTCTGGGACCAAGCTTGCCTCACAAAGACAGGCAGCAACGAGCAGTGCATCCCCAAAAAGGCCTATGCTGCCCCAGATGCTGTCTTGTTTTATGGACCTGCCTAGCAAAACAACTCAGCGCTCTGGCACCAAGCAGGGAAAGGCCATGGCACCATGGTAAAAGTGGTGATGGGAGTGCTGCCCAGCTGTCTGCCACATAAAGCCCACCAGCACAACATAGCCCAGCATGGCCAGGAGGATACTGGATCATCAGCCAGGAGGCAGCCAGAGCTCCCTGAAGGCACAGGCTCCTCTCGCACTGTTCCCAGGAACACCCTGCTCATGGGGAGCTTGTGCTCATGGCATGTGTTTGTGAGGTCTCAGCAAGCTGCCCGGTCAGGTGCCAGCCTGCCATGGGCAGTATTTTCTCCCTGATTTCTCTCCCTGTCCTGTCGAGGGAAGGACCCCACAAACAAGAGCAAGCCGGCCACAGTCCTGCTCAGGGAACCTGGGAACAGGCACGGATGCTGTGGTGCTCATGTGGAACATGCCAGTTCCTGGAGAAGTCTCAGTGCCACACAGCACCCTCTCAGCAGGCTGCCGCATTTCCTGGCAGGGAGCTGTATTTTTAGCCTTCGAGGTTTCTAATTCCACTCAATCCATATTCCCATCGATAGAGTAGATAACCTTAAAGCCTTGACAGTGAACAGGGATGGCAATACTGGGGGACCAGGAGCCTTGGGGGACCTCACGCAGCCTTGGCATGCAGCTCGCACACCACAATGTCACTCTTTACAGCCTGCAGCAGATTGGGCTCTTTGAAGGGGAAAAAAATAACTACAATAACAAGATTAATAAAAAGGCAGGTACAAGGAGATTCTAAACAGCTCCACTGGGGAACCTGCCACTTGCAGGACTCATCCCATGCCAGGCACGTGCCATGGCACACTTACCAACTGCACAACACCAGCCCCTGGCAGCCTGGACAAGGACTGTCAGAGGTTTTGGCTACCTTGCACCTTTCCTGCTCTTAGCAGAGCTCCAGCCCAGGCCACCTGGCTGAACGGCAGGCAAAGGGGCCAGGAAAGGACCTGGATACCTGGTGGAGACAGGGCAAAGGCATGAACACAGCCACTGGTTCAAGGCAAAGCAAAGCATTCAAGGAGCGAAGAGCTGCATCCGCAGGCTTTAAGACCTCCTGTCCCCTGCTGCCAGGAGAAAGAGCTCTCCAGCAGCCACAGCAGACACTGGCTGTGTGACGAGGTGGCAAAAACATCAAAAAGGCACTGAGAGAGATTTCAATCGTGCCTTTCACTTGCAATACTCCTAGGAGACACCTGGAATAGATGCTCTTAGGCGATACCTGGAACGAGAGAAGGGGAACATTCCAGACAGGAAAATGATTTGAAAGTCAATAGTGTCCCCTCACAGCTGCAGGGGAGCATGGGAGAGGGAAGGGACAACAAACCAGCAGGAGTTAACAGCCAGAATGCTAAGGGGAATACAAAGGACTTTACAAATATAACCAGGCAGAATCAGCACAAAAGCAAAAAGGTCTATTAATAAACAAGGATGGAGAGAAAATTAATGATGTCTCAAAAATAAAGATGACTCAAAAGGGAAAAATCACTGTTTTTAAACAGAAAAATGCAAATGAGGCAGAGGCCTTGCAAAAACAGCTGCAGCAAAAGCAAAAACAGCATGTTCACACAGACACAGTCACCTGGCCAGGCTGGCCAGTGCAGAGATGAACCTATTAACCTGCTGACACACCGTGCCGAGAAGAAACCAGGGCCCTAGTGATGGGTAGAGCAAACAAGGCACTGATTTTCTCTGCAAGAAAGGACAACACAACCAGAGCTGAGAACAGGATAAACCCTGTTCCTATCCCCAGTGCAGAACAAAACTGGCAGTTAAAGGAGCCTGCATACCTGCACAATGAATGATGGACACTGGCTTGCCCAGAGGAATTATTTCAAAAGAATCACTGGGAAAAGCTTTTTGATGAGGCAAGCAAGAGCCAACTTAGCTGAACTTCAGGGTCCCGTTTTACAGCATCTCTCAAACTTCTACTTGAATAAGAAATTACCATTAGATGATACTGAGCAGTGAGCTGTTGTAAACACCATCCAGAGAAGACACCATTGAAAGGATACAAGAAACGTAAGCAGGAAACAAAGCAAGACCCAGCCTGGGAAAATGAAGTTAAAATAACCCAAAGTAGCTACTCAGGGAGCAAGAGCAGCCTGAAGAGCAAGGCCCAGAGCCCTACAGTGCACTTACACCAGAAAGCAAGTGACTGGGATGACCACCCTAAAATGTGCAAGAGGCATATCTGCTCACCAGCATCGTGCCATGGGCCACTCTAGGGCTGTGACAGCCCCACAGCAGGCAGCACACAGAACCTCGCAGGTGGTGTGAAGGATACACGAGGATGCCAGGGGCCTGCAGGCAGCCATGAAAAACAGCGTCCAGCACCTGTGAGCACCAGACACCTGTTTTACAAGGCATGGCAGACTGGCACACCGAGCACCCAGGAATCCGTGTAGCTCCCCTGCACTCAGGGGCTGACACATCGCCCTGTGACTCTGTACGGCGGGGAGAGTTACGGGGCCTGCAATGTGCCCTTATCCGGTATCCCGGGGGCTGCCTGCCAGCGGACTGGGGACGTCGGACTTCAGGTGGGGATCAGGGCTTGGACAGGGCGAGGGGAGCAGGGCTCAGGGACAGGGATGGGACAGGGATGGGACAGGGGATAAGGATCAGGGCTGGGACGGGCAGTAAGGATCAGGGCTGGGACACCAGGGTGAGNTGGTGGTGGACAGAGGGAGGGCGACCCCCGCTGCCGCCCACGGGTGGCCCCGCTGAGGCTGCCGTAGGTCTCCCGTTACCGTTCAGTGTCACACACCGTGCGGGAGCCGTGGTGCTCGCTGTGACCGGGCGGGCAGACATGGGGACACCGCGCTACAAAGGCTTTGGGCAAGCCGGCGCGGCCGCCCTGGTTAGTTCGGCTGATGGGCAGCGGGTCTCTGCCCACTCCCCGCTCCAGGACCTCCTTCCTGCAGAGCCGGAGCTCTCCGATGCGATTTCCAACCGGCTGTTTCCCAGCCGGCTTCACGGTGTGGGTACCGGAGAAGAGGTGACCCGGGGAGAGGAGTGTCCCATGGCGTGCACGCTGCCTGCCCGTGCCGGGACCGGGCAGCCGGCAGCCAGAGCGGCTTCTGCAGCTCCCCCTAGACTGTGAAGCTGCCGAGGGACAGGGGACCGATCACGGGCCACCCTGGCAAGGGGCCACTGAGGCATCGCATGCGGCATATGTGGATGAGGCCGTGCCAAGCACCTTATCCCTCCTTAGGTGCAGTTACAAGGCTGGGACCGCTGATGCCTGAGGTCTGGGATACCCTGAAGTACTCGGACCTTTCTGACTGCCCAGTGTGGGTCCCAGTACAGCCCCAGAGGCTCAGACTAGGGTAGGTACAGTCATCCCACCTCAGACAGGTGCCCCTGCGCACGACAAGGAAAGCTCACATCAGGCGGGGCCACGCAGCATCCCCTGGGGGGCGGCCCCTATCCCAGCCACAGGGGACCGTGTTCCCTCTCACAGGTAATCGATGGCAGCAGATCCTGATCGCTTTCATTATTATTATTTTCTTATGCATGTGCGCACAGGAGATTTATCGCCAGCTATGGAGGCAAAATCAATTATTCATGTTATAAATTAGAAAATGATTTATGTTTGTGGGAGGCCAAGCAGCGTGGAGCCCCTGGCCGCGTGGGAGCTGGGTTTGTCTGGGAATGGCACCAGACAGCCTCTGCTAGCACTTACCTGGTTTCTCCATCCCTTCTATTCCTTGGGTGCGCTACCCAAGGATGCCCCCATCCTATCACAGCCCCAGGGTGACCCTAGGATGGTGATTGGCAGGCAGCATCCAGCCTCTCCCACTCTGGTGTGAGAGCACGAGGGAGGCTGGGAACTGCCATGGCCTGGTCACCCTGGCCAGTGCAACAGAATGATGCTCCACAGCAGTTTCCATGGCAGCAGTAAAACAGTCCAAGCACTGCAAGGTGTGGGCTGCAGAAGGACCCCCTTCTTTTTGTCCACTAGAAACAAAATCTCATGTCCTCTCCAGCCTCAGCCACTGTGTCTGTGCTCGTGCTTCCCTCAAATGCCACGGTGGTACCCTCCAGATTGCCACCCATGGGGACAGAGACCCATTGTGCCGCTAACACCCCCATGCTCCCCAGGAAAGGGCAGCTGGATCAGGGCATCCCACCTGAACTGGTCCCTGAGCTATCCCAGAATAGTACTGTAGGGTTTGGCTTGACCATGGCTCAGCTTCTCCTGGGCTAGAGTGGTCTGAAGTGTCCTGGGAGTCTTCCCAGGCATGGAGATACCACACCCTAAAGGCTGACTCTAGTTCTGCATAGAGCAAGGGGGCACTGGGCTCCCACTGCTCCCAGTTCTGGGACAGGGGGTCACCTGTTGCTGCCTGCTCTGCCCCGAGCCTGGCCATACAGCAGGATCTCAGCCCAGTGCTGGCGGGAGCTGCAGTGTCCCATGGCTCTGCATCAGTGGTCCCAGTACCTCGGTCCAAAAACCCACTGCCCATGTCATGTAGCCAGCGGGAGAGAATGCAGGAAACCAGCCAGCCGCTCTCTGCTGATAGCTGGGATTGTTCTTGCTTCTGAAGAGTCTTGATGTAAAGCTGCCATGTCTGTGCCTCCCAGGGGACAGCAGAGCAAGCCGGGAGTTGCTGCCTGGCTCTCCTTGTCTGTTTATCTGCAGCTGCATCAGCTGGGGCCATGGGGAGGCACGGGCTGAAAGGAGCAGTGCGGGAGAGAAAGGAGCTGTTGGCAGCCCCAGATCTGGGACTGATCTCAAGTGAGCTGTGCATACAGCTCCTGCTTGCACAGCACTGACTGGCTTGAGCCCTGGCCTTTGAATGGGAAGGACAGCATGGGGCAACCTCAGCTCTCCCTGGCCAGCCATTTCTCTGTGAGCCCTGGAGCCTCTTCCCAGCCCCCGAGAGCCTGTCAATTCCTGTGACTCCCGGGGCTCTCAGGGAGCTGAGAACTTGCTGGCTCAACATGTTCATGGGGGTGTCAGAGGGGGCAGGGATTTTGGCTGCTCCTCCCTGGCTCCTTGCCAGGGTTAGAGCAGGAGGAACGTGGGCAACCAGGCATGGTCCAGGGACCGGGAACCACCTTGTCCACAACCAAGGCTGTTGTATCCATGTCAGATCCCAGCCAGTCCTGGGGACCCTCTGGGACCACACATGGGTGCAGAGGGGTCCCTGGTTGCTCTGCTCTAGTCCTAAAGGACCCAAACAACCCAAGGAGTTCAGAGAACTGCCACCTGGAACCCCACCAAGCTGTGGGCAGACAGGAAATGAATGAACCACATTCTGGGGCTGACCATTGCCTCAAGCACCTTGCTGCACTCTGGTCCCAGGGAGCCCAGGGCTGGCCCATGCTTGTGTGAGCATCCCTCTGATTTATTGCTGCAGAGCAAATGCTTACAGAGTGTTTTTGGCAGAGAAAAGCTCTGGGGAACAGCAAGGGGTGTGAGGGAACAACAGGGGAATCTCCTGTCAGCTCCTGGGGCAGGCAGAGCACCCACAGTCCTGGGTCTCTCTCCCATGCTGGGCCAGGGAACATGCTCAGCCTGTGGGGAGGGGACTGCAGAGAGCTTGGGGCTGGGGTGGATTAGATCTGCTTTGCATTATTGCACAAAACACCTGGGGACTCAGCAGCTCGTGACAGTGCTGTATAATGCAGGGAAGCGGGCGGTGGTGCGGGCAGACAGTGGTGCTGCCGGCGGCTGGCGGGCAGGGAAGTGGTACGGCCCCTAGGAGTGTGGGCTGGCTGTGGAGGGGGGAGCCAGGTTCTCCTGCTCCTTGTTCTCCTGCACATCGACAATGAATAGGCACAGGAGGCAGTGCTCGTGCTGCAGGAATCAATACCGCTCCAGGAGCGGCCTGGGTGCTCCTCCCTGCACTCCCGTGGGAGCCATCCCCCAGCATCTCTCCCGCAGCTGTCACTGTCGTCTCCTTCCCGCTGCTGCCTGGCTCTCCAGCGCTGAGCAGGACTGTGCAGCAGCAGGGGGTGACAGCACCAGAGCTGGGGAGCTTGCTAACCTGGATAGCCTGGCTCCTTTTGGAGCTGGGGGGAATATGAAGGAGAGGCCTTTTGTGAGGGATCCAGGTTTTATGTTGACTCGAATTGGCTCCATCGGCGCTGTCACAGCCCACGCTGTCATGGCCCATTCTGCCACAGTCCCTAGAAGGTACCAGGGCGCCGTGGCTGGCTCTAGTAGGCACAGATACTGCCAGGAGGTGATTTCTGCCCATCAGTGTTCAGGGATGTTGCAACCTGAAGCAGCTCCCAATCTCACCCAGCGCTGGCTGTGGCAGAGCTGCTGCATCCAGTGCCAGCCCTGCCCCATGGGAAGGAACTCCACTGTTTTTGATAAGCTTTAATTGATTCATCAATGGGATCCACTTGGAGCTGATAAATCTTTCAGGAGCCCTGGCAGAGGAGGCTGAGCTGTGCAGGCCAGGCATTCCCCTGCAGCTGCATGGCTTCTCTGAAGCAGCTGTCTGCCCCAAGTGTGTCCTGCCAGCCCCAGCTGGCTGCAAATAGCATCCCAGGTTCCCCCTCAGCCTGTTTGCTCTCTCCCAGCCAGGGATGCTGTCTGGGAGGGCTGCAGCACAGCCTTATGCCTCCACCCTGCTGATATCCCTTGGCCAGGGAGCCCCATCCCAGTGCTTCTGGGGAGGGACATCATTGTCTTTGGTTGAGAAGAGCTAATGGTTCCTCACTCCATCACAGCACCAGCCAGGTCCTTCCTCTGTCTTCCTGTCCCCTCTCCTGGCATGGGACAGGGCACTCCCCAGGTTGGGCACTACTACTGGTGCATCTCCATACCAGACATGGCTCTGGGATCCCAGGGGGACAAGTCCAGCTCGTCCCATAGGGCCACGTCCTGCAGAGGGGTGGTGGAAGGCTCTCACTCCCCCACCCTGTGTCCCAGCAGGTAGGAGGGAAAGCAGGGACAAGGACTGCGAGGCAGGAGGCAAGCACAGGCGGATCCGGTTACAGGCAGCACGGGGCAGAGATAGGTAGAGAACAGCAATGCAGCAAAAAGGGCTTTTAGTGATAATAAATAATTAACATTTCTAATGATGTCCCGGCGACAGGAAGAGTCCAAGCGGGGACCCGGGGCAGTGTGCACGGTGACAGGAGAGGCTGGGGACCGCGCGAGGTCCAGGGAAGCTGTGCAAAGACAGGGGCTAGGCTGTGAGAGAGCTGCAGGGCTGGGGGTCCCAGGGCAGGGGCTGGGCACCCCTGGAGACCCCCGGGCTGAGCAGTGCCTGGGATCCAGCATTCACACCCTGCTGCTGCCAAGGACGCAGGGAACCTGTGAGGAAGAGGACTGGAAGACTAGATTAAGCAAACTTGGGGGTTAACCTGACTTCTGTGATGGTAATGCCTTCCCAGGGTTTGCCATGCCCAGCGAGCACCTGAGAGGGACTCCTGCTGGCAGCAGGAGGGGACTGGGGAAGGATGCTGGGACGCAAAAGCTCACAGGGAGCCGCTGGGATGAGTGACAATGGCCAGGTCACTGCCAGCCGCGGCACAAAGAGACCCCCACACTGAGAGGTGTCCAGGGGACACGGGAGCAGTGTGATGGTCTGGGGTGCAGGACCAGAGAGAGAGGAGGTCTGTGTGCAGGAGATCAGACACTGTAGGACAATGACAGGGAGGGGACAGCAGGGAGAAGAGGGATCAAGCAAGCAGCCATCTGAGCATGGGAGTCCATCACTGTGAGCCACCATACAATGGGCATGCAGACATGGGAGAGGCAAAAGCAATCTTAGGAGGAACCAGGAAGGCATTTCTGGCAGGACTGGGCACTTGCTTTCATGCCTGCCTGGGCCCCAAGGGACCTGCCTGTGCTGGAATCAGCCTGGAAGAGGATCAGAGGTATCATGGGGCTGCCAAGGAAGCAGAGCCCAGGAGAGCCATGCAAGGAGGACGCGACTCATGCCCAGCACAGCGCAGGCTGTGGGGAAACGGAGTGCTCACTATAAATACATCAGCAGGGTAAACGCCAGGGAGGAGGGGAGCTATTTCAGCTAAAAGACAACATTAGCACAGGAACAACTGGGGATAAATTATCCATGAATATATTTACAGTGGAAATTAGACCCTCGGAGCAGGGATGTCCCAGCACAGCCCCTCCAGAGAAAAAAGCAATGCCAGGCAAGAGCCAGGATCAGCTTGGCAGCTGAGGGATCCACAGCGTGTGGTGGTGGCAGCATGTGCCCTCTCCTTTTGTCAAAAAGCAGCAGGGGTATATGATGGGATGTATGCACATCACTGCATGCACGTGTGAGTGCAGGTGAGTGTGTGCATGGTCTGCACACATATTTGGGTGGCACACTGAGTGCTCACACAAGCAGATGGGGTGGCTGCACACAGACTGTTGTGTGTGTGCATGTAGGTGCTTGCGAGTGTGCTGGCAGTGTGTGTGTGTGTGCTGTGCACCCACCAGGCTGCGTGCAGGTGTCTGGCCCTCATAATGCTCTAGAAAGGGGAATGATGGCTCCAGTGAAGTATCCTGGAGGTTAGTGCCTTCAGTCAGCATTCCTGTGCTCACCTGCACCCTGTTTGTATTGCACCGTCTGAAATTTGCTGGAGGACTTTGCTGGATGAGTGCTCTATGAATCCAGCTGATCCTGGGTGGATTCCTGCCCCTAATCCTGGATTCCCATCCTGCTCCCAGAGCAGTACTGTCCCTGCAAGAGCCACGAGGGTCATCTGACACTGCCACCACAAAGGCTTACTCTACTTGGCAGAGTAACAGCCCTGTGCCACCCCTCTACCCATTGCAATGGAAGCAAGGGGCAGACTGCTCCCCACCTTCCTGCTGCCTTCTCCCCAGGGAGAGCCTGGGGTGGCAGGTGAGCCACCAGGCAGAGTGTCACCAAGCATCAGGGCTGCTAGCTTTAAGAGGGTTCCCATTCCCTGGGAGCTGGGTTGGCATGGATGGGGCCCCAGGAACAAGGGCCAGGGGAAACTGGGACATATTAGTCCTGGGGATGGGAAAGGGAGGTCCCAGATGTGCAAAGACGTGGCTGGTACTCATGCTGGCCCCAGCTCAGCAGAAGAGCCTTCCCCCGCCTTCATGCAGCCCTCAGTGGAGCGCAGCATCTCCCTTCCCCCCGCAGCGTGTCTGGCTGCTGCTCGCTCTAATTTCCTGTGCATTGTCCCCATCACCGTGCCACCATTCCCTGCACATCCCACCCCCCTCCGTGCACCACGCTGCCAGGCTCCCTATGCCCCAACGCCTGCGCCCTACCTCACTGCTCTGCAAATGTCCCTGCGAATGTTCTCATGCATCCCAGCTCATTTCACTGATGCTCTGTGCTTCCCTCTGCAGCCCCTTGCAGAGAGCTGTGTCACACCCCAAGGTGTCTGCCCCATTATGTCCCCAGTGTGGATGCATCCGGTGGGGTGGGATGGAGGCATCTAGGCCAGCACAGGGCCCAGAGACTGGTGCAAGGATGTTTCTTATGGCCATGGCTGTTGTTGTGCCAAGGTGCTTGCTGGCTGCTCTTCTCCCCCAAAGAAATACCCTGGCAAGGTGGCAGCATGTATGGGAAGGGCACTGAGGAGCTCCAAAAGCAGGTATTGGGGAACGCCCTGCAGCCCTGTGAGTGGACAACCACCCCGCTGGGTGGCAGTGGCAGTGGCTGGGGGCTGCAGGGTGCAAGGCCCTCTCGGCACGTGTCCTGCTGGCACAGAGCACGCGTGTTAGCACGGGGTGTCGTGGGGTGAGCGCACCCCTGGGGACACGCCGCGTGCACCCGCGGAGCCACGCGTCCGCGCACGGCACCGTGTGCCCGGCCGTGCCCGTCATGCGAACACCGATGCACACGCACGGCTGTACGGCTGTACGGCTGCACGTGTGCACTGCGCTGGCACACCCGCAGCCCTGCCTGCGCCTGCATGTGCTCATGGCCAGAGCCAAGCCCCACTGTGCTGGCATGCTGGGTTTAGAGCCTCAGGGAGCCAGTGTGCCCAGTGCCATTCACAGTCTTGGCATGCTGGAGCTGGCTTCCTGCCAGCATGTGTGTTTTCTGTACCTGCCAGTCACGGGGAGGCATTGGGAGCCAGCTTGCAGTTTGTACAAATAATTATCTGGGTGGTTACCAAACCTGGGATGAGCGAGCAGCTCAGCAGCAGGGGTGCTCACCCTGAGCACACACGCACTCATGCAAGGTTGCAGGCAGGCACTGGGGCTGTGGACACTGGCAGGCAGAGAGCACCCACAGCGCTGGGGTGCAGGGGAGCACACAAGCACAGCATTGCACATGTGTGGTGGTCACACTGACATCCCAGTCTAGTGGGTTTGCTCGGCATCATGGTTCACCATGGCAAATGCAGAGAGCAGGTGTGGTTCCTGCCCCATGGCAGTGCCCTTTAGAAGGTTCCCTGTGCCTGGATACCCACATTCTGGCTGTGAGGACCCTGTGGCAGGCAGCCACACAGCAGGCCTGGTGCTCAGCCAAGCACCCTGCAAGAGGGAGTCATCAGAAATGAAATAAAGGGGTATTTGATGGCTGTATGGAAGCACCTTTGTGGGAAACAATCACTGACTGGAGAGCTCTCGAATCTAGCAGGGAGAGAAGAACCAGGAGCAACAGGCAGAAGCTGTAGCCAGACATGTTCAATGAGAAATAAGGGCTTTAGCAGAGGTGATTAGCCACTTGAAGCAGCCCGAGTGGCATGAGTTCCTGCTGTCTTCCAGCATGTCTCTCCTGCTGTCTCTCACAGTGGCTGCAGCCCCAGACTCTGTGCTGGGGTGCCTGTGAACATGCTACACTGGGGTGACCTGGTAGCCTTGTGCCCTGTCAGTGCTGTCCCAGTCCCTGTTGCAGCCACTTTGTGTTTCCAGAGGCACAAAGAGAGCTCTGTGCCCAGCCCCTCAGGAAAACAGGTTGGGAAAGGCAGGCTTTTGTAAATGCCATCCTGCCTTGGGCATCCACTGGCTACAAGATTTTGGGCAAGTCAGTGCCTTGCATGACCTAAGATGGGGCCTTTCTTGGAGTTCAGACTGGCTGCCGTGGCACAGCCACTCCTGGGGCCCCTGCAGAGAGAGATGGTGACATGCAGTGTGATGACACAGGCAGGTGCTGACCCCTCGGGGTGTGGCTGAGTGTTGGATTCATGGAACAATAGAATGGTTTGGGATGGAAGGGACCTTAAAGATCATCTAGTTCCAATCCCCCTGCCATGGACAGGGATGCTGCCTACTAGATCAGGTCACCCAGGGCTCCATCCAGCTTGGCCTAGAACGCTTCAAAGGATGGGGCACCTAAAACTTCTCTGAGCAACCCATTCCTGTCTCACCATTGTCACTGTGAATAATTTCCTTCTAACATGTAATCTAGATCTCCCCTCTTTTAGTTTAAAACTGTTCTCCCTTGCCCTTCCAAGAAAATTGTGTTGCACCAGGGGGGTGCCCAGCTCCGCTCTCTTTCCTCCTCCTGTGCCCGACCTCTGCCGCCCCCGGGCCGGGTCAGGCCCCTGGCTCTGCTCGGTTCATCACGCCAGCTGCCCTTGTAGGAGTTGGGGAGCCGTGCTCAGCCATGGCCCGACTGCTCCCCATCCAGCACCCCTGGAGTGACCGCAGCAAGCCGGGACACACTGCCCGCCGTGGCCATGCA
The DNA here is from genome assembly GCA_013399945.1 of Ploceus nigricollis. Taxonomy (NCBI): domain Eukaryota; kingdom Metazoa; phylum Chordata; class Aves; order Passeriformes; family Ploceidae; genus Ploceus; species Ploceus nigricollis. The sequence goes on along the minus strand of VXBC01003681.1, from coordinate 17,801 downwards.
GCTCTGTCGGCCGTGGCTTCGGCATCCCGAGACGCCCCCCCTCCTCCCGGTACCCGGTGCCCGGGGCGATGCTCGCCGGTGCCCCCCCGCAGCACCGCGGGGCCGGACGTGGCGNGCGTAGAGGGGATGCGGAGTAGTGAGCCGGGAGGGAGCGGGAAGAAGGATGGGATGGGAATGGAAGGATGCTGGGCTGGGGAGGACCGTGCTCAAGAGGCTGCACGGTGATGGGGAGTGTGTGCCGGGACTGGGGAGCTCTGGCAGGGGCAGCAGGACTGTGAGCAGCGAGGGACAGCCCCTCTTTATAGCGGCACTTGTGCTTGGTCGTGGCTGAGCCCGGGGAGGAGCGGGGGGCAGTGGACAGAGGGGTCCAGTCATGTACCTGCCTGCGTGGGAAGGGGCTGGCTGTGTGCTCGTGGACACCAAGGACCTGGTGTCCCTTTGGGGTGAGCTCAGAGGCTAAGGTGACTGCTCATCTCCACACTGCATTGGCTGCTGCTGGCTGAGCCCCAGCCTGCCAGGTCCAGCACTGAGGAGTCCTGCATAGGAGGGACAGGCTCGCAGCAGCGAGCAGACGTCGCAGCAGGACCCAGGCTCATGGGCTTTGGCTGGAGCAGAGGCACTGCAGGATCTGGGCTGCTTGGGACTGAGGAGCTGTGGAGAGGCACTGCTGGTACTCTGGGCAGCCCAGCTGCTGTGGAAGAGGGGTCTGCTGGGTCTGTGGGACGTCTCCTGCCTGTCCTCTGCTCTGGCAGGTACAGCTGTGGCAGTCCGGGAATGCTAGGAATGAGAATATGATATTACTGGGGCACGTGCAGCATGGTGGCATGAGGTGCTGTGATGTCACCATGTTGTCATGGCTTTGGGGTGCATTTGGGGTGCAGTGATGCCCTTGCTGCATAACGTCAAGAAATGTCGTAGAGGTGCTGGAGGTGACTGCGGCCTGAAACGGGATGTTGCTGCAGTGGTGGAGCGTGACATCACTGGGGTGCGCGGTGTGGAGGGCAGCAATGTCACGGTGACATGCGGGATGGGGTGGCCGCACAGGGACCTCACACCCACCTTCCCCATGATGTAAACTAGGGGATGTCCATGTGTGTACAATGAAGAGATCTGGGGCCAGCGTCTCCCCACTTGTGGTGAGAGGTCTGGGGCCCAATCGCCTGCCTGTCCCATGGTCCCTTTCCAGTCCCATCCCACCCTCCCCACTGGGCACTGTCAGTCATAGCAATGCATGGGCTCACATGAATCCTGCATGCTGCATCTCTGCCATGGGGCCAGCACCCTCCCTGGGCTGCCTGGCTGCACCCTGCATAGGAGCCTGTGGGATCCTCCCCATGGCTCTGCCCCTGCTTGGCACCTTGGCTTCGTGTCACTAGCCATACTGCAGAAGCACCCTGGGGTGACCTTGCCACCAGATGCCACAACACAAGCCAGGACGTGACTCTGCTGGAACGAGATAGACTGAGGTCTGCCCTGCATACAGGCAGGACCCTATAGCCTCAAACCACAGGTGAAGCTTCATGCTGGGACTCTGGTTCTATCAAAAGCATGCTGGGAATGATGAGGCCCTTCTGCATCTGACATGCAGAGCCTGAGTCTGCCTCCCTTCCCAAAATGGCCTGGCTCTGGGCTGGACATCCCTTCCCCATGGCACCAAGCACCGGATCCACTGGAAAAGCCTTTTGTCTCCAATCAGGAACATTGTTTCCTACTGGAAAAGCTCCATCCAACTTGGAGGGATTTCAGCTGCAGCTGGATGAGGTGGGGGGGGGCACCTGGGTAACAGTCCAGGCTCTGGGGAGCGGGAGCTGGAGTAAAGACAGGGAGCCCTGCCAATGGCCTGGGGACAGCCTCCCACATCTGGCTGTGTCTGGGAGTAAGGCAGCACTGCTCTGCAGGGCCAGGGGCTTATGTGGCAGCCCTGCACCCATATGTCCACAATGCCAGTGGCTCTCCCCCGTGCTCATTTTGGTAAGCCTGGAGTGGGGCTGTGGCAAAGGCTGCCCCTCCTTCACTGTCTGGCACTGCAGAGTGACACCCAGGGACTTTCCCAACCCTGAACAACCCAATGAACCCTGTCCCCATCACATGTGTCTTGAATGGACCCCTGCACCAGGGAAGGATTCAGACTCCTGCCCCTCAAGAGCTGCTCCAGACAGTATGGCAGGGTAACGGTCCATTACAGGAAGAGAATTGGAGCAGCACAGGGTAGAGCTGGGGACACACACACGTTACCCTGGAAGCTGTGCCCAGGCTGCAGGTGGGGTTGGAGAGGAAAGGGGAGCAGGCTGGTGCAATGGAATACAGGACTCTCGGTGTTGTGGGCAGTAGGGTTAAGGTTTCCTCTACAGCTGGAGAACAGCCCCTTCCTGCCCAGCCATGTGGGCCTGGAAGCTATGGCATGGGAATCCTGGCCCCCAAGAGAGCCTTGAGACCATTCCCATCCCCAGAGGAGGCAGCAGTAGGCTGTTCTACACAACTCACTGGGTCTGCCAGGGTCTAAATCTTAGGCACCTTCCCCTCTCTAAGCTGGGCATATGTGGTACCACACAGCTGCCACAGCTTCCTTGGCTTGCTGTCTGAGTCCAACAGCATGGGGACCAGCTGGCAGGGGGGTCATTCACTCTGTACAGGGGGACTGTTCCTGGCTGGGGAGGGCAGTCCTGCCCGGGCACAGTCACATGAAGCATTGTCCCCTTGCAGGCCAGGTGCCCCAACCACCCCTCCAGTTTGCAAGAGCGGACCAGGCTGCTTTTTCTCCCAGCTGGAGCACAGGCATGTGGGATCATGCCCATAGCCTGGGGACACACAGCTCATTTCTGGGCTCTTCCCTTCTGGAGGTGACTGCCACGCCTGGGATGAGGGGTTGCCCTCCTAAGTGCCACCTTGTTTATCACCTGTGCTACAGCCAGGTCAGAGCCAGCTCCGAAATCTCTGCAGCCTTGCCAGCAGTGCTGGCAGAAGCTGTCCTCCGCAGTCCAGGTTAAATGAGCCTCTCCTCCCAGTCTCCTGTTCCTCCCAGCATCTTCTCATGGCTGCATCCCTGTGCAGAAGCCTTCCCTGGCCAGGCTGGAAGGAGCTCACCCCGCAGAGACCCTGTGAGGAACATTTCCAGCAGGATGGGGAATCTGAGGCACATGGGAGTAACCTGATAAAGTATCCCTGTGTTCTCCTTGTGAACTTCCCCAGCTCTGGAAGACCAATGGGACAGGAAACAAACTCCTCAGGCCAGTGAATGTCTTCTTCCTCTGACCCTGCCAAGGGAGCAGTGATTGACAGTTTGACTTACCAGGACCTGGGAAGCTAGTAGCACCTTAGGACAGAGTGAGCTGGGCCTGAGCCCAGCTTTGTCAGCACCCCACAGCCCTCCTGCTGCCTCTCCAGTCCCTCTAACAGGATGGGCTGCCAAGGTTGGGCTGCTGCTCAGCCCCAGCTCACTGGAGTATGATCTTGTCCCAGGGGTGAACAGTGCCAGGACAGTCCATGCATGGGGATGCCAGAGTGACAGTGCCCAAGGGTCAAGGGATAGGTGGTGTGGTGCAGGCTGGGGTGCTGTGGCAAGGGGCGAAAAGAGAGCGTCTCCCATGCAAGGACAGTGGGGCTGCTTGGGCATCGTGGAGCAGTCTCCTCCTGAGCTGATGGGCTGTAGGTCTCTCCCAGGTGTCCAGGATGCTGGCGTTGTGCCTGCTGTCCCTGGCCTGGCTCAGCGAGGGCTCCCAGCGCAGCGAGCCCATGTTTGCAGCCGTCACCCACCGCCTTCTCCCGCCTGACTACGACAGCAATCCCACACAGCTCAACTATGGCGTGGCTGTCACCGACCTGGATGCTGATGGTGACTTCGAGATTGTGGTGGCAGGGTGAGTGGTGCACCTAATGCCTCAGTGACAGCAGGGCTCATGGCGCTGCAGGGACAGGAATTCCTCCCTCCTCTGTGGTCTTGTGGCTGGCTGGGGGGGTTCTGCACAAAGGTGGGTGGGTTGAGGTCTGCATGCACCCACCAGTGAATGTGTGTGTGTGCACCCACACAGGGAGTTGATGCCAGTCGAGTACCTGTGTAGGGCCACGTGAGTGTCCCCATCGGTCCCTTCTCTGTGGGGCAGTGGCAGCTGCCCAGCAGGCAGGGTCCACCCTGCAGTGCACAGCCAGTGTGTCCCCAGGCCGTCTCATCTCTGCTGACAGGACTCAGCTCTCTCTGGAGATTCAGTTAATTGGCTGGAGGTTTTTTATAGTCCTTTATTGGAGTGATAGCTGGGAGGGGCTGGCAGGAGCTGGGGAAACAGGGAGCCGTGTGCTGTGCTGCCAGTGCCCAAGTGGGGCTGGACACAGAGCAGCTGCTGCCAGCTGGCCCAACCCTGGTCAGGAAGAGCAGGGACCATGGTGTAGGCTCTGTGTGTGTGCTGGCACTGCTGTGAGCTGCTACTGCAGGGTATCTGTGTACACACCACCATCCTCACTCCCTAAAGAGGCTTGCACACACAGGTGTGCCCACCTGGAGAGTGTACCCACCTTTATCCTCACAGATCCCATCCAGCTAGATGGAGGCACTACAGTGGCCGGCAGTCAGAGTCTGGCCCTGCTGCTGCTCTGAACATCACTGAGGCAGGAAAACATGGGCAGCACTGGGAACCCTGGAGGGGTCTGGGCCACCACTCCCAGCTGTGCTGAGTCAAGAAGGCAGCTGGAGTTTTGTAAGCCGTCGTGGTGCCCGTTGTATAACTTGTTTACTGGTGCGTTGGGCAGGAGCGGGCGAGGAGCCAGTGGGATGCACCGTGCTGAGAGGATTTGCCTTGCGTGCTGGTTTCCTTGCCCTGGGAAAGCTCTGCAAGCAGGGACCCGCACCCTATCCTGTACTGCCAACTGCCTGACCCCCACTGCTTCTCTGGTGTTGCCAGATATGGGATGCCTGAGGTCCTTGGCCTCCATGGACCATGCAGGTCTCTGCAGTGCCCATCATGAGGAAAATCCAGTATCACACCCAGTGTCCCCCCAGGGGTGAGACAGGGGCTTTTATCCCATCTCCAATCCTCGGGAAGCCAATACCCCTGCTTACACTCACAGGTACAATGGCCCCAACCTGGTGCTCAAGTATGACAAGGCACAGGGGCGGCTGGTGAACGTGGCAGAGGATGAGCGGGGCTCCCCGTACTATGCTCTGCGGGACCGGCAGGGCAATGCCATCGGTGTGACAGCCTGTGACATCGACGGCGATGGCCGCGAGGAGATCTACTTCCTCAACACCAACAATGCCTTTTCTGGTGAGCCTTGCCGGCAGCCGGGCCCCAGGCACGGGGGGAGCCCCCGGCATGGCTGCCCGCGACCTTCGGCGTGTGAGGGATGTGTGCGGGCTGGAGTTAATTTCTCAGTTGAGTGGCTCCATTGATTGATGGCAGCACGGGTGGGACACTGAGCCCAGCCAGCCACCGAGTCAGCACTTCCAGCTGCCCATCGCCCTTTTTGTGGCACCCCAAGTGGGACAGAAGATTCCTTTCTGCTCCCTCGACTGTCCTGCCCCAGGGACCCTGCACTGTAAATCCCAGCTGTGCCCTGCAGCAGTTATGCCCTTCATGGCTCTCCTGTGCCTGCTGCACCAAGTAAAGTCTAGTGCTGTCCCTGCTCCTGGCATGCCTGTCATGAGAACAAGACTTACATGCTCCAGGCTGGCACTGGGAATCCCCAGGGCTCCCTGGCTTGGTGCTCCAGCCCAGCTCTGCCCTGTGTCCCTGACCTCCAGGCAGCAGATCTGTCTTCCCAGTGCTCCTAATTACCCGGGCTGGCAGTGGCTGCTGGCACACCTGTCCCTAAATCAGGATCTGCCATTGGCACTGTCACAAGTGGTGTAGCTCGCTGACTGTGCCTGCCATTGAATCGATTTCTTTTTTAATTTTTTTTTTTTTACCTTCCTGGGGATGATCTAACAGGGCTGTACCTCCTTGGGACATATTTTAGCTTAATGAGTTGATTCTTCTGTGTGTCTCCCTGTGGCCCTTAAGGGTCATGGGGCTCTTGCAGCAGCAGCAGCCCAGCCCTGTGGCACTGTAGGGGGCTGCAGGAACAGCCGATATTTGGGGTGCTCTGGAAAAAGAGTACCTTTTCCACAACTTCCTTTGCTACAAAGCACCCTCCTCAGGAGGAGGTGGTGTTCTGGAGCCCACTGACCTGTGCCCCCTTCCCCAGGCATGGCCACCTACACAGACAAGCTCTTCAAGCTCCGCAATGGGCGCTGGGAGGACATCCTGAGTGACGAGGTGAACCGGGACGTGGCCAGCCGCTTTGCCGGGCGTTCTGTTGCCTGCGTGGACCGGACGGTGAGCAAGCAGGGTTCTGTGGACAGGGGCATCTCTGCCCCCTTCCCACTCCCGGTGCCCCTTCAGTGGAGTCCTGGGGGCCTGCTCCCCTTGCCCATCCCGTCCCCTGCTTGGCCAAGGGTGCCCCCCAGCTGCCCCTTGACTGTCAGGGCTAGCAATGGCCCCAGCTGTAGAGACTGTGGATGCCTGTCCACACGGTTGCCACCAGCTGATAAACGTGCCTGTCGAGGTGATTTATGTTCCTGTCACTTGCTCTTTCTTCGTCCTCCTCCTCCAGCGGTTTGTTTCCAAATGATTATCGCTAAATCAGGGTGCAGCTACTGCACGGGACAAAGAGGGCCGTGGAAACTGGGAGGACCTGGCACACCGGGGATGCTGGGAGGGGGGATAGTGTGCCCCATTGCCAGCAGTGTGACCAGAGAGCTCCTGGAGGCAATGGGGCACATCCCTACTCCTGGGATGCTTTTTGCCATGGGCTTTGTGAGCTCTTGCTCAGCACACAGTAGCAGTGCCAGCTCCCGTGGAGCAATAAGAGCATTCACAGCAGGCATCCTGTGGTCCCCGTGGGGATGAGCTGTGGGTGGGTGGGTGCTGAGGCTGTGCTGCCGGCTGCAGGGCTCCGGCAGGTACTCCATCTACATCGCCAACTATGCCAGCGGCAACGTGGGCCCCCATGCCCTAATTGAGATGGATGTGGCCGCCAGTGACCCTGCCCGTGGTGTCGTGGTGCTGGTGGACGTGGCCGCCCAGGCTGGCGTCAGCAAGTACACAGGTACACCCGGCTGCCGTGGCCCTGCGGGGTGACGGGGCGCTGCAGGGCATGGCGAACGCGAGACCTCGCTGTGGCAGGGCACTGCAGCCGCAGGTCCGTGCCACGCGTTGGGCTGCCTGACTGCCCCATCTAGTGGCAGCCCCACGGCCCGTGAAAGGGACCAGGACCATGGATGCATGCCTGGCAGGGCCCCTGTGCCCACCATCACCGGGGCTAGTCCCTCCCGAGCTCACAGCATCCATAGGGCAGGCAGCGGGGTTTGGGAACGTAGGCGTCGGGAGGAGCAAGCCCGCCTGCGCCCCATGCTGCCCCAACACCGCGGGGACTGCTGCGTGCCCCAGCGGTAAATTGTCACTAATTGGGAGTGTTGTCACCATGGCGATGGCAGTGATTAGGGTTGGGAGTGACACAAGCGGCTGCCAGGCCCAATTAGCTTCTGATGAAAGGGATTGGAGGAGGGCAAGAATGGGACACGGGTGGGGGTTGCTTGGGTCACCGTGTGGGCACCACTGAGGGAACATGAGAAGCACAAACTCCTGTGGGGCAGCTGTCCCCTCATACTGGGCTACTGTCCCCAGGTGGCCGTGGGGTGGCTGTGGGCCCCATCCTGAGTGACAGTGCCTCTGACATATTCTGCGGTAATGAGAACAGCCCAAATTTCCTCTTCCACAACCGGGGGGACGGGACGTACAGGGACGTGGCAGCTGCTGTGGGTGAGTAGGGGAACATACAAACGCTGGGGACTTCAGGGCAGGGGTGGCTCTGCCTGTCCCTGCCTGCACTGGATGAGTACGGGGGGGACAGCCCTAGGGACCCAGAGCCCCACTGACCACTGCGCAGTGGCTGAGATGCGTCGGGGCATCCATCAGCAACAGCAGGGACCCAACCCTGCGCGTGGAGGACCTGTCTGGAGACGATGGAGCACATCCTAGGAGGTGTGCTGGGGACAAGGAGGCAGGGAGGGGTTCCCGTCTCCCCCTGTCCCCTTGCGGTTCCCCAGGGCTGGATGACCCCTACCAGCACGGACGCGGTGTGGCGCTGGCTGACTTCAACCGCGACGGCCGAGTGGACATCGTCTATGGCAACTGGAACGGGCCGCACCGCCTCTACCTGCAGAGTGGAGCTCCCGGCCGCGTCCGATTCCGGGTGAGGGCTGGGAGCCCCCACACTGATGGCTCTGCCACTGAGCCACCTCGGCCAGGGGGGCTGGCTTCACTCTGAATTGTCTTTGAGCTCCACTTGTCAGCGAGGAGGGGACCCGAGGCACCAAAGCAGGACCCAGGTGTCCCGCTTCCTGTGCCTATTGTCAGGCTGTGTCCACACAGGACATCGCCACCCCCAAGTTCTCCATGCCGTCCCCCGTCCGCACCGTCATCGCAGCCGACTTCGACAATGACCAGGAGCTGGAGGTTTTCTTCAACAACATCGCTTACCGCGGCTCCTCTGCCAACCGCCTCTTCCGGTAGGAGCCAGCTGGGGCCGGGGAGCCTGCACCCTGCTCTGGGAGCCCAGCAACCCTCGAGCACAGCCAGGCTCACAGGGCTCCTCTCCAGCAGTGCCACGGCTCGGGCTCAGCTCATAAAAGGCATCGTGACTGAGCCCTTCTTGGCATCATTACCAGTCACTGTGATCGTGCCTGCAGCAGCCCCTGGGGTCCCAGCACTGCTGATTAGCAGCCGTGTGGAAGCTTGTTCATGGCTCCTGTTAATTGTGGAGGTCAATTCGTATTACTTCTGTGTAGCACCTCCTTGCCTGGTGGGTAGGGCGATGGGAACTGGTTGTCTACCCTATGCTTGCACCCACGGGTGGGTAGAGGGCAAGAGTTTTGCAAGGAGCCTTTTGGAGACATCTCCAGGTTCCAGAGGGATGCAACAGATAGTGTTGCTACTCTGCAGTTCAGACCCAGAAGTTCTCATGAAATTCCTGTTGCCCCTGCATGGAGTGGGGATGTGCCAACAGGCAGGGACAGTCGCATCCTCCATCCACACCCTATAGCCACCAGGGCTGTCACTCCTACCATGATTCTTCAGGATGGGACATGCCCCAGAAGGTTCTGAGGACTGCAGGAGCTGGCATTAATACCCTGTGTGTGTCCTTGGCAGGCTCATCCGCAGAGAACACTCAGACCCCATCGTGGAAGAGCTGAATCCAGGGGATGCATTGGAGCCGGAGGGACGGGGCACAGGTGGGTCCACCCCGCTCTGGCACAGCACTGCTTGGCACTTTCTTTGCCTGAGGATGCTACACACCTAGCTGAGTTATCTGCCTGCTCCCCACCAGCAGGCTGGAGCTCCCATCACCCAGGATGGGCCCCATGCTTTCTCCCTCCACCCGTACCCAGCCAACAGTGCCACCTCCAGTACCCCAGAGGCACTCTTGAAGGACCCCTTCCTGGGTGTCCGCTGCGCAAAGCCAACCTCTGCATTTGGGAAGAGGTCAGGCAGCTCCCTGTGACCCACAGCCCTCCAGGCACTGCCTGTTGCCTCCACTGCCCAGGGTGCCAACGCACCTGATTACAGGGTGCCAACCACACTCCGGCATTGAAGTCACTCCATCTTCCCTTTTGTCCCTGCGTGGCCAGGAGTGCTGCTGTTTCCAGTGGAAGGCCACTGCAGCAGCAAGGTCTAGTGCTGGGGAGCATGGGGCCAGGCCTCAGGCACATGATTCTGTTCTTGCAGGAGGTGCAGTGACAGATTTTGATGGTGATGGGATGCTGGACCTCATCCTATCCCATGGTGAGTCCATGGCACAGCCAATCTCCGTCTTCAAGGGCACCCAGGTGAGTCAAGCAGCGACTCCTGGTGTTGTACCCATCCCTCCTGTCCCTCCCAGCTCAATCTCTCTGCTCCCTCCTCCCTTGCAGGGCACCAGCAACAACTGGCTGCGTGTCATCCCCCGTACCCGCTTCGGGGCCTTTGCCCGGGGGGCCAAAGTGGTGCTGTTCACGCGGCGCAGCGGGGCCCACCTGCGCATCATTGACGGCGGCTCCGGCTACCTCTGCGAGATGGAGCCCGTGGCGCACTTCGGACTGGGTGAGCTAGAGGGTCAAGGGGCTGCCTCCAGCCCCAGCCTTCCCTGGCACTCCCCAGGGCAGGGGCCATGTCTGCTGCCCCGGTGCCCTGCTGCACAGTAATCATCCATGCCTGTCACCCTAGGTGTGCTGGGCTCTGTGCAAGGCTGCAGGCAGGTTGCCCAGCCACTGTGCTGCAAGGGGCAGCTGCCCCCTTCCCCATCCCCTGCCTGCTGCTTTGCCCAGGCAGTAGGGCTTTCCCTTCCCTTTAACTCTCCCTTGGTGCAGCATATCCAGCAGCCAAGCATGCAGGGGTGTCTCTGCCCACTGCAAGGTCATCCCGTTGTCCCCATGTATACCTCTCAGAGTACATCCATGTGCATGGGCTGTCAGCATGAGCACCTGGAGCTGGGCTCAGGGAGCAAGGGAAGACTTTGCCCCTCCCATCCCTACCACCCCACTGGCCTCCTTTCAGCCCCTGCCCACCCTGGAGACCCTCCCTTTGATGGGCTGCCCGCCTGCAGGGCATGACGAAGCCAGCAGTGTGGAGGTGACTTGGCCAGATGGCCGCGTGGTGTCACGAGCTGTGGCGAGCAGTGAGACCAACTCTGTCCTGGAGATCCCCTACCCTCTGGATGTGGAGGAGCCACTCATGCCTGCCCCACTGGAGGTGAGGGCCAGGTGTGGGTGTAGGGTGTGAGACTCTGGGGACAGAAACAAGGGGCTGGGCTCTGCTGGCTCACTGGCTGCCCAGGGGTGATTCCTCCCCGTCCCAGTGGTCTCTGCTTCTTCCCAAATGCAGTGCGGGCAGGGATTCTCCCAGCACGAGAATGGACGCTGTGTAGGTGAGTGGCTGCTGGAAGCACGGGTGTGCCTGTACCCAGGATGCTGTAGCATAGCCCCATGGGGGACACTCTGACACTGGGAGGTGGCTGCCTGCCACATGGCTCAGGGCCAGGTACAGCTGCCTGCCTGCCACGTGGCCTGGGAATGGGACACCTGTACAGCTCCAGAGGAGCACCATGGTGTCACAGGGAACAGCAAGAGCAATGTGCTAGGGCAGGAGGCATGGCTGGCATGTGGCAGGCTGTGTGCTGGAGCCATGAGTGATGGAGGGGCAGCAGAGATGCAGCAGGGTGGCTGTGGCCATGCTATGAGCCTCCTGAGCAGAGCTGTGGCTTATGCATGGCTACTTCTGGGGTGACCATCCAGTCTACTGGGGGAACTGGAGGGGCTGGCAGCCCCAAGCTCTCTGCCCAGACGTCTCACACTGAGGACCCTCTTGCAGACACAAATGAGTGCACTGAGTTCCCCTTCATCTGTCCCCGAGACAAGCCTATCTGCATCAACACCTATGGCGGGTACCGCTGTCGCAGCAACAAGCGCTGCAGCCGGGGCTTTGAGCCAAACGAGGATGGCACAGCTTGCGTGGGTGAGTGATAGCTGGGACACCCTGACCCCATGCCAGCTGGCATCAGCCCCAAAGCACCACCTTGGGATGCTGTGGCACCCCTGACAAAGGTCAGGCCACAGCCTGCAACCTGTCGGATGGCAGCCCAGCCACATCCAGCCTGGTTCTGTGTCTGTCCGTGCCTCCCACTGAGCTGCCACTGACTCCCCTTCTCTTTCTCTTTTTCTCTCTTGTTCCTCCTCTCCTTCTCTGTGCAGCTCAAGTGGCCTTTTTTGGGGGATATCCCTCTGCTGGGAGCTGGCCTGGGCTCCCCCACAGTGCCCTCCTCCCTCTAGTCCTCGGACTCTGCCTTTGTCTCTATGCACTTTAACCCCTGCTCATAACACGCCAGAGCAGCCGTGGTGGAAGGATGGGCTGGCCTCTGCCTGTCTCTCTTTTTCTGTTCATGTCAAACCACCCTGGAAGTGCCAGCTGGGACATACTGGGGTGACCTGCAGTGGGACTGGCACAGACATGGCTGTCCTGTGCACCATCCCTGGGAAAGCAGCCCTGGGGCAGCCTGGCAGTGCCCCTTCCCCCGCACACCCCACTGCCCCAGTGCTATTCCTGCCGTGCTGGTACCTGCCCGGTGGTCGCTTGCTCCGTCGCCTCGATACCGTACCGTGTGCCTGCTGGTTTGGCCTGCGACGTGTGTGCTTTGCCTGCCCCCTCCTCGGTGACGGGAACCACCTCCCCAGCCCTGGCAGAGGAGGGTCTTCCCAGCCCTGCAGGGGCAGGATCCTCCTGGTCTGTTTTTTAACGTATTGACCCTACTGTTTGGAGTCGGACCCTGCTTAGTCCCAACAGTCTTCCAGCCCCTCTCCCAGAGAACCCCCAATAAACTATATCCCATCTACTAACCTGGTCTGCTGAGCTCTGCAGGGCAGGGCTGTGCTTGTGCTTCTGCCCACCCTGCCCTGGGGCTGCACGGGGAGGGAGCCCAGGAGGGGGAGCACCCCCAGCCTGCCCCAGCTCTTCCCACCCCAGGGCTGGGAGCTGGCTGGAGGGTGATGGTGCCCCTGGCCCAGCTCTGCACTGGGACTACAGCAAAATGTGCAGCTCTGAAGGGGCTGGAGTGGAGCAAGCAGCCGTGCCTGCACCTCAACAACAGGGCTGGGCTGCTTTTCCCCCCTACATGCTATAACCCCACACTGCTCTCTTTACCCCCACCAGACATCGATGAGTGTGCTCAGGGCTTGCACAACTGCAGCCAGCTCTGCATCAACATCCCTGGGGCACACAGCTGCCTCTGCCACCCAGGCTTCCGTCCCCTTGATCCGGCTGCCAGCCGGTGCCTGGGTGAGTACCTGCAGTGCCCAGCCAGGCTGCCCTGGCAGCAGAGATGATCGGGGTGCCCAGTTGTGCTCACAGCCCTAGTGCTGGGGGGCAGAATGGCCAGCCTGTGGCTGTGCAGGAGTTGGTAGAGTAAGGACATCTGCCACCCAGCAGCCTTGGCACCAAGCAGTGGCAGGATCACCTGCCTTTGTGTCCCAGGTTCACCCAGCCCTGGAGCTGCCCACCCTCATGCCCCCTTCATCCCTTGCCCTGCCCATGCCAGACACTCCCCGAACCCTTGGCACAGCTCTGACCTTTTCCCCTTCTTTCCCAGACATAGATGAGTGCCAGGCACAGCCTGGTCCCTGCGACCATATCTGCCACAACAGCTATGGCTCCTTCCACTGCCACTGTCACCACGGCTTCTCCCTGGGTGCTGGTGGACGCTGCTGGCACAATTAGCCTGCTCTGGCACAGCCAGGTGTTCCCTGGTACCCCCAGCACTGTGCTGGTTGCACCCAGTACCAACTGAATAAACCCCTTCCTGCACTGTATTCCTTGTGTGTCCCTGTCCCAGGGCCACCTGACTGCTACCTGTCCCCCTACTCCCCTAGACTGCCCCCCTCCTCTCCATCCCCTCCCTTCCCCCATGCTCACCCTTGTGGGGCCCTGTGCAACCCAGTGTGAAAAGAGATACCTAGCCTGATTCTGTGTGATTGCCCCACAGTGTTGTCCCGCTCACCTCCTCAACACAAGAAGATGCAGGGTAGGCAGTGGGGGAAGAAGCGTGGGGTTTATTGAGGAAGGCTTCCATGCAGGGGTGAGGGGGCTCCAGCAGGAACATTGAGGCCAGGGCCACCCCACACACACATCATGACTGAGCGAAAAGAAGTCCCACAGGCGGGGTCCTCCCTCCAGGTCCCCAGGAAAGAAATGCCAGCTCAGTTCAGCCCTGCACCCAGAGAGGAATTCTTCTCCTCAGGGTGCTGGATGTCACAGGGACCCTCCTCTTTCCCCCTGTCTGACCCTGGACCATGAACCTCCACACCTTGCCGCCAGGCCCAGGTGCCCTTCGAGGTCCCCTCTTACAGGCCAGGCTGAGAACTGGGGCACTGGTGGCAGATGCATGCAGGACATATGGGCAGGGGAGGACTCAGCAGGGTGAGAGGAAGTGTCCTTATGGAGCTGCTCACTGGGCACCCTCCCTGCATTAGGGCAGGTCATGGGGCAGCGTAGGCAGAGGGCTGCTGGCAGCTAAGTACAGGCAAACTCTGCCAGGACTGGGCAGGGAGCCTGCCTCACCCATGCCACAGCTCAGCCTCAACAGTGTCGGGTCATGAATGAGCCCAGGGCACATGGCACAGGGGCAGCATCATGCCCAGCACTGCAGCTCCCTGGCCTGGACACTGGGCTGGAGAAATGCGTGGGTCCAACTGGGGATGGCAGCAGTCATGCAGGGAGCAGAAGCAAGTGCCCAGTGTCCTGGCAGTGAAGGATGCTGCTGGAGAGGATGTAATGCCAGATGGGGGAAGGGGCCAGTAATGAGGCAGCGGGTGGTGTAGAGCTGGGGTGAGTGCATGGCCCATCATGCAGAAGAAGCTGCACCAGTGCTCTGCCAGGCCCGCTGAACAGTGGACAAGCAGCAGCTGAGCCACACCACAGCACCAAGAGCAGGGTGCCCCCAGGAGGGGGTGCAGCAAGAGCTGTCAGTGTCTGCGAGTGTGGGGTTGTGCATCCCCTGCTTAGCGCTGCCTGAGGCTTTGCCAGTCCCAGCGCTCCCCAGTGCATGGCAACAGGGACACTGCCAGCTGGGACTGCCCGTAGCAGGGCAAGCTCCTTTTGCTTGCGGCAGGGGCGGCAGCACCAAGCACATGGAGGGCTGTAGGAGCCCCTCGGCAACAGTTTGGCTCGGTGGGAAGCACCTGGGATGCCCCAGCACCAGTCCCTGCCCACAGTGGGTCCGAGCAGGGGCAGATCCACTGCGGGGGACAAAGAGCAGATGGGGGTGGGCAGCCCCACCGGGTAGCCCCGGCCTCCCCCTCCTGCTCTCCCTGGGCTCAGAAGCGAGTGCTCTGGTAGTGCAGCCTGCGGAGCTCGGAGAGGCCACTGTCCCGGCAGTACGAGTCCCTGCAGGGACTCTCTGCCAGTCACCGGCCCCCCGCCCCGCCCCCACCACCACCGCTGCTGCTGCTGGAGCTGCCGCTGCTGGAGCTGCCGCTGCTGCACCGGTCCTCGTAGATGGAGATCTCGATCTGGACCCTGCTAAGGATCATCGGTGAGATGTGCCAGCCCAATTGCCCAGAACCCACGCCCAGTCTCCCTTCACCCTTGCCATCCCCCAAGCATCCCGCCGCCCAAAGGATACGACCCTCATGCCACGCTCCAGGGGGTCAGTGAGCAGCAGCCCCCGTGGCGCATAGATCTTCTCATTCTGGTCCTGGATGTACTTGGAGATCTTCTTCAGGACCTGTCAGCACAGGGAGGGACACTCAGGGCCTGCCAGCATTGCTGTCTACTCTAGCCTCCAGTCCCATGTTCCCCGTGACACCCCTGAGCCATCCCTGTGCCCATCCCTGAA